>CM055272.1:3569766-3916114 GCA_029237695.1 Conchocele bisecta
CCCAATACCGTCAACCGTGTGCATGAGTTATTAGCCGGCACCGATGAACAGGGTCACTACGTGCACGTATTGCCGTTGGTACTTCTGGAAGCCGTGACAGTACGTCTCCTCGGCGCGGGGGTATTCCTTGTGTTTGTGCTTGACGGGCGGACGCTGGCGACCATGAATGTGAAAGCGATTCTGCTCAAGCGCATTCACCTGCTGAGACATACGCAGATAACGAAAAACGACAACAAGCCATACAAAGACAAGCATGACGTTCCTCTATTAATGATCTGATTGTAATGTGTGAACATATTTGATGAAATTTCATCATCATAGTGATTTTATTGCGAAAAAAACGGTGTTCCTGAAAGTTAATTTTTAAAAATAAGTTTTTAATTTGGGACCGATTTTCAAAGTCTATATTTTGCTTTCTTAGTTCATTCCAAGCCCTATCGCCAGGTTTCGGAGTCAATTTCCAATTTCTTTCGTTGTTTACCATTCTCTTCACTCCCCTCCTCCTTTTTGCCCCAGGTTAAATTTCCATAGCGAATTATTATTTTTTAGCAATAAAATCAATATTTTATGGAATTTCATAAACTATTTGTTTAAGGGATGGTGACTTTTTATTTGTTTACGAAAACGTACTTACATTTAAATATTTCTGAGATTTAATGTGTTTAATACATGGGGCCAATAGTTCACGGAAGTAAAACGTGGAACAGACAATAGTGTATTTTGATATCAAGTTTACCAGGCAATGTTAGGCCATGCGTAGGAATTTCGAGGCTGCCAAGGTATTCCTACTGAGTCTGGGAGCCGTTTCACTAAACTTTGTACGACTGGGGTTAGGGTTAGGGGTTAGGCAAAATTATGGTTGTCTGTAAATTTCACATTAGCAATGTTTTCTTGTAAACAATTATTGGATTTACATGTATTGAGCATAGACTGCATATGCAGCCTATGCTCAATAAATGTAAATCCATCAATTCAAATTTCCAGGCGATTCTAAATTTGCACATACAAATATTTTAGTCGTACGAAGTTTAGTGAAACGGCCCCCAGATTAACTTGATACCAACATATACTAGCATGGGGTTCTATTTATCAGGTAACGTTTTATGCAAGCAGATATAGAGGATCTCAAACGAGTTTCCCTTTGATATGAGATTTATGAAACGAGTCACGCACACTTTATGCACCGAGCCTAAATCTCATATCAAATGGAAACGAGTTTGAGATTCTGTTTATCACATGATTTCACATGTTAAAGAGCAGATAGCATGGACATATCCAATGCGTGTCTGTGAACAGACGCCATTGACTAATTTCGCATCCAGTTGAAAATCTCCACAGAGAAAAATAGTTTTAATACTAGCAATAAATATATTATAAAGATGCTATATTATAGGTTCTCGTTCTTTGTAAGCACTTCATATTACCAAACGGAAGCATATTCTCACAATTGCAGTAATTTTACTGAGTTACTGACGCTTTTAATGACGTATAAAACATAATGACGTCAACGTCAAAACATCATTGCTTTGTCGCGCCATTTGCGACGTCATTTTGGAACGTCTTCATTTTGTTCGTGTGGCGTAACGTTAGCGCATAATACGAATACATAATTAGAGTGATGGCCAGCCAATGAAATTCGCTCCAGGTGTTATTACACATGTGTCAAATCACATTTATGAAATGGTTTAAAACACGGCATAACAAGGATTTCATGTGATAAGGTCAAATATTAACATTGTTTTTGTTGAAGAGAACGCCGACTTGTTTGTGTTGCGTCGTTACATTGACGCCATTCTGTAACGTCATGTGACGTCGTTCGAGCAATAAAACACGAGTTTTCAATGTGTTGCAACCCGGATATGCAGGTCAGCCGCAATGCCTGGGGGCAGTTTCACTAAACTTCGTACAACTAACATGTTCGTAAGTGCAAATTTAGGATCGGCTGGAAACTGATGGATTTACATTTATTGAGCATATGCTGCATATGTATGCAGCCTATGCTCAATAAAAGTAAATCCAATAATTGTCTACAAGAAAACATTGTTAATGTGAAATTTACAGACTATCATAATTTTGCACTTACGAACATAGCGAAACGGGCCCCTGATGCGACAATATGTTGTCATGCCAAAGCTGATGCAATATACAATTATTGACTTTTGAGGTGTACACGAGATTTACAGACCTTCGGCCTCGGTGAATATGACCTTTCGAAGGTCCGTAAATCTAGTGTACACCGACTCAAAAGACAATAATAATTTTATTATGTCACTTATGGTTTTGCTGAAACCAGACTGACATGTATGTACAATATTGCTTCAGTTTGCATCCATTGTTATTGTTTGCTGTCAAATGCCAAATACTCGCGCAAGTGACTCGCGCATCCAGGTCAATATCACATTTAGAATATCACTCTCGAACTCGTCTCGCAAGCAAGAAGAGTCCGAGACTGATATTCAGGTGAATATCATATATGTCCGCAATCATGTGACCCTCTATTGGGCAATCTGATTATCTCAGTACAAACTAATAAACAATTATAGTCTTTTGAGGAGGTGTACATGAGATTTACGGACCTGAGAAAGGTCCGTAAATCTCATGTACACCGACTCAAAAGACTATAATTGTTTTATGATATGACCCTTACCACGATTTCCCTCCCACAAAAATATGTTTACAAACTTCTCCAGAAATAAATTGTGTGTTTCAAAACAAAAGTTGATTAAACTTTATATTTAGTTATAAACAGTTGGTCGGCGTCAGATTTACGCATGCGCTCTTAGGAGGTGGACAATAGGTGTGTTGACATGAATAAACACATCTCGGACCGGCCTGAGAGTGCTTATTCGTGTAAACAAACCGTTCAGAGGTATACATTCAATTTGTAGATAATCACGTGGCCGTGTTTCGGCCAACGAGAATGGCTGAACTTCTTAGTCATAATTTATAGGCACTATCACTATTGTCTTATACCTACATGTATATTGCCCGTCGCCAGACATACCGAATCCACGGACACTGGACAATCGATCCCTAGTTGCAAACAGAAACTTGCAATCTACTCCCGTACCGTCCGTAGCCAGTAGCGAGTTGCGAACAGTACCTCTTGCAATCTATTTCCATACCGGCTACGGATGGTACGGGAGTTGACTGCAATAGTTACTGTTCGCAATTGGACAATTCCATTAGTTGAAAATGCCAGTCATATAAATGTATAGCAATATATCGAATCCCTTCAATGAAGTACCCAAATGCATACTGGTGTTTAAAAAAAACCACAGAGTTATAGAACCATTCACCCCTACGTATCTAACATGGACTGTTCCAATTAGTGAAAAACTTTAAAATATAATAATTCTAAAACTACTCGTCTTATGAACGCCAAATTGTGTATGTAAATAGTGTTCAACATGTACTATCGTATAAGAGTAAAAAAGAATACACAATATTACACACACGTTTTTAGTAAACAAAAACAATAGAAAACCTTAATTAGGCCATAACTTTGTAATCGTTTGTCCTATGGTCGTCAGATTTGGTATGTAAATAGTGTTTAACATGTACTATCGTATGGGAGGAAAAAGAATACCCATTATTTAACATACGCTAATTAGCTGACGACAAAAAAAGAATTTGTATTTAGGCTATAACTATCGACTGTTTGGTCCGATCGTTCTCAAATTTGGTATGTAAATAGTGTTCAACATGTACTATCTATCGTACGAGAGGTAAAGAGAATACCCAATATTACACACACGTTAATTAGTAAACAAAAACAATAGAAAACCTTAATTAGGCCATGTAATCGTTTGTCTTATGGTCGTCAGATTTGGTATGTAAATAGTGTTCAACATGTACTATCGTATGGGAGGTAAAATAATACCCAATATTACACACACGATAATTAGAAATAGAATTTGTAATTAGGCCATAACTTTTGAAAATCCAAAAACTCGTGATCTACTTGATCGATTGGCTTCACATTTTGTAGGACGCTAGAGTGGACGGACGGCTACCGTTTAAAGATAGTCGGTAGCTCTTCGATGACGGTTATAATGAGTTAAAACGAAAGAGGGGGATAACTCGTTATCTACTCGACCGATTGCCCTCAAATTTTGTAGAACGCTAGAGTAGATGGACGGCTACCGGTTAAACACAATGGTTAATTATAATGAGGTACAGCGAAGAAGGGGCATAACTGCTGAACGACTTCACCTCAAATTTGGTAGGCGGTTCGATTGGACCGGTGGCTTTCTATCCTATATGGATTCCACGCGCGTATTGTGCCACCGCCGCCCCCGTCCCGAGGAGGGCTTTCTGTGTAGAACCAGTACACTAGATTGCGTGTGCTGCCGCAACCGACCCGATAGTCCTTTCTGGATGGAACCAGTACCAGTACAATTTGAGCATCAAACTACCAATTACGTACGAATGAGGCAAGTACGGATGTGTGAGGAGGAGCTGCGGATGTATGAGGAGGCAATGAGGAGGTGTATATTGAGCTACGTCAAGTGGCGAGCAGGCGGATGAGTTATATGAGGAGGTAGTTTTTTAATTCTAGAAATCACAAAACTTTGATAGAATGTGTATGTACATGATAGCTAAGTCGTGTTCCGAATTAATATTTCAAGGTCAATGTCACCAATGCTATAAACTGTATCATGGCTTCATGTAGATACGCTCATGCGGATCCTTTCGGATTTATCAACTATCAACATGTGCCAATAATGGTCATGACGTCGCTATTCAGAGGTACGTGCAGTCCGGAGTCGATAAGGAACAGTAAGGAGTGGGTGAGGAGTCGATAAGGAACAGTGAAGAACAGTGAGGAGTCACTAAGGAACAGTGAGAAGTCACTAAGGAACAGTGAGGAGTCGGTGAGGAACAATGAAGAGTCGATAAGGAACAGTAAGGAGTGGGTGAGGAGTCGATAAGGAACAGTGAAGAACAGTGAGGAGTCACTAAGGAACAGTGAGGAGTCACTAAGGAACAGCGAGGAGTCGGTGAGGAACAATGAAGAGTCGATAGTAACAGTACGGAGTGGGTGAGGAGTCATAAGGAACAGTGAAGAACAGTGAGGAGTCACTAAGGAACAGTGAGGAGTCACTAAGGAACAGTGAGGAGTGGGTCAGGAACAATGAAGAGTCGATGGGGAACAGTCAGGAGGGGTGAGGAGGCATGAAGAGGCAATGATTATGCGATTTCAAGATTGTAAGATCGTATACACGGAACATATAACGCCCACAAACACTAATACATATATATTTATTCATGAAATAGGCAACTTGGTGATATGCTAGCTAATAATAATATCCAAGTGGTACACACACTCGTCAATGCTCTGGAAAATCCATTTACAGATTAACACGAACATATCATTTACACTGTTTAGTATCCAGCTCCATATCTCTCCACTGGTGCCATCTGGTGAGGAGATAAGTAAAACACAATGTTGTATACAGATAATCCATTTATACATTCACAACGAAACTCTATCCAATTTTATATATTTTAGCGTCTCTGTCCATTGGTGACGCCGCCCTCTTCCTACTCTTTCTTTCCAGTTCGCTTCTCGCCATTTCCACTTGCTGCTGCGCCGGGTACACTAGGGAGATTGCGGGCGTCTTAACGTCTGTCCCTCCTTCTCCACCTTGTGAGTCTTCCGTATCCATGCGTTCGTCTTCTTCCAGTTCCGGCGCTTCGTAACATTTCAAGATGCGATCGAACAAGTACTTCCTTTTACTTGTGGCGGACTTCCAGCCTTCCTCATCATCGAAATATTCGTCCATTTTTAGATCGGAAACAGTTTTCTTTATAGTCGTATAGACGGGTTCTTTACGCAGCGCGTTAAACCATAACATTTTGTTCACGAAACTGTTCATCATCGCCTTTCTGTATATGTCTTTCATTTGTTCATATACGTGCTCACGAGCATCGGACTGATCGCCAGCACTCTGTGTGTATTTTTCAACCCGCTCCTCAAACTCTGGTTGACATTGTTCGAACGCCTCTTCCACGAGTAAATTCCAGGAATCATCCTCCTCCTCAGATGTTTCACTCGAACCGATTCGAACCGATTCGTTATCCGATACGGCCACGCTTTCGTCATTGTTATGCATGGTCTTCTTATGCCTCAATATGTTGTATCGCCTTTTAAATGTGTTGGAACAAATATCGCATGTGAACATCTCGACGTCTTTTCACTGAATGTGAAGGAGTGAGGAGTTACGGTGTTATATAGTAGAGGGACATAACAGAACATTACCCAGGGATTTCAATAGAATTACCATTTCCAATAGAAGGCCCCTCAAAATAGGCACATACTTAATGTTCGCGGATTTTATTTTGATAGACTTATCTCCCGCTGACAATTTCTATTCGCGTAATTAGATTTATGTTAATGAGAAAAAGATACTTAATATTCTTTTGACGATTTCGATAGGATGAATATTAAGAATTTCTTTAGGTGTGCCTAATTAAAAACTCGGATACAAAGGGGGAATTTCGATAGCCTTTTGATGTGTCTACTTAATATTCTTTTGAATTGGTTTCTATAGACCGACATACTTCTTTTGAAATCCATTTCAATAGACGGAATTTCTATATACCTATGACGTCATTCCCCCATGTATATAGTAGCACCGACACCAATACATATGCGCGTACGGTCCCTATAATACTACTCCCGACGCGAGGCCCCCTCAAATTCGGCGAGTTAAAATATAGTTTTGCTCTAAAATGCACCAGAACGCAGCGAAATGGGGTGTAGATATCAAACATATTCCGGATGGCATACCGCCGGACCCGCCTAGCAGTCTCCCGAGCTCCGCTTCGAAAATATAGTAAACTATTTCAATTAAGAAGTCCCGCCCCCCCCCCCCCCCACCCCCTAATCTGAAATCCTGGATCCGCCCCTGCAATTGATTTCTTCTAGTTGTCTTTTTTTCTCAATGAAAGTGTGTATTAGTTAGCATCATTTGAAATGGCTTCCCGGTTCCAGCACATACACGTGGAGAAATAAAATATTGATAAGTTTCCGTTTAAAGCAATATATATATAGTCAAACCTGTGAATAAAGGCCAGCCATCGGAAGTGAAAAATCTGGCCTTTGTTCACAGGTGGTCTTTATTCGCAGGGTCATTTATATAGTAATTGTGCCATTGGGACAACAACAATCTGGCCTTTACAGCCAGGTGATTGCTATTCGGAGGTGGTCTTTAGCACAGGTTCGACTGTATATATATGTTTGTCACGGTATGTAACTCTCTTCAGTGTCGTCTGTAGTTGCCGCTAGTTGGCAACTCACAATGTGCAGAAATCCTGGGGCCCACCCATGATGTCCGGTTTATAGAGGTTTAACTGAATATTTGACGCTACACCATTCACATAAAATGTGCATGTATTTACCTCAATTAATAATGGACTATCTCAAAAATGCCCTCCCAAATTAATAACTTTCGCTCCATCACACTTGACCAAACTGGAGTAACATATTGAACATGTCGATATAATTATATAATTTATTTAGCATATTACTTGTTATATGCATAACCATTGGTGTCATATATATGTTCATGCTATATATACATCATATTATCATATGTATATGACCCGAGTGAATAATCGAATTTGATTGTTTTCACCCGGTGACATTTACCCTGCTGAATTATGTTTTGTCGTCTGCTGTTTATATTTTATTTTCCATTTTTATCATAAAAAAACATGTTTTGACAACACTTTAGAATCATTCCCATTGGAATGATTCTAAAGTGCTGTCAAACCATGTTTTTATGACGGCAAATCCAGTATGGCCGCCATGTATGATGACATGCGCCTTAAAAATCGTCAGAATGTTGGCATGTTTTGCATATCTTACAAACGCCTGTTTATATTTGATGATTAAATTTATCCACGATTTTCGTACTAGATATTGGTGAAATGTGGCCGTGATTGGAGAAATGGGGCTTATGGGGTTTGCGATCAGTGTAGATCCAGATCAACCCGTGCATCCGCATAGATCGGTATCAGGCTTCATGAGTGTGTTATTTGATCAGGAGCTAGACTGAACTTTCACTGAACTTTGTACGACTAAAATGCTCGTAAGTGTAAAATTGTGATAGTCTGTAAATTTCACATTAACACTGTTTTCTTGTTAACAATGACTGGAATTACATTTATTTAGCATACGCAAATCCATCAATTGAAACTTCCACAAGATCCTACATTTTGCACTTACGAACTAATTTAGTCGTACGAAGTTTAGTGAACCCACACCACCACCGCAAAACTATGCTAGTCTGTAAATATCACATTAATAATGTTTTCTTGTAAACAATTACGCAGCCTATGCTCAATACATGTAAACCCATCAATTAAAATTTCCAGACGATCTGAAATTTGCATTTATGAACATTTAAGTCGTACGAAGTTTAGTGAAACGGCCCACTGATATCATTACATTCACCTGGAATGATTCCCGTACTGAGTAACGATCAGCGTATACCGTGATAAGACTGAGCGTTTGCGCAGTCTGATCTGGGGTTACATGTACAGTATTAGTAAACGGAATACGGTGATGTTCGGGAGAGGAATTAAATAAGCTTGCTTTCCAGCCGTCCCATAGATGAGACGAGCCATGTGATTTGTCATGAAACATATTTACAAAATTTACGATAATATCCGTAAATGATGTCGAAAGCTGACGAAATGTTCACAGCAAATGCGGAAGAGAATTCCGCATTTGCTCTGAACATTTCGTTAACTTTCGACGTCATTTACAGAAAATATGTTCCATGAAATAAATCGCACGTCTGCTTGCATGTAGGTAGGAAATAACGTGGCGTTTCTCATATAAGTAGATACGATGTGCAATTAGGATATTTTTTGCAGGATCTGGTTTGTTTTTCAGTTATATTTAAATGTTTATGCTACAGTCGAATGCTTAGAACAAATACAATCTCAGATACATTTGGATAATGATGCCAACGATGGAATTATCTCTGGTTTTTTGTCCCACCAAATGTTTTCAGTTTCGAAAAACGCGGTTATTCTTGCGAAACGTATTGTAGAAGAATCACGCAAAACTAACGTTCGCTGAAATGTTCGTTGTGTTGTTTCTGATTCAATTTAGCGGTATTTATGTTGGTTCCGCAATGTGTAGTTTTAAACTTTATACAGTGGAACCTTTCCAAACCGGACACCCTGGGAGTTCCCCAGGGTGTCCGGTTTAGAGAGGTTCCAATGTAATTCCGGTATATGGGCAGGTTCATATGCTTTGCAATTATTTACAGACAGTACCGTTAGGCAATAGAATGGAACCCATCAAGGTTAAAATGCATACGTACTATTAGTTCGTTCCCACGAAATAACAATTTGTTCCCTCAATTTTGCAATTCGTTACCTTGATTTAACAATTCGTTCTTACGATATAACAATTGGTTCCCTCGAATTAACAATTCGTTCCCACGAAATGACAATTCGTTCCCTCGAATTAACAATTCGTTCCCATGAAATAACAATTCGTTCCCTCAATTTAACAATTCGTTCCCTCGAATTAACAATTCGTTCCCACGATATAACAATTCGTTCCCACGAATTAACAATTCGTTCCCGTCGGAACGAATTGTTAGTTCGTGGGAACGTATTGTTAAATTGAGGGAACGAATTGTTAATTCGTGGGAACGAATAGTTAATCAACTTCCTTAGTCCAGCATGCTGCAAACCAGGAAAGTGAATTGGACTGACACTGAGTGTCCCTTCCACGGCGCCCAGGGTGTTCGGAATCCTGGCTACACTATAAAATTGGCCGGGTCTTGTTCCTCGGTGGGAAAACTGATGTTGTCCAGTCGATTATTGATGGCGGAGACAACATCATTAATACACCGAGAAACTGAACTCCTAGAGACACCGTGGATGTCGCCAGCCTCGGAGTAGAACTCACCCTTCGCCAGGTAGCGCAGGGTAACCAATGTCTGCAAAGTTGCAAGTGCTCGAGTCTTTGACGATCTCAAATGTGATTTGTATTTGTTTTAGCTTTGTTATTGTATACTATACGGGGCATGGAGTTGCTATATTGGCCATCTTAGTGTATGCAATCCATCAGTAACTTTTACCTCTTGTAGCGTTTGACACATACCACAACTAATTTGACATACCCATAAATACAAGTTTGTGCAACGTCCTATTTGTTGTTTTCATCACACTTATATACAAAGTCTGATTTCCTATTACTTTTAGGGGAAGGGGTCAAGTGGCTTTGGTGTGGTATGGACCTGGAACCAGGTCGGGTTATTCTAATTTCAGGGCTGAATATATATTGTTTTCGATGCAAATATTCCGTTCTGATTCCGCTAAAAAATCTTCGCACGACAGCCCAATACCTATCGCAGACTTACGAGGAAAGTTACGAACTTCGCAAGAAAGTTCGCACGAAATTGACGTTAGTGAAACGGTAAAATGCGCCTAAGAAGTTCGTACGATAATTTCTAAAGATGTTTAGTGAAACGGGCCCGAGATGTTTATACTTGAACTGTATGGAACGCCAAATCTACATAAACTCAAATACGTATTGCTAGCTCTAAATTATTAAATGGTTAGAGCTAGCATTAAATACTTTAGCTCCATATGCTTTAGAGAGCTATTCAAATTAATTAGAGCTAGCTCTAAATAGTTAATGCTAGCTCTAATGATTTAGAGCTGACATTAATTATTTGAATTTATGTATATTTGGCGTTCCATAGAACTGTGGTATATAGGTGCCCGGTTAGAAAGGTTTCACTGTATTCCCGGTATATGAACAATCCAAGACAAGTTAATTATATGTTTTTTATTACACTCTTGCAAATTATTTGCATGGATTTCGCTGTGAGAGAAAACTCGTAATCAGCTCCTTACAAATAATACACCGTGAAGAGAACACCCGTAATTGCGCGCCTGTTTTCTTGGAAACCACGAGCTACCATGCAAAATGTTTAGTTTTTATTACAGTCAAAATAAAGTTATTTGAAAATTTGGAAAGGGTCTCGACTAATCTAGAATGTTAATGTGATTGAACACATTCCAAACATGCACTCAAATATATCTGGTTCATAGAAACAGCTGCGTAATTTGGATTTCAAAAAGTTTACATGACGTCACATTTGACGTCACACAACGTAGTGTCAAAACGCGGGAAAACACGTCATTGTATAACTATTCATGCGCACATCACAATTCATTGATTATAATCTCAAAAATAGACTAAATGTGCAAATGTATCCGCCGTGGAAGTATAATAAATAGGATATTCCATCGTTCATGCTAGAATAGCGGAAATAATACACTCGTGTCCGTAGGCGTCCGTGCAAGCAACTCGTTCGCTACGCTCACTCGTTGCTTACGTGGAAGCCGACGCACACTCGTGTATTATTTCCGGCTATTCAAAATGTACGATGGAATATACAATCATAAACAGACATTACCTTGATATATATGATTTGCAATCATGAACATACATTACCATTTTACATTGGAGTGAAACTAAAATGCATGAAGAAGTTCGGAGTTGATGGTTGACCTGTGAGTTCTGGGTGTCCCGTTTAGAGAGGTTGCACTCTACTCACCGCGTGCTCTGTCTCCCCTACCCCCACTCTTGACACTCTTTGGAGAATGTCGTGGTAATGCTTCAACCATCTGTTGACTCGTCAAATTTATGGAACGCCAAATCTACGTAAACTCAAATATATATTGCTAGCTCTAAATATTTAGAGCTAGCAATATATATTTAGAGCTAGCAATAAAACATTTCGAGCTGTCTCGTATTCATTTGAAGGCGCTCTCTAATTCATTTGGAGCTAGCTCTAAATCAATTAATGATATCTCAAATTGATTTGTAGTTTTATAACTTTGATTTGGAGAGCTCTCTAAATCATTTGGAGAGCTCTAGAAATTATTTAGAGCTAGCTCAAATTGACTTGTAGCGAACATTATATAACTTTGATTTGGAGAGCTCTCGAAATTATGTAGAGCTAGCTCTAAATCAATTAATGATAGCTCAAATTGATTTGTAGCGAGCATTATATAACTTTGATTTGGAGAGCTCTCTAAATCATTTGGAGTTATCTCTAAATCATTTGGAGAGCTCTCAAAATCATTTCGAGCTAGCTCTAAATCAATTAATGATTTGTAGCGAGCATTATATAACTTGATTTGGAGAGCTATCTAAATCATTTGGAGCTATCTCTAAATCATTTGGACCCCCTGGCGCTATCTCTGCTCGGTCGACTATTTTGCAATATTTGACTATATTATCAAAGAGCTATGCTCGTTCGATAATATAGTCAAGTATTGCAACCCCACCCCCGCTAACCCGAAATCCTGGATCCGCGCCTGAACCCCACCGCTAAATTAACTTTCACATGCACGGGTATCCCACCATGGCCAAATACGGCGCATGGTGTCCGGTTTAGAGAGGTTTCACTGTGATTCAAATATGAACTTCAAATATAAAATATAATAATATATGTATGTATTTTGCAATCAAGAACAGACATGATCATTATATACACTTTAAAAAATGACGTTCCCAAATTGCACACATATTAAAACATCATTTATGTTACACTTTTAAAACATGTTTCATAACAGCACGTGTAAGGTGTTTTGACGTCTCACGTGTTTTGCTTTGCAACACCAACAGTTTGTCCAGAAAACACCAGATGTTTAGTTATGGAACGTCTATTAAGTTTCAGGTGTTTTGCTTTGGAACACCAACAGTTTGGTTAGAAAACACCAGGTGTTTTATATGGAACGTCTAGGACGTTTCAGCTGTTTTGGTTTGGAACATGTTTAAAAACAAAACATGAAGGATGTTTCAAAGCAAAACACCTCTCTTGTTACACTTTTAAAACGCCTGCACGCGTAACATGTTTTGCTTTAAAACACAATTCAGTACAAGGTGTTTTGCTATGGAACACCTCCAAAAATAACATGAACAAGAAATGCGTCTTTCGAACACGAATGCAATCCTAGTATCGTCACATAACTTCCATTAAGCCACTTTACGCAGGGCCATGATGAAAATCCATTTTTATTTTTTATATATTTTGTTTCTAAAAATTATATAATGCCCCTTTAATAATATAACCCATTAAAACCTGAGATTACACCACTTTACTGCTCACAATTCCAAAGACAGGTACATGTATCAGTGCTTTATCTACCAGTGTGTCGCATGACAAACACACACAATTGTGTGGTATTTGACACACTACAATTTTATATATTTATGGTTTTTACTAGACTAGTTACTAGCCTTGCTTATGTCATAATAAAATATGTGGATTTTGAAATAAACAAGGTGATTAATTGCTACACTGTGTCACAATTTTATCACATTCCGATAGTTTGGTAAAAAGTTATTCCGAATATAGCCAAAAGGTGTAAAATCCTCAAACCCTGCTGATGGAATAGCCGTCTTATTTACTAAATTAACTGTTAAACGAAGACACTAACCTGCGTTGATGTTACTGGATATTTCTGCTTCAAGCTTAATACCAATTTTGCTATGCTGATCCAGTATGCTGCTCGCCATTTTGTTTCCACTACCAGATGGGCAGCATTAGCCGAAACAAATGTGACGTTGCAAACACGCATGTGGTGTCATACATCACACAATTTACGTCACTTACTGACGTCAGAACGTTATGAAATTTTACCTGCACAACCGGCTTTGACCTGCGTTGAATATTCAGGAAAGTTTGACTGAATATGAAGATGGTAATGTCATATAAATTTGTTTGGAAAGCCTTAGGTACGCATACTTTTTCGTTTAGAGATTTTTTATGAGTAATTCCACAAGGCGTGCTTCATTGGAACGACCTCTAAAACACCCATAACAGCTCAACGGCATACGGCGATTTATTAAATATTCTGGGTTTCGTCCACTCGGAGTATTTAATAGTCTGTCGTAAGTCATTGGTCGTTTTAGTTATTGTATCTTATAATAAACCCCGTCAAACAGAGACAAACACACTGAGGCTGACATTTTCTATGTGTGTCTATGTTTAGAGAGAATCGACCGCAAAATGAATTTATAAATGACTACTAAATGCACATTTGGTTTTCTCACATTTCATTTATTTAGTGCAGTGCAGTGTTTTATATAGGTGGGCCATCACCATTTATCTTTGTTTTTGCACCTAACCATTTACCACACATTTGGCTACTCTATACTAGTTTGCTCTTTTTTATGGATGTTGTGGGACCTATGTTTCCATAATCTGCACTCATCTTGCTCTGGATCTGCGCTAATTAAAACATAGATTTAATTATAGTTAGGAAAGATAACTCCAATCTCCTATGTCCATCATGGTCGCTCAAAATGGCAGCGGCTGGACATAAAACTATGTCACATGATACACATGATACACTTGATACACAGAATTTTCGGTTTGAAAAACCCAACATTGTAATTGAAAATGATGTCAAAGATACAGTAACCTATTTGTGAAGACGATTAGCACAGTAATTGACCATGTTCTGCAAGCAAACATTGTATATAGCATAGAACACATGAATTATGCTTTGTCGACTCCTTTTGACAACATCGCGCTTGATTTAGTGTGGTTGAGCCTATAGGTGACTGGTACGAAGCCCCACAGGGGACGTAGAATTCTTTTTTATTAATTGGTTTCCACGAAATAACAATTCGTTCCCATGAAATAACAATTCGTTCCCTCAATTTAACAATTCGTTCCCTCGAATTAACAATTCGTTCCCACGATATAACAATTCATTCCCTCGAAATAAAAATTCGTTCCCACGAAATAACAAATCGTTCCCAATTCGTTCCCTCTAATTAACAATTCGTTACCATGATATAACAATTCGTTCCCACGAATTAACAATTCGTTCCCGTGGGAACGAATTGCTAAATTGAGGGAACGAATTGTTAATTCGTGGGAACGAATTGTTAATGAGGGAACACATTGTTAAATTGAGGGAACGAATTGTTATTTCGTGGGAACAAATTAATAAAAAAAAAAATCTTCATCCCTGCGGGGCTCCGTACTTTACCGATTCCTTTTGACAACATCACGCTTGATTTATTGTGGTTCAGTCTAGGGTACACATTCCAAGGTGCGAGTAGATAACACATGAGACAAGCCATGTGATTTTGTACCTAAGAAGATGTGCGATATTTCATGAAAAAGATCTACGAGATATAGGATATTTTCTGTAAATGACGTCGAAAGATGACATAATGTTCAGAGAATTCGGCTTTTGCTATAAACATTTCCTCTACTTTCAACATCAATTACGGAAACTATCAGAGTTTCTTTGAATATTTTTCATGGAAAATCGCATATGTTCTTAGGTACGAAATCACATGACTTATCTCAAATGTGTCTCAGTTTAATACACTGTAACACATTACGTGAAGTAAGCACAAATATGCATAATGCAGTCGATCTGTCTTATTTAATTGAGCCAAAGTGACACGTTTTAGCAATAACAGTGCTGGCGAATTGCTAAATGTTCTTTATATGGTTTATTTGATGCTTGAATACATGGCAGACGGATTATGAGACATGGGGCTTGTAGCCTTTGCGACCAGTGTATACCCAGATCAGCCTGCGCATCCGCGCAGTCTGACCAGGTCATACACTGATCGCCATTCAGTCAAACGTCCCTCCTGCTTCCTGCGAACATTGCAGATACTTATCCGGCTCTATGAGTGAGCTGACATTTTCAGGATCTAGCCCGGTCATAAATACCGCAAGTCTTATTTCCCCAGTTGCAGGCATTATGTTGCGTTCTACTGGGGTCACAGGTCGCCATCAACAGTCATAAAAAAATTATATGCAAGACGTCATATGTGTGTTTTTATCTGTGGTATAGCAAGATAATATTTCCTCAAAGATATCTTTCTGTTTTCAGATAAATAGTCTACCGAGAATGGCTGGGGGTTGTATTTATACTATGTATTTTCTTTTCCAGCAAAAACCCAGACTTTCTGCGGCTTCGAAGACTCGAACCTGTGTGGCTTCACGCAGGTAAACGGCACGGACACGTTCAACTGGACCCGGGGCCAGGGCCGGGCCACACCCCCTCAGCCAATACCGGGCCCGATGTTGACCACACGTGTAGGCATACCAACGGTAAGTCGCTGTAATTCGGCAAATACATCTTACTATATGTTTACTCAACAAATATATGTTTCTAACGTGCCGCAAATGCCATGTATTCGTTTTGCAGAATAGACAATAAGTCTACAAGGTGCTGTATATTACGTATAATGTATTTGTAATATGCCAAAATAGGTGGGGAAAAAAAGGACCCGTTCTGATCAGCCATCCTTTCATCCTTGCATCGTTAGATTTACTACTGTCTGTTTCACGAAAGCTGCCCAAATTTTACGGCTCTGTAATCAATTCAAAAACAAGATTTATTTTGATATTATTAAATTAAAGGAAAAATTAAGAATGAGCCTTCTTTTTATTTCGTGAAATTTGGTCAAATATTGATTTTATTGCGAAAAAACAATTTCCCCATGTTAAATCCACAAGTGAAGATGTCTATGGGGATTTAACATGGGGAATTTTTTTTAATTTTATAAATACTGGACCGATTTTCAAAATTTAACTTTTGTTTTCTTAGTTAGATCATTTCCAAGCTGTCTAGCTAAGTTCGGAGTAAATTTCCACAATTTTTCGTTTTTTGACTCCTCCCACACTCCTTCACATCTTTTTCCCCCATGTTAAATTCTCATAGAGAAATCAATTTTTCGTAATAAAATCAATATTTGACCAAATTTCACGAAATAAAAAGAAGGCTCATTCTTAATTTTTCCTTTAATTTAATATTATCAAAATAAATCTTGTTTTTGAATTGTTTATATAGCCGTAAAATTTGGGTAGCTTTCGTGAAACAGACAGTAGTTTAACATGACGCCGATGAAAACAAGTTTTCATATTGTTATCATTGTATATCATAATTGAAAACCCAACTGCCGTACTATACCGATTGTGAAGTGGGTTCCCGGTTGAGAAAATGGACCCTATGACATTTGCAACAAGTGACCATCCTGGAGGCCATTTCACTAAACTTCGTACTACTAAAATGTTCGTAAGTGCAAAATTATGATAAGTCTGTAAATTTCACATTAACACGTATTGATTGGCATTATCATACATTTTATTTTAGACACAAAATTTCACATGATATCAGGGGCGATAACCGTGTTTCCTTAAAATGGTAACGGACATTTACTATTTATTCTCTGTATTTATTTTTTGATGTGCAATGATCATACTTTATAATCTGTCGAAAATATTATTTTTTCAGGTGACGGATTTCATTAGTATAAATAAGTAAAAGATATCATGCCTCATTTGCATATGAAAATAGCCCAATACCAACGCGCGTCACTATCAGTAAAATAAATATTACTTATTGGATTTATATTTCTGTTTTCCGGGCACTTGTAATTTTTAGAACTGGTGGAATAGTGACTCAATTATACACTTATTTAATTCCTATAAAGAACATTTTGTGCTTACTGAGTGGGCATGTACCTTTAACACTGTTTTCTTGTAAATAATTATTGGATTTACATTTATTGAGCATAGGCTGCATGCAGCCTATGCTCAATGCGTGTAAATCCATCAATTGAAATTTGCAGACGGTCTTAAATTTGCACTTACGAACATTTTAGTCGTACAAAGTTTAGTGAAACGACCTCCTGATCCTTATGTTTATGCCCACACATAAAAGTGTAATCCTTTTGCAGTTAATATTAAACATGCTGCAGTGATTGAATGCCGAACAGCGTAGTCCCTGCGCTGGCTGATCAGGGACTACGCCGGTTGTGAGTGTTGTACGATGACTTTTTCAGCACCTAGTCCAAATATTCTTGTGCCAGTTAATAGCTGTATTATAATGGGTGCATTGTTGCTATGTTATATTAGCGGCATCAGTTCATATAATAAGTTTACGTCATCTTGCTGTCATTAGCAGTTACTATTTGCAATAGACATTCTACTTATATCTCTCAATTTCACTTTGATGTGCAGAGTATGGGTGGCTAATTGCGTACAATTGCATTACGAATTAGCACATAGCAAGATATACTTGGCTTCAATGATAATTGCTTCATAAGAGTGATGTGATATGTGAATATAACATATGTGAATAGTGTCTTGTTTTTGTATACTATATGGTACATTGAGTTGCCATCTCCGTCATCTTTGTATGTACAAGCCATCGTAGTTTCACCACTTCGAGCGTTTGACACATACAACAAATAATATAACAGTAAACCCAATACAATTTGCTATACATCATAGACAGAAATGACAACAGCGTGCTATTAGCCAACTATACAAAGACAATGAAATATCTGAGACATTCTTAGTCTGATGCACAGCCTATTGTTAGTGTACACGTTACCCATAGGTAAAGCCATATTTACTCGCATAGTAGGCGAATAGACACCAGTCACAACACTCAGGTAACTGGTTACATCTCACTGGACAGAGTACAATAGTGGTTATGTATGGTATGTGTTGTGTGGGTGGCCAGGTAAAAATGACACACTGTGCGATTTTCTGTGTATGAGGCTATTTACAATGGGTATTCATGTTGTTAAAAACACAGGCACAAACCTGTCCAGAAAACTGACATAGTTTACAGTTTGGTGTAATATAATTGATAGGACTCCGTTGTCCTGGCTGTTCTACGTGTGATTAGCGACATTATATCATATGTTCTACTTCACATTTTGTGTTCTTTGTCAAACGTCATAACAGTTGAAACTGGCTGATGGCTGGAACACACAAAGATGGCCGACTTGGCCACTCCATGTGCCGTATAGGATACAGTAACGAGGCAGTGTTCACAAATATGTTATACATATATCACAACACATTTGTGAAGCAATTATCTTTGAATCAAAGGATGATCAACTATAGAACGGGTCCTTACAGCGCGATTGAGCCCTTTCGCCTTTTACAAAAGTCGAAACGCGAAGACTATAATTTCTACCTGAATTCATTTCTCCTTTTTACCTGAATTATTTTCTTCATTTGAATTCACATAACTACCATACATGTATATCACCAAATTTCGTATTGTCCAGTTTGGGGCTTCTCACATTCTCACAGACATGTGTTTATTTTCAAAGAAGTGTGGGGATGTTGAAAGTGAAGAGTCGATATCACGAAAAGCGCGAAATTCGACCCGAAATTAGTGTTCGCGATTTTACAAAGTCGAAAGTGGCAATGGCAGTCAAAACTAGGAAGCACGCAAATTTCATATTTCCTGGAGAATGGCAGGGATGCGTACCATAGCAATTAACACATCCTTATGGTTTAATAATTTAGCGGTACATCTTACTGGGAATCACACCTGGGGCCAAGTAATCCGTTGCAGTTAGGGTGCCTTGCACCTGATCAAGATCCTATATTTTAGCGCTGAATGGTTTTATTTTATGGTGTGTGCCGATTGCCGCACACCACCATCACCCATATACAAGTACATTCCCGCCTGTATATGTGGCTTTGACTGGAGAAATGGAGCTTATTGATTTTGCGACCAGTGTAGATCCAGTTCAGTCTGATCAGGATCTGCACTGTTCGCCATTCAATCAATGACATGCTCCTAACAAGCAATATAGACCCTTATCAGGCTATACGATTGGGCTATTTGATCAGGAGCTACACTGATCTCAAATCACATAAGAACAATTTCTCCAGCCACATATTTTTTTAGGGCTTTGCTCTTGGACGAACGGAACACAAAACTCCTCAATCAATCAAGGTCGTGTTTGTACGTAGCACCAAAGGAGACATATGTTTTTTTATATTAATTCGTTCCCACGAAATAACAATTCGTTCCCTCAATTTAACAATTCGTTCCCTCGAATAAACAATTCGTTCCCACGATATAACAATTCGTTGCCTCAATTTAACAATTCATTCCCTCGAACTAACAGTTCGTTCCCACGATATAACAATTCGTTCCCACGAATTAACAATTCGTTCCCGTGGGAACGAATTGTTATTTCGTGGGAACGAAGTGTTAAATTGAGGGAACGAATTATTGTTAATTCATGGGAACGAATTGTTAAATTGAGCGAACGAATTGTTATTTCGTGGGAACGAATTAATAAAAAAAAAATGCTACGTCCCCTGCGGGGCTCCGTATGCGCGTATCGGTTTGCCGCAACAAGCCACCGTAGCTGAGCATTCCTTTTTTCTCCACTTTCGTTAATGACATTGTAACTACTTGATATCGACATTGCGGCAAATAAATCACAAAGATAGCAAATCTTTGTTGTTGTTTTTGTTGCTATAAATTACGTCCAGCTGTGGTGTTACCTCCCTTGCCGTATTTCCCCTGTGCTGATTTAGAAATGAAAGGGCTATACTTTTGTCAATGGCATTGAAAATTGACACAATATTTTGATTTCATGTGAATTATATACTTTTTTCGATATCTAAGTCTATTTTTTTATAAATATCGGTGGAAAACTAAAATAAATTCAGTATAATAAAAATTAATAAATTATCCTTAAATTTAAAATTTCTCCCTCAAAGTGTACTTGTCAAGAAAAGCTTACTTTGCAATTTTGGTGAAATATGCTACTGATCAGGGCTCACCAGTTGTTTGCAGACGACAATTCTCTCTGTCGATTTCTTAATGCTTCTAATTCTTATACGTGACACGCCATGATGAAATAATTATTGTACCCAAGATCGTGTGCGAAAAATATTTACAGAAACTGTGATATTGTCTTTAAATGACGTCGAAAGTTGACGAAAGTTTCATAGCAAATGCGGAATAGAATTCCGCATTTGCTATGAAAATTTCGTCAACTTCTGAAGTAATTTACGGAAAATATCGTCAATTCCGTAAATATTTTTCATGAGATACCGCACATGTTTTAGGTACAAAATCACATGGCGTGTCTCATATGTAGATGAACATCTGTCAACATCAATCATGTTTATACAATTGCACCAAACAACTGTGGGGTAAACGAAACCGGAATCAAAGGGAGGTAATTATAAACTTGGTTATTATCGCGCAGTCATCGGGCCATTTATTGTCAAATTAAAATGTATTTTAAAAAAAAATGTTATTTATATGTTTTGTGAGTCATCAAAGCACCGTTTGTGTTTGTAATCAGAACATTAAATAAATGTGTCTACCAGATTTGGATTTGTTGGTGATTATGTACTTCAAACACTGGTTTTACCATTCGCACACATAATTTATCTTCAACGTTTTCTAATTTGTATATGAGACACGCCATGCGATTTTGTACCTAAGAACATGTGCGATATCTCATTAAATACTTTTGTATATTTACAAAATTTACCATATTTTCCGTAAATGACGTCGAGAGACGACACAATTGTTATAGCAGATGCGGAATACCACATTTTCTGTCGTCAAATCTCCGGTATTTAAACGCATGCCCGCCTCTATGAATAACAGTTATTACTACTTCGGGAGGGAGCAGCGATTTGTTATTTATCCCGTCAACACAGTGCGTATGTGCCGTGAAACACGGTGCCGTGAAACATTTTTGATATCCAGTCAATACTATTTTTGCATTTTACAGCCATTTGTAGGTGTTGACGGGATAAATAGAATAGTGGGTTAGTGCCGTGAATGGGAAAAAATATCTGGCGCGGCACGGAAACGGGATGTGCTCGGCAGAGCCTCGCCCATCCCGTTTCCTGAGCCTTGCCAGATATTTTTTCCCATTCACGGCACTAACCTACTATTCTCTATATATAAATTATATATTGTTGTGGACGTCTAATATCCCCACTACCGGGATTTACTTGCTCACCATTTCCTCTCTTGCCACGGTGTGTTTCTTTAACTGTACATGCCCACTCAGTAGGCAAAAAGTGTTCTTTATAGGAATTAAATAAGTGTATAATAGTTTCACTAGTATTGGAACAAGCTGTTCGAGTCCAACTGAAGTTGTAACTCTAGTAAACCACCATCAAAGTCTTTAAATCGAGTAGGAACTCTGCTTGCTCCAGTGCTACTCTTGTTACCTGAGTTGCTACCCTGCAAGAGTTGCAACGAAAAACGCCCAATGGCTCCCTCACTAGGTCATTGCATGAATTGAGCATCAGGCAAAGCAAAGCCATTATTAAACCAATCCTCGCAAAACATTCCTTTCTGTCAATCAGGACATTACATGCACATCGAGTCATCGGGCAATTCTAAGGTCCATAACGCCGAATTCAACCTATCATAAATGCTAGCTCACTCTTTCCTGCTACCTCATTTGTGGTAGCGACTGGATAAATTGGTCTTATGGGATTTGTGACCAGTATAGCTCTTGATCAAATAGCACACTCTTGTAGCCCGATAACGATCTAGATTGCTTGTTAGAAGCATCACGGGTGATTCATTGATGGAATGGCGAACAGTGCAGATACTGACCAGACTGTGCGAATGCACAGGCTGGTCTGGATCTACACTGGTCGCAAAATCCATAAGTCCCATTTCTACAGTCACAACCACAGTTCATGTACGTCAAGTGATCGGACAAATCGAAGGGTCACACCAACGCATAAGTCAACACAAAACCTCCCTTAACCCTTTCACCCCTAAGTAACTTGAATGGATTTGACATGTTAATTTTGCATAAAGTCCATTTATGAAAAAGGGGTGTTTTTTGTTTTCAAAATTACTAACATTACATTCAAAAAGTGCAGATCCTGATGAGACGGCTCGTTACGAGCCGGCTCATCTGGGTCTGCACTGTTTGCATAAACCGATATAGAGGGCTTTGGGGTTCAAAGGGTTAACCAGGTCATATTTCGGTGCTTTATGGATTATTTCGGTATATCTGGTGGCGTAGGTACATTGTTACCATACAATTACACGTATAATTAGAAGTGTTTGATAGTATAAAAGTGGCCGGAAAGTTTGCAACGGGGAATGTGTAGATAATTGACGATTTCTGTCGTGTGTAATGATTGAGCATTAGTAGTTGCATAAAACTATGTAAATAACCCAAAACCAATGACATCAACCCAAATATACCTAAAATACACATACCCATATGATACCAACATACTGACCATCTGTTCAAACACATGTGAGTACGCGTACATCAGGTCACCAGGCACTTCGAATGTACAGAACGCCGAATTAAACCCATCCTAAATAAAATCGATTTCTCCCCTCCATAAAGCCGAATTCAAACTATCCTAAATAACAATTCCCCTTCTCCCCACCAGGCCACTACATGTATATCGAGTCGTCGGGCAGGTCGAAGGGACACAACGCCCTGCTCTACTCGCCCAAGTACCGCGGCCTTCACCCCCAGTGTATCCAATTCTATTATCACATGACCGGCAGGCACGTGGGCACGCTCACCGTCCATACCAAGGTAAGTGACATTGGTTGTCATGGCAATCGTTTTGTACGGATTTATGTGATTGTTTTTCATTGGTAATTAAATATGTTATTGCAATTTAATGGGTCAGTAGAAGAAGTTGGCTAAGCCCGCTTCTTCCACTGACCCATTCAATTGCGTTGACTCCAAATCAAACTGTTGTGTGTTGCCCTTCTGTGTTGCTGCTATGTCTTTAAAAGGACATGTCGGGATATTATTTTTTTTAAATACTATAAAAATTATAGGAATGAATGGCCTCGTCCAGTATTTCCGCGACTTTTCCAAGTTTATATCCCCGATAAATTCCACAAAAAGGCCATTCATTCCTTATAATTCCAGCATTTGAAATAAATTCATCAAGAAAATGTGTTTATTTTCCGTTTTCTTAAGAATTATTCTAACTGCGCCTCACGGTTACGGAAAGTAATTCGGTGTGGGAGTTTACTGGGATATAGATTTTGGACGGAGACTTGCTACGGGCCAATCAAATGTTAGGGAATTGTGTAAATATTTTTGTGCTGGAATTATAACAACATGTTTTCATTACGGCCCTGTGTAAAGTGGTTTAATTGAAAATATTTGGCGATACTAGGACCGCTGGAAAAAATTCAAGATATTTTGGAAAACTATAACATAAAAAATAAAAATCTATTTTCATCATGGCACTGTGTAAACTGGTTTAATTAAAGATATATGACGATACTGGGTTGTTTCAGTTTTCACCGATATCGGTGCATACGTATCGGATTTGCTATCTTGTTGAACGTAGCAATATAGGAAATCCGATATTTATGAACCTATATGGGTGAACATAAAAACAACCGAGCGGTCCTATAGTAAAATCATCTTGAATTAAACCACTCCACACAGGGCCATGATGAAAACACGTTTTTTATGTTGTATTTTATTTTTGTATTTTTGTATTTTATTATTGCATTTTTTTTTCTCAAAAAAAAAACCTTTAACCCTTAGTCCGCTACTCACAACAATTGTCGTCTGCTGTTGCTTCTATATCTTGCCTTATTTCCCAATAAAAACATGGTTTGACAGCACTTCAGAATCATTTCCAATGGAAATTATTCTAAAGTGCTGTCAAAGCATGTTGTAAATTATTCTAAAGTGCTGTCAAAGCATGTTGTAAATTATTCTAAAGTGCTTTCAAAGCATGTTTTTGATGATAAAAATGGAAAATATAAAATAAACAGCAGGCGACAAAAAAATAAGATAGCGGTCTAAGGGTTGAAGGTATTTGTGCACGGTTGTGGTTCGGATAATGTTTTTGAACTTAGACATAAATGTAACAACCCCGTTGAAGAATAGTAGCAGAGTAAGAGAACAAAATCAGATTATTAAAAAATAAAAGTAATCAAGTATATAGAGGCAGGGTATGCTAGTCTACGTTGCCGAAACAAGTGGTCAGTTCTACCCAGGACATATTAGCATTATGTGTATATAAATTTATCCAGTCAACACGGTGCGTATGTGCCGTGAAACACGGTGCCGTGAAACTTTTTTGATATCCTGTCAATACGACCTAATCACTGCGTATGAGAATATCTGCGGTGGCTGGGGTTATTTTATTGTTTTTGCATTTTAAAGCAAATTGTTGATGTTGACTGGATAATTAGAATATTAGGTTAGTGAGTGCCGTGAATGGGAAAATTATCTGGCGCGGCACGGAAACTGGATGGGCTCGGCAGAGCCTCGCCCATCCCGTTTCCTAAGCCTTGCCAGATATTTTTCCCATTCACGGCACTAACTTACTATATATGCTCTATATCTATGATTATATGCTTGACTTTCACTGAGCAACACGTATTTCATGCGTGAAATGTGGACAATGAAAATGGCGGTAATTGTTTACATATACAAGGTACATGTATATATATCGCATGATGTGTTACGGTCCGTATAACTGACGAGTCAGATGGAATTAAGATTGAGCATGCCATGGACACAGTGTGGCTGTGGGTTCAAACCTCGCCTTCGGCATCAAAAATACCTTCATAGTATTTTCATCCCACTGGTATTTCGGATGAGACTTAAAACCGATGCCCCTTCCCTAAATGACCTTACTGTCTGTTTTATGAAACCTGCAACAAGTGAATGCTAAAACAATATTGTTTTTGATAACAATACATTTTCAAAATTTAAGAATAAGCCTTCCCTTTACTTCGTAGAATTTGGTCAACTATTGATTTTATTACGAAAATTTGATTTGTCTATGGGAATTTAACATGATGGAAAAGGAGGTGGAGGAGCCGAAAGATGAAACAAATTGACGCCGAAATCTGGTTAGATAGCTTAGAAATGTTCTAAGGAAACAAAAGTTAAATTTTGAAAATAGGTCCACTAATTCTGAAATTAGAAAAGTTGCCCAATTGTGAAATGTCTATTGTTTTTTCGCCATAAATTCAACATTGGACCAAATTTCACACAAAAATAAAAGAAGGCTCATTCTTAAATTTTGATAAAACTTAATATTATCGAAAACAAATGTTTTTGCCTTGTTTATATTGCCGTAAAATCTGCGCAGGTTTCGTGAAACAGACATTTTGTTTGTTATTACATGAAAATTAGTGTTGATATTGATATATACATACGAGGGAAACGCATTTCATCGCATCCATCAACATGTAGCCGCAATAAAATGCAAGCCTCGCACACAGCAAATATGCATTTTGTTATTTATGCCAAGACCGTTTGTCTGTTGGTTTTTGGAACAGTCGAACAAAGCTCTGTGGCAGTTTCAACACAGATTACGTAATGTTCCCATGTCATTTCAAATAAGTGTAATTACAAGCGAAAATTGCCCGTCAATCACTGCGGTGTGGTTCTGTTGCAGCTCCTCACCAGTGACGAGTTGCAGTCTGTGTGGCGCGTGCACGGTAACCAAGGCAACCTCTGGATACTAGCCAGGCTGTCAATTGCGGAAGAAATTGCAAAAGCTGGATATCAGGTTGGTGATTTGTGCGGTATTAAACAGAGATCATAATATGACAGAGAAATGAGAGATGGATCATAAATACTGGAAGAAATCATGAAAGAAGTGGTCATTTCAAATTGCCCAGTGTATGCCCTGATCACTAATACATGTAGTAGTATCTAGTTTTCAAAAAGTGTAGCCCCAGATCAGCCTGCGCATCCCTAGTTGCGAGAATATATTGCAAGTTACGGTAACTCTTGAAATCTACTTCAGTGCTACGGACGGCGTAGATTGCAAGAGTTACCGTTCGCAAGATGGTCAGGGCCTGGACATAGCAAATATTACGGCCTTACTGTTGACTGAAATAAATAATAAATCATAAAAGTCAGATAATGAAAATAAAAGTTAAAAATGATACGTTAGTCTAGTCAGTGCCTACACTGTTTGCTACGGGTATAGTAGCTATTGAATGCTGCAAAAGTGTTTAGCTGATCAGGGGGCCGTTTCACTAAACTTCGTACGACTAAAATGTTTGTATGTGCAAAATTATGATAGTCTGTAAATTTCCCATTAACACTGTTTGCTTGTAAACAATTATTGGATTTAAATTTATTGAACATAGGCTGCATATAAATGTAAATCCATCAACTGAAATTTCCAGACGATCCTAAATTTGCACTTACGAACGTTTTAGTCGTACAAAGTTTAGTGAAACGGGTTCCTGGACCTTTCGTAGTCTAAGCTCGATAAACACATTTTTGAAGAGTCGGGTCACAGCTCGAACATGTCGCCGTAGGCATCCCAGTTTTCCACATACAATTATAAAACCTACGGTAAATGTTTAAACAGAAGTATGTTAATAGTGCATACTCGGGGTAATAATGATGAGTATCAGCACACTGCTCAAATGATTTGATAAATAGTGTTGGTTGACATTTGGCGTGAAAACCATTGCATATAGGACCACTGGGCCGGCTGCTTTATAATACGATTTTATCACGTCAACGTATGTGCCGTGAAACATTTTTGATATCCTGCCAATACAACCTAATCACTGTGTATGAATTATGTGCGGTTGTCATACTAGTCGATTCTCCGATTTTGAGGATGCGGCTGGGCTTATTTTGTTGCATTTTAAAGCTATGTGTAGGTGTTGACAGGATGAATAGGCACGGCACGGAAACGGGATGGGCTCCGTTTCCTAAGCCGTGTCTGATATGTTTTCCCATTCACGGCACTAACCTACTATGCTCTATATCTTAGTGCATGTATATATGTTAGTATTATATATGCATAACATCTTCTAACATCTACTAATTTATTTCCATGGTCCTGTCACATGAAATGTATGAACATATTGATCGTCTAGGTGTGCTGCATAAAACGTTCAAGCGCAATAATATTGCAACATGTCTAAAACGGAACTTGCAGATAATCTTCGAAGGGACGACGGACGTCGGGTACGAAGGCGACATATCCATCGACGACATCGGCATTAAGGACGGCGAATGCGACTCGCACTTCAAGGCCGTGGAAGTGCTGCCGGACATCGCAGACATAGCCTCTTCCAGGACGCTCAGGCAGCAGGTGGAGAGATACAGAAAACTACAGCGCCGGCGACAGCGAGAGCGAAATAGACACAGAGTACGTGCAAACACCTGAGCCAACCATTTCAATTAAACGCCAGTCGACAAAACTGACGTATTTGGAACATGTTTATCACTTTAGACATGTACTGCGGTGAAACATCTCTAAACCGGACACTCTGGGAGTTCCACAGGATATCCAGTTTAGAGGGTTCCACTGTTATTCAGGCATTAAATTGTTTGAAATCATAAATAAAAACATGGGCTTATGTTATGCATGTCAGTCGACGAAGTGCATCTTTGAAACATTTTTTAAATCTCGTTAGAACTGTAATACAGTGGGACGTCTCTAAACCGGACACCCTGGGACCACCCAGGGTGTCCGGTATAGAGACGTCCCACGGCAATTCGGGCATATTTAACACTCAAAGACATGTATAAATATGACCGTTGAACTTAAACATGAATCCAGTCAACAAAACAGGTCTTTGAAACATTTTTGTGATCGCTTTAGACCCGTCATACAGTGGAACGTCTCTAAACCGGACACCCTGGGAGGTCCCCAGGGTAAGCTCTGCGAGGTTCCCAGTGTGTCCGGTTTAGAGAGGTTCCACTGAAATTCAGGCATATGAAGCTTATAGACGGATATATATAAATGGCCAGTGGACAAAATGGACGTCTTTGAAACATGTTTGCTTTTGCAATCCCATCTTCTGGGAATTGTGTGCTGATTTTATATTATTGTCATATAGTTATTATTATGTATATAATATGCATGTACATACACTCTGTTAACATATAATAAATGGGTCCCTGGTTGGGAAGACAGATTTTATGACGTATGCGACCAGATCAGGGTCTACGCTGTCCGCCAGTCGGTCACTGTAGAAAGTGAAAGGGTTTAACGTCCCTGCAACGGGTAAGGCCATATAAAGACAGGACCTCCGTTTCCAGTCTCACATGGGATGGAAATACTATTCATGCCTAGGGCCGGGATTGAACCCACAATTTCTGTGTTGAGGTCCAGTGCCCCAGCCTTTAGGCCACAACCCATTAGAAAGATTATAGTTGATAGCTGTGATTACAGCATGATCAGACAATGTGACAAGATCACGATGTACAATTGTCGCCCACGTCGTAAAGTCCTGGGTCGTTTCAATACACTTCGTACGACTACGATGTTCGTAAGTGCAAATTTAGGATCGTCTACAAATATTAATTGATGGATTTACATTTATTGAGCATATGCTGCATATGCAATATATGCTCAGCAAGTGTAAATCCAATACTTGTTTACAAGAAAACATTGTTAATGTGCAATTTACAGACTATCATAATTTTGTACTTACGAACATTTTAGTCGTACGACGTTTAGTGAAACGGCCCCCTGTTTCTCAGCCATGGATCAAACACAGTCCAAGTGTCTGTAATTTGCCCCACTACTGTCCATTTCATTTAAACAATTCTGCAACAAGAGTGCCGAAGGTCACAATATACGCCCGTCGAGGCAAGGCCAGTCAACAAGGGGAGCTAACTCACTGAAAACCAATAGGCTTCTTCACCTTGCCGTGATAAACATGTATACCGAATTTGGTTACGATCGGTGAAGTAGAACTTGAGTTATTGCGTGGACAAGGATTCAGAGTGCGAAAAATAACAAGAGTTGTCGGCAGCCTTCATTCAAACTTGGCACAGTTGTATGAAAAAAACATAAATATTATATAACTTGACCTTGGGTTAAGGGGTGTGCGGTGGATTTGTTATGCATGATAGAATATCATCAGATGAATGCATGTATGAAATATCAAGGCGCTTCCTGTAAAGAAACAGAACTTATATGAAATGTACCCCAACATTAAGTTTATGAACGCACTAAGTGTGTGACCTTGACCTTCGGGCAACGAGTGGGTGCTGGGTTGTTGAGGTGCTATAACATGATTGAGGGTCATCAGATGAATGCATGCATGAAATATAAAGGTGTTCAAGAAAAGAAACTGTCATGTAAATATGAAGTGATGAAAACGGCATTTGCAATGCATTTGCAATGCCGTTGCAATCATATAGCTGACAGTTGAAAATACCCAGTGTAATACAAATATCAATAAATAAAGATCTTCCTCCATGATACTCGTATAATTTTGCAAAGCAGATTTGGAATGTATGGGTAGTTGATGTCGAAATAATTGATATTTTGCACAATACCAGATCGCATGAACATGTTTATGCAAAAGGAAAAACCGTATTAGGAAATAAATAAAATAATAAAAGGGAAAATAAAAAGTATACGCTCTTGTTCTAATTTGAACTACAACAACATACCATTGCATAAGTTGAACACAACGCCTTAATTAGACCACTGCGCTAGTGAGTCCTGAATGAACGTATTGGTGAAAGTATTCAACTAAAGCATACATGCCCGTCCATGAGGCCGGGTACCACGATTGAACGTACCCAAACAATTCGTGTCTAAGCCATAACGTACGAAAGACGATTTACAACTGGCCCTTTTTAAAATGCGCACACAGCCTCCTTGTTTTTGTGAGCAATGACGGTAGTTAGGTGAAATTTATGATACATGTGGATAGACCAAAGATGTCCAAAAGAAATATTTTCAAACTCTCTGTCACCCAGTGCGTTGTTTTCGATCAAATGTGAATGGCATTTTATAATGTAACAAAATGTACCAGAACGAATCGGGAAAGGGCGAACGTATACGGCTACTAATCAGTTGTGATCACATGTGCTGGTTTCAAGCCAAAATTAAAATGTTTCATAACTGTTTTGTAGTGAATTACCATTACGTTCCGCATAGTGTATTAAACGTCGTGGTACAATGGCTTCGTGAATGTATTACCTGCTCCTTCGAGCGTACACGTACAGGCGCGGATCCAGGATTTCGGGTTAGGGGGGGCGTAACTATTTTGCAATACTTGTCTATATTATCGAACGCGTTCTGGCGCATTTTGGAGCAAAAAAAACACAATAAACCATAAATTCACAACGCGAACGTAGAAACGTGCCTTGTAACTTGTAAAAAAACCTTTACTCACTCGGCGAACTTTAGGGGGGGGGGGGGGGTGGGGGGGGGGGGGGGGGGGGGGGGGGGGAGGGGGGTGCGCCGGGTCCGCCCCCCACCCCCCCACCCCCCCCCCCCGCACCCCGTGAATCCGCCCTTAACGTATATGAGTTCGAATCCCCAAGCAGAATGTTTTAATTTTTTTTATTGTGTTTCTATTGATTCAAATATTGATCATTTCTGTTGCGACCAACGTAGCCTAAGATCAATGTCCGCATCAACACAGTATGCCTTTTATCTACGCATATTGTTTTCCATTCAGCTTGCAAGGCACAATTCAGAATACAACTAACATTAGTAAACACTGTATTACAGCGCTTATATATGTTCGGAATTTCAACCTGGAAGGTCACATGACGCTAGGATATTTGAATATCCAGCTTCATACAATGGTACCGGTAAAATTTATATAAATATTATATTTTGTGCAGATAAAAAAATAACTTTGTTGAATTATTAGTTTCTAATTGATATTTGATTTTAATCAGAGTTTACATCGTATTAATTAATTAATGCTCATTTCAGGGCCATCTGGCCTGTTCCCATTGGTCAGAAATGGGCAAATACGAATTGAGGGTATGTTGTGATAGACAATAATAAAAAAACAGACATTTCTGGGAGTTTCAAACTATAATTTATTCCAGAGAAAATGTATTCATGTGAATGGGTTTGCACCATGACAGTCTCTACTTCCGCAAGTGACGTGGCACGGCGTGGTCCGAAAGTGGAAATTTCACCTCTGAATTTGATAATCTTAAAGAGGATGCACCGAGATCGTTCACATTTCTGCATAGGTAAGGAATACTAATAAAGCAGCATATTTGTGTGTATTTAAAAGCTTCTAGCGTGTCCTGTCCACAAAAGTCGAACACATTTTGCAGTCTGTCCACATATTTGGAATATTGCATTAAATGCATACTGTCCGAGGGCGTGAAATTGATAATTTGAAATTAACTGGATACTGCCACCTTACCGCCACACATTTGATGTTTTCTGCATCTCTTTATTTAAAAACTTACATAACTAGATATACACTTCATAAATGGATCACTAAAAAAACACAATACTTTTCTTAAAATGTGGCGCAGTAATCATAGTCATCACTGCATTGTGCAATTCCGTTGCAACCACATAGCTGACAGTTGAAAATGCCCAGTGTGATACAAATATCAATTAATAAAGATCTTCCTCCTTGATACTCGTATAATTTGCAAAGCAGATTTGGAATTTATGGGTAGTCGATGTCGAAAAAATGATATTTTGCACAATACCAGATCGCAAGAACATGTTTATGCAAAAGGAAAAACCGTATTAGAAAAAAAAAAAAAAAAGGAAAAATAAACAGTATACGCTAGGATGGTTGAATATCCAGCTTCAATGGCACCGGTGAAATTTATATACATATTATACTTTGTGCTGATTAAAATTCACTTTGATTGTTGAATTATTATTTTCTAATTGATATTTGATTTTAATCAGAGTTTACATCGTATTAATTAATGAATGCTCATTTCAGAGCCATCTGGCCTGTTCCCATTGGTCAGAAATGGGCAAATACGAATTGAGGGTATGTTGTGATAGACGATAATCAAAACAACAGACATTTCTGGGAGTTTCAAGCTATAACGTATTCCAGTGAAAACGTATTGATGGGAATGGGTTTGCACCATGACAGTACATTTGCCTCTGGATGATGAATGGGAAAATATGCAACTGTTAGTCTCTTAAAGAGGCTGCACCGAGATAGTTCACATTCCTGCATAGGTAAGGAACACAAATAGAGCAGCATACTAAACCCATTGACCCGGCCTTAAATGACCTTAGCTGTTGATATGCCGTTAAACCCCAACAAACAAAAGCAAAACAACTGTAGCACGAAAACGTCACGACTCGTGCGGTCCGCTGTCCGCAAATATTAATAACGACGACATAACGTACGTCATGTCAAAACAACGTCGCTGCGACGAAGTGACGCCAAATGGGTATCTTTGTTGGTCTAGAAAGATGGTTTATCAGTTGAATACAACATTGGTTTATATATCATATTGTTCGAGAGTGATCATATTTTCTAAACATGTTGAAAACTAAATTTCGCATTTTTAACCCATAAAGGAGGTTTTTGCTTGGCGCGTCACATATATGTGATCTCAGTTTGATGGGTTTCCTGGTAACGCATCTCTCATAATAATGCATTTTCATGATCGCAAAACACATACGTATGTCATATGCCTGATTTACAGTGAAATGGCACTAAACCGGACACTCAGGGTGTTCGGTTTGGAGAGGTTTCACTGTACATGTATTGCTCCGTGGAGAAATGTTGACGTTAGGAAGATAGTTTGCTTAATTCATCCTTGTAACTTTACAGATTATGATATGAAGTCAACATTTACAAACACTGTATATCCCGATGAGCCAGCTTGTAACAACATATGGAACGCCAAATATATATAAACTCAGATAATTAATGCTATAGTAACAAACCGTCTCATCCGGTACTGCAGTTAAGTGTTGATTAGTATGTTTCAGATAGTTTATAAATACGCCTGATTAATTGAAGACTCCAGTAAAATGCATCGACGTATGAATATCAGATATGTTGGGCATTCTGTTCCGGCTTTCGTCCATCGTTCCGGACTTACAGGATCCCTGTTTTAAGCTTTATATAAAAACAAATGTCGACCACAACGGCTCCGTTGCCAATAGGCACTACTTTTGTACCGTTTTTGCTACAAAAATGAGGTCGAAAACGTGCATGAGCACGAAAGAGTTCGCACATTTATTCCCTTATTCTGTCTGCTTTTCCTGCAACCAGCATATTTAAATGAATTTAATTTTGATAAACACCTAAAATACTAACGAAAATAACATATATGTCTATCAAATATGTTTGGGAAAAGAAGTGAAAAACGCCTGTTTATAAAGTGGGAGTGGCAGGCATGTGGTTCCCGGTGTTCCGCTCAGTTGTACTGGTTACCAGCCGACAAATTGGTCGAAGAATTTCTCGATTCCAAAACATGAGCAATTGACAGATATTTGAACGATATCAAACACAAAGGTAATATATTTACGTAATTACTGTTTCCAAGTATTTGTCTGAAGCGTTTACGGAACGTTTATTGCGGACACAATAGTGCGATATGAACATATATCCGACAAGAAGAGAAGTCTACAATGTTGTTTACAGTAAACAAAAATTGGCCGTTTTAATAGCTGGTATTCCGATATGTCCCCACTTGTAATGGATCTTGTTTGGTGCTGGTGTCATATAAGGGACCTTGAACATTTCCATGCAACAATTGGCGGCAATAAATTCATAAAAAGAGGGGTGGGGGGGAATAAAAAATAAATAGTGCAGAGATCCGTCAAAAAGACACCACCACCCCACGGGTGACCCCTGTGCATTAGTTGTAGGAACGTAACTCGCAAAACCTCCTGTACCGTCCGTAGCTTATATGCTGTCAAATGTACGGGAGGCTTTACGTGACTGCGATTGCCCTTGTAGCTCGGATAATCTCAGCTATACAGATGTCTTTTACTTTTCATCACTCTTTTATATTTTCGGTATCCGTTATATCTAACGGATACAGAAAATAGATAATCTCAGCTCTACGGATGTCGTCTACTATTTCATCTGTCTTTTATATTTTCTGTCTCCGTTAGATCTAATGAATATAGAAAATAGAAAAGACATGAAATAGTTACAGGCAGAACATTTGGGATTTTCTTCTGTATCCTATTACACGTATTTAATTTACAGAAATAATAAGAAATTACCCCAACGTAAAGTTTATGAACGCACTAATCAGACAAATGAAATAGCAAGATGTTCCCTGTAAAGAAACAGAAGAGACGTTCCATGTAAAGAAACAGAAGTTTACCCCAACAATAAGTTTATAAACGCACTGTGTTTGTGACCTTAACCTTTGGGTTTGGGGGGGGGGGGGGGTCTGGGCTGGGTTGTGGTCTTGGTATAAAATAGCAAGGTGTGCCATGAAAAGAAACAGAGGTTATACGTGTGTGACCTTGACCTTGGGGAAAGGGGTGGGGGTCATTGCTTTACTGTAGCACAATAGAGGATCATGTATGACATATCAAGGCGTTCCCTGTAAAGAAACAGAAGTTACACAACATTTACCAAAACGTTAAGTTTATGAATATGCTATATGAAAGCATTCCCTGTAAATAAACAGAAGTTACACAACATTTACCAAAACATTAAGTTTATGAACATGCTAAGTTTGTGACCTCGACCTTTGGGTAAGGGTTGGGTGGTGGGTCATGGATTTGCTACAGCATAATAGAGGGTCATCTGAGGAATGCATGTATGAAATAACAAGGTGTTTCATGAAAGGAAACATAAGTTATAAGAAATTTACCAGAAATTTACCGCAACATCAAGTTTGTGGACGCCGACGACGCCGACGTGGCCGGGGGTACAAAAGTTAGAGTCCTCTTTCTTGCAAGTGGCACGCCTCTGGGTCTTGATGTACACATGTGTGAAGTATCATGCAGTTATGTCAAGTGGCATACGATGTACGACCCGGATAAGGACATAAACCAACAAGGTGAACATTTTGTCAAAGGGAGACAACTCCAAAGATACAAATCCAGATTTGTGCGTCTTGCACGTGGCATGGTTCTATGTCGTGATGTACACATGTGTGAAGTATCATGATTAAATGACAAGCAGTATACGACTCCTGCTCCGGACAAGGTACTTAACCAACAAGAACATTTGGTCAAAGGGAGATAATTCCAGAAGTACAAAATCCCCATCATCGTCTCGTTATGATAAAAAACATTTATGGTAAATTATTTGAAAGTTCATTCATAGGTTTAGAAGATATAGAGCGGAAACAAACTTTCCAACAGACGACAAGCCGACTCCTATATGCTATATACCCAGGGATTCCGCTGGGGAAAATAAAAAAATGGCCACTTCAACAAAAATAAAACAATTGGCGATAAAAAATTACAATTTTCGAAAAAATATTGTTTTCGAAAATTGTAATTTTGTATCGCCAATTGTTTATTTTTATCGCCAATTGGGAAAGTGGTGATCACCAGCGGAATCCCTGCATACCCTCCCTAAACTTCGGTTGTGTGGGCGGGGCTTATAATTACAATTGACTTGGGCTACAAGTTCTCCGACACAACGTTAGTTAGTCCCTACCCACACGTGCTTGACAAATGTTTCATATTTCGGCGTTTTATGCGTTATTTCAGCGATTTCTAGTGATTTGGGTCATCATTACCAACATACAATAGTACGCCATGTCAGCGGAACTTTCCGTGAATTACTCTTACAAGTACCGTGGAACCTCTCTAAACCGGACACCCTGGGGATATCCCAGGGTGTCCGGTTTAGAGAGGTTCCACTGTGTATATAACTACTTCAAGACACGCGTATGTGCTTTGTGATCATGAACATTCATTTCCTAGGAGATAAATGGCGACGAATCATCAAAATTAAGCACAACTTACTTGTCTCTCTGTCCGGTTTACAAGGGTTCAACTGTATATATTCAGGGAATTTTACAGTACAAAAGGGGCCTGAAAGTTAAAGTAAATATTGGAAAGGTGAATGTGTAGATGACAATTTCTGTTGTGTGTACTGTGAGCATTTATAGTGGTTGTACAAAACCATGTAGATTATCCAAAACCACCAAATATGCCAAAATCCACCAAATTATTGACCATCTATTGAAACTTCAAACACCTGTGCGCTTACCCTATCCAGCTGAACTAAGAGGCACTGCGGGTATTGCTACCACAGAAAATAATAACACTTCATTAAAATATACAATTAACAAAATGTTTATTTACTACATCATATCCTTATAAGAATGTTCACTCTATGACACATAGAATGTAGACAATATCAGAATGATACAGCTGGTGTGTTTCACAACAATGAACAGGCTTACTCAATTACCAGCTGGTACCACAAAAGAGCATGTCAGATCGATTGAGTTGGTGTTTTACCTTCTGTTCAACTCCAAGTTCATATACAGACGTAGTCGGGCGCACAGGTGGATAGCGGGTGGCAGGGATGGTAAAATGGTGAACAAATTCCTATGTTTAGAAAGCAACAGAGAAATAACAATTGCCATTAACCCTTACTACGCTGAATTAAATGTTGTTGTCTGCTGGAAATGTTTTATTTTCAATAGCTTTCGACAAAAACCTGTTTTAACGACGCATAAGAATCGTCTCCACTGGAGACGATTCTCATGTGCTGTCAAAACGTGTTTTTTGTTACGAATTAAGGCAAAAATGAAAAAGTTCCGTCTCCAAAAATCAGTTACATAGAATAGTAGACCTGTAGCTCTAGACAGATTTTTGTTTTCATGGTAATTTTTAATTCTTTGACTTTGTATACATAATTAGGAATTTTTTAACCATTTTACCAACCCTGTTATGTTTTTTCCACCTGTGCTTGCAGCCGGTACGTGAGATTTGCAGAGTTACTTCCCATAACTAATACAGACGGGGAAGTCGGGATCTGCATCAAGCGCAATGGAGGATCGTAGCTAGTTATCTCCTGTTGAATGTATTTATAGAAATCCGGTCCAAATTGTGTAGTTTGGGCCTTATTGCTTGTAATAAGGGCGAATGTAGAATGATATGATGTGAAAAGAAGCAATTATAGTGATTTTGACTAGTGTTGATCCAGATCATACTACATATCCTCGCAATCTGATCTGGGACTACATTATTTGCCAGATTCATATTTTCACACATATTAATGTTATTGCAAACAGTGTAGACTCAGATCAGACTGCACAGGTGCGCAGTCTGATATGTGTCTACTCTATTGCAAAACTCAATTTTTGTGCTATTCAGTCAGAAATAAACGTTGAAATACGGCATAGGACAGGAGCTCTATAAATAAATTTACAAAGGGAAATAACTGACAACGATCCCCCATTCAGTCAGTGAAACACCAATTGTGCTTCTAACAAACAGTATAGGTCCTTATCATTTCTCAATATCCAGCTGGAAGAACAGGAGCGAGACCGGCCATATATCCCATTTCTCCAGTCACCGCCACATGTATAGAGTACTGCTGTTTCTCAACATACCACCTCGCAGTCTTATTAATTATAGATAACAGTGGCCCGTTTCACTAAACTTTGTAGGATAAATATAGAATAGTAAGTTAGTGCCGTGAATGGGTAAAAATATCTGGCAAGGCTCAGGAAACGGGATGGCCGAGGCTCTGCCGAGCACATCCCGTTTCCGTGCCTCGCCAAATATTTTTTACCATTCACGGCTTAGTACCTACCATTCTATTTATTCCGTCAACACCTACAAATGGCTGTAAAATGCAAAAATATAACCCCAGCCACCGCACATATTCATACACAGTGATTAGGTCGTATTGACAGGATATCAAAAATGTTTCGCGGCACCGTGTTTCACGGCACATACACAGTTTCGACGGGATAAAAATTTTGTACAAAGAATTTTATTAATTTGCTTCTCACATTAACGAAAATAAAAACGTATTTTCATCATGGCCCTGTGTAAAGGAGTTTAATTGAAGATATATGATGGATACTACGGCCGCTGGGTTGTTTCTATGTTCACCCATATAGTGATAGAAACAAGATAGAAAGTCTGATACCTATGTACCGATATCGGTGAAAATTGAAACAACCCAGCAGTCCTACACAGCGACGTGGATAAAAATGAATGTTGCCATTGTCCACCTGCAAGTACACAGCAACATGGATAATGAATGTTGCCATTGTCCACCTGCAAATACACAGCGTCCACCTGCAAGTACACAGCAACATGGATAATGAATGTTGCCATTGTCCACCTGCAAGTACACAGCAACGTGGATAATGAATGTTGCCATTGTCCACCTCAAGAACCAACGTGGATAATGAATGTTGCCATCCAACCTGCAAGTACACAGCAACGTGGATTAATGATGTTGCCATCCACCTGCAAGTACACAGCACTGGATAATGCAATGTTTGCCATTGTCCTGGCAAGTACACGCAACGTGGATAATGAATGTTGCCATTGTCCACCTGCAAGTACACAGCAACGTGGATAATGAATGTTGCCATTGTCCACCTGCAAGTACACAGCAACGTGGATAATGAATGTTGCCATTGTCCACCTGCAAGTACACAGCAACGTGGATAATGAATGTTGCCATTGTCCACCTGCAAGTACACAGCAACGTGGTAATGAATGTTGCCATTGTCCACTGCAAGTTACCACTGAAACGTTGGATAATTGAATGGTTGAATTGTTGCCATGTCACCTGCAAGTACACAGCAATGTGGATAATGAATGTTGCCATTGTCACCTGCAAGTACTCAGCAACGTGGATAATGAATGTTGCCATTGTCCACCTGCAAGTACACAGCAAAGTGGATAATGAATGTTGCCATTGTCCACCTGCAAGTACAGCAACGTGGATAATGAATGTTGCCATTGTCCACCTGCAAGTACACAGCAACGTGGATAATGAATGTTGCCATTGTCCACCTGCAAGTACACAGCAACGTGGATAATGAATGTTGCCATTGTCCACCTGCAAGTACGCAGCAACGTGGATAATGAATGTTGCCATTGTCCACCTGCAAGTACGCAGCAACGTGGATAATGAATGTTGCCATTGTCCACCTGCAAGTACGCACATGGATAATGAATGTTGCCATTGTCCACCTGCAAGTACGCAACAACGTGGATAATGAATGTTGCCATTGTCCACCTGCAAGTACACAGCAACGTGGATAATGAATGTTGCCATTGTCCACCTGCAAGTACACAGCATTAATTGTGAACACATCCACTGTTGTCAACATCGGCTATCAGTGAAAATGTTATTCTAAATTCAAATTTTGCACATACAAAATTCTTAATCGTACAATTTTATTTGATTTATTGGTGTTTAATGACCTATCAACAGCTAATGTCATTTAAGGCTGGGCCAATGGGTTTGATCCCTCATTTAACCTGCTGCATTGAGGGGAAATTCCAAAAACGGAATATTTACATCTAAATGAATAGGATTACTCTTTTATAAAGAGGGGTATAATCAGATTCAACTCTCACATACAAGAAAGCCAAAGACGAACCTGAGGGTCAAACCAAGTATCTGGTCAGGATTCCGGTTGAATCATGATCGTTAAATTACCACCCATTGCATGCTCCCAACCACCACACTTAACCCTAGAATATTTGTTATTTGTTCATGTTATAATTCTAAGAAATGCCCATGCTCTTTTGGAGAAATACCGAACTGCCACATGAAATGAAGGTATAAAGACAAACTGAAATGATCTTGAAAATGTACTAAAATGATTGTGTTACAACATAAAATGGGTTTCAGTTCAACAAAAGAAATGAAATGTAGTCAACAGCCTTACAACATCTAGCAGTTGTCTGAAACTACTCAACTTAACCAAATCAGTAATATATGTGGCCGTGACTACTGTCTGTTTCACGAAACCTGCCCAAATTTTACAGCCATATAAACAATGCAAAAACAGTACTTTTTTTCGATAATATTAAATTTCATCAAAATTTAAGAATTTAACATGGGGGGAAAAGGAGGTGGAGGAGCCGAAAGATGAAACAAATCGACTCCAAAACCTGGCTAGATAGCTTGGAAATGATCTAAGAAAACAAAGCTAAATTTCTGAAATTCTAAAAATGTCTCCATATTAAATCCCCATTAAATCCCCATAGACATCTTCACTAATCCACTCTGTGAAGATGTCTATGGGGATTTAACATAGGGAAATTGTTTTTTTCGGAAAAAAAATCAATATTTGACCAAATTGCACAAAATAAAAAAGCTCATTCTTAAATATTGTTTATGAATTGTTTATATAGCCGTACAATTTGGGCAGCTTTCGTGAAACAGACAGTAGACTAGAAAACAAGTGCAGCTCCTGATCAAATATCACACTCCTGCAGCCTGCTTGTCAGAAGCATGACAGGTGACGGAATGGATTTGATTTCTTGGTGTCTAATGGCCTATCAACAACTAAGGTAATTTAAAGACGGGCCAACCCTCACATACAAGAATGCCAAAGACGTACCTGAGGGCCAAATGAGGTCACCGTTCGGGATACCGGTAAGGATGAATCCCGATCGTTAAATTATCCATCGCATGCTCTCACCTGCCAACCACGTTATGCAATAAATGTAGTTTCAGACAAGATCAGGGTAGTGTTTTAAGGATTGACTTGTAAAGGCAGACATATTTTGTAATATTTTTCAAATATAAATGAAGCTATCTCTACAATACAATTAATGAAATGTGATATATGTACCTGCATAATTATGTGGCTGTGACTGGGCCTTATATGATTTGTGACCAGTGTAGCTCCTGATCAAATAGCACACTCCTGCTTGTTGGATGCATTACTAGTGCTTCCTTAATGGACTGATGACCAGTGCAGATCATGATCAGACTGTGCGGATGCAGTCTGATCTGGATCAACACTGGTCGCAAAACCCACAAGCGCCATTTCTCCAGTCACAACCACATATACACATATGAACATGACAAACAATACTCAGAACAAAATAGTTGTGCATGGAAATGAGAATAACACTACTTAATGATGAAAATTCCACGTGAATTTACTCAGCAACGTACATCATAACATACATACTCAACTACGTACATCATTACATGTATGTAACGGGGCGAGAAAAATGTGCACCCGACCCGGGGCTCGAACCCGGGACCTCCAGTTTACTGAATCATTGCTCTACCAACTCAGATACACACTTTCCCCCATAGTGAGTTACATACCAACCGTGACATGTATACACAAGTAATTAGTGATAGAAAAATAAAAAATAATATCGCGTTTCATCATTGACGGGACGAGTGGAAGAAACGGGCCAAGTCCATATGTTTCTTTGTTTTTTGTTTTTTTCGTGGCCTATCAACAGCCGGTCATTAAGGCCGGGCAAACGGGTTCGATCCCATTTTAACCTGCTGCATTGGGGGAAATCCAAAAATCAGAACAGAATATTTACATTGAGAACAAATATATTCAGCCATGAAATTAGAATAACGGACATGGTGCCAGGTCCATACCACACCAAAGTCACTTGGCACCTTCCCCTAAAATAGGATTACGAATAATCGTAATACTCACATAAGGGGTATAACCAGATACAAAATGCCAAAGATGTATGTAAGGCATATGGACTTTGCGCCTTTTTTCCACTGATGCCTTAAAGTATTTCTTCAAGACGTTATCTCTCACAGAGCTCCAGATAAGGTGTGTATTGGCGTATCTTACACAATTATATTAGCTGGTGTGTATTGGCGTATCTTACACATTATGGATGTATTGGCGTATCTTACATATGGTGTGTATTGGGTATCTTACACAATTATATTAGCTGGTGTGTATTGGCGTATCTTACACAATTATATTAGCTGGTGTGTATTGGCGTATCTTACACAATTATATTAGCTGGTGTGTATTGGCGTATCTTACACATTGATTATTAAAAAGTGGGAGTGCACAATATGCACAGCAATGTGAAAATACGCATTGATTTCAAATTGAGTAGTGACAATACAGTCACAAAGTTGAAAATTCACTTAGTTGAGCTGCAAAAAGCAAACAGTGCAACTCAAATAAGTTAATGTTTAAATTTGTTATATTATTTTTATCACTTGTTCCCAATTTAGTAATGACGAAAGTCAATAATCCATTTGTGAAAGTAAAATACGCAACGACTTTGAAACCAGGGGGTATAGTACGCTTTAGACACAAAGCTTATCTGGAACACTGCTCTCATTTGCACCAGCCAGCCATACATTCTCAAAATATAAATATGGCTGTGACTGGAGAAAGAGGTCTTATGCGTTTTGCGACCAGCGTAGATCCAGATCAGCCTGTGCATTCGCAGTCTGAACAGGATCTACACTGTTCGCCATTCCATCAACGACACACCTATCATGCTTCAAACAAGCAATAGTTCGTTATCGGGCTACAGGAGTGTGCTATTTGATCAGGAGCTACACTGGTCACAAATCGCATAAGCCCGATTTCTCCAGTCACAGCCACAAATATGGTTTCCAATTTCCCAGATAAAATATACAGCATGTGAAACTACATCGCACTGTATGTAATTGGTTCAACATTGATTGACTCATTGATTGATTGGGGTCTTACATCTGCCCAACACCCATGTCATATGCAGCAACATGAGGAGAGTATTGAATAGTCAACAGTAAAATTAAAGCAATAAAAACTTCAGTGTCCTGATCTGGGGGGGGGGGGGGGGGGCGATTTCACTAAACTTTGTGCGACTAAACTGTAAGTGCAAACTTATGCTGGTCTGTAAATTTCACATTAACAACATTTTCTTGCAAACAATTATTGGATTTACATTTATTGAGCATAGGCTGCATGTGCAGCCTATGCTCAATAAATGTAAATCCATCTATTGAAATATTCCAGACGATCCTAAATTGTGACTCGCAAACATTTTAATCGTACAAAGTTTAGTGAAACAGCCCCCTGGTGCCTACTACCCTGATTACACTGGAACACTTGGTGCCAGCAATGAATCCCATTAAAATTCACAATTCAACTATGAATCCTATTGATGGATTCACGGATGGATTCATACATGCCCTCCCATCTTCCGAAAGCGGTTTTGGAAATAACTCTAAGTTTTTGGTCCGACATCGATAATCCTGATATCTTCCATAAATGATTCAGGTCATGGCATAAATTGACAGACCTAACGAATAATCAAAATACGAAATGATATTATACAATTACTGCCTTTTTGTGAGGTCAATACGTGGTTTTATCAATCCCATCAGTGAGTGAGTGAGTGAGTGAATAGGGTTTAACGTCCGCTTTTCTGACATAGAGGTACAAGCCTCAGGGAGTCTACACGCAGACGGGTCAACGGGGTCGAGTCCCATATCCACCTGTCCAAGGGGGGTAAATCCCAACTTCAGAACTCAATATTTACAATCAACAATATATATTCAGTCCTGAAATTAGAACAACCTGATCTGGTGCCAGGCCCTCGCCACACCAGCATCATTTATCCCATCCCCTAAAAGTAATAGGATTAGCGCTAATCTTACTTTTATATATGGGGCATAGCCCGACTCAACTCTCACATACAAGAAAGCCAAAAATGTACATGAGGGCCAAACCCGGTATAGTGGGTTCCGGAAAGTATGAACCCAATCGTTAAGCCAGTTTAGTCGCCTTTTACGACAAGCAATGGCTACTGCAGCACTATTCTCAGGATCAGTTGATCCCGCCCCAGTGCCTGCACGGGGCAGCAATCCCATCAGTGATTTCGACTGAGGATTTAAACCATCTCCCCGATTTAGAAAATTTACAAAAAATTCAGTCACCACATGGAATTGTGGTGCCTGGAATTGTTGTCAACTTTCCACTTCCTTTATGGGAAATATCAGTCAATAATGGTGTATGTTTGTTTGTTTGTTGGGGTTTAACAGCCTATCAACAGCCAATGGTATTTAAGGCCGGGTCAATGGGTTTAGTACTAAATCCCATATATTACCTGTACAAGTACATGTACATGTTCAAGTTCATGTACAAATGGGGGGAAAATCCCAAAATCAGAACTGAATATTTACAATAAAAAAAATATATATTCAGCCCTGAAATCAAAATAATCCTGATCTGGTGCCAGGTCCTCGCCACACCAGAATAATGGTGTAAAACTGTGATGCGATAAGAGACACATCCAGAATACTGCGGTCAGCTCATTGGGCCCCGATTCTTCAAAAGTGTTCAAATGTGAAAAGGTGAAGGGTGAAAATGTTTAATGCCCTGGCAAAAGCTAGCTAAGATTCCAATGAGAAACATCATATACTTCTATAGACATACCATGAGCATTAACCCTTTCACCCCTAACTAACTGGAATGGATTTTCATATATTAATTTTGCAACCAAGCCAATCGTCACAAAATAATTTTCCGACTAGTCCATTTATGAAACGGGGGTGTTTTTGTATTTGTTCTCAAAAATATGAAAATTACTTGCAAAAAGTGCAGATCCTGATGAGACAGCTCGTCATGAGCTGGCTCATCTGGATCTACACGTTTTGCCAATACCACTATACAGGCCTGTAGTGTTGAAAGGGTTAATCACGCAAACGGTATCCATTGTGTCTGTAAGTTAATAGTGGGTAAGTTTATATCCTGAGCAATAATTGAGATTTCCGATACGTTTTCTCATATATTCTCCCGATATGTACTGGACAGCCAGTGGGTAATTATACAGGGAAATGAGGGTAAGTTCTCTTAACCCTTACACCGCTATCTTCATTATTTTGTCGTCTGCTGTTTATTCTCCATTTTTATCATCAAAAACATGCTTCGACAGCACTTCAGAATCATTTCCGTTCTCAAGTGCTGTCAAACCATGTTTTTATTGAGAACTAAGGCAAGATATAAAAGCAACAGCAGACGACAATTGTTGTGAGTAGCGGTCTAAGGGTTAACCCTTACACCGCTATCTTAATTTTTTTGTTGTCTGCTGTTTATTTTCTATTTTCCATTTTTATCATCAAAAACATGCTTTGACAGCACTTTAGAATAATTTACAACATGCTTGGACAGCACTTCAGAATCATTTCCAAGGGTTAACGAGTATATATCGAAATGCCACTCAAGTATTCGCCACAAGACTACAAAGTACTGTCTGTTCCACTTTAAATCAGCCAATGGGTTTGATGCAATGAAACATAGCAACTCTGAATATTATCAAAACTTACATGTATTGTCCTCAATAAAAACATGTTAACCTCGTCAAGGGTTTTAATGTGAAGAAATTAGATCAGATATTGATAGTATTGCTAAAAAAAACATTTTTCTATGGGATTTTAAAATGGATTTTTCAAAATAATAAACATTATTTCTTTATCAACTTAATTTGTGTTTTCTTATTTTTGAGCAATTTAGCCAAATTTGGAGTCAATATTTGTTCACATCTACTTGATGGAATATTTACAAAATAAAAAGTTTTGTAGTGACCGATAAAATTATTATTCTGAAAATTATTCTTGAATACGTTTAATTGCCCAATTCAGTGGGCAGCTTCTATAAACCCATAACAATCAGAATACACTTTTAGGTGTATGTAAATTTTGAAATATTTTCTTTTCTATTTTTCGTATTTCTCAATGAAAGTATATGTTGTGACCACTCATTTGAACCGTCTCGATGAGACGGTTCAAATGGTGGCCACAATATATACTTCCGATGAGACATAAAGAAAATATTTTAAATGTTCTGTCTGTAAAATAGTGTATCTTCAGAATATAACGAGAGCAGGGGAAAATACAGTAAAATCAGAATAAATCTAAGCTCGATGTCATTCATCATGTAACTAAATGTATAAAACATTAATCTGCCATCAAAATTACACAGACAAGCAAGATAACGAGTGTAAAAACAGGAATGTGTTCTTTTCTTCACTCGTGTTTCAATAGCGTTCCCTTATCAACAATGTGCTCATTATCTTCGACTATACCCAGCGGTATATTGCTTCATATGACAACATCCCTCGACTACATATTGGTCCGTTTGATCCACTGGTGATAAAATGCCTGATGTCCATGGTTTTATATGTATTCATGAAACACGTATATGTTGTTGGCACACATTCAATCATCTGAAACAAAGAATACTGATTGAATGATTGATTCATTATGAATATTCAACAATGGAAGAATCAAACCTGTTTAGGAGGAGCAATTGAACCAAAGGCTGATAAATGAGTTTATTTGTTTGTTTGTTGGGGTTTAAAGGCCTATCAACAGCCATTTAAAGGTCATTTAAAGCTGGGTCAATGTGTTTAGTGCTAAATCCCATATATTACCTGTACAAGTACATGTACAAATGGGGGGTTGGGGGAATCCCAAAAATCAGAACTGAATATTTACAACAAAAAAAATAAATATATTCAGCCCTGAAATCAGAATACTCCTGATCTGATGCCAGGTCATCGCCACACCAGAATCACTTGGCCCCCTCCCAAAAGCAGTAGGATCAGTAATAATCTTACTACTGTTATAACGGGCAATAACCCAATTCAACTCCTAGGTAACAAAAGAGCCAAAGATAAAAAAAACGTACCTGAGGGCCAAACCAGGCAAAGCGTGATTCATATAAGGTTGAAGCCTACTGATAAACGAGACCATATGAAGTTTGCAACCAGCAAAGTCCCAGACGAGCCTGCACATTACACCACCGCCGGAGTTACTCTTGCCAAGATGGAATGTCAATGGGTTTAACGTCCCAGCAACATCTAAGGTCATATAGAGGCAGGACAACAGCTTAAAGTCTCATCCATCAGACCAGTGGGATGGCAATACTATGCAAGTATTTTTCATGCCCAGGTCGAGGATTGAACACAACACTTCTGGTATTGAAGTCCAATGCCATATCCACATAGACCATGGCCCACCCATGTGCCAAGATGGAAACGTTTCTGAACATCCACACGCAATATCAAATAGCAATCGAGCAGTTTGATTTGCTGGGCCTGAGCTGTAGCACAGCTCAGGTCCAGCCAATCAAGCTGCATGCTTTCTAGCAAAATATTCAAGTATATTGTAATAAAGAAATGGAGAAATATTGGCAAGGTTAGCACAGGCGGTGGTGTATCACCGTCCGATCATAACACAGGCGGTGGTGTATCATCGTCCGATCTTAACACAGGCGGTGGTGTATCACCGTCCGATCTTAACACAGGCGGTGGTGTATCACCGTCCGATCTTAACACAGGCGGTGGTGTATCACCGTCCGATCTTAACACAGGCGGTGGTGTATCACCGTCCGATCTTAACACAGGCGGTGGTGTATCCACCGTCCGATCTTAACACAGGCGGTGGTGTATCACCGTCCGATCGTAACACAGGCGGTGGTGTATCACCTGTATCACCGTCCGATCTTAACACAGGCGGTGGTGTATCACCTGTATCACCGTCCGATCGTAACACAGGCGGTGGTGTATCACCTGTATCACCGTCCGATCAACACAGTCGGTGGTGTATCACCTGTATCACCGTCCGATCTTAACACAGGCGGTGGTGTATCACCGTCCGATCTAAACACAGGCGGTGGTGTATCACCGTCCGATCTTAACACAGGCGGTGGTGTATCACCGTCCGATCTTAACACAGGCGGTGGTGTATCACCGTCCGATCTTAACACAGGCGGTGGTGTATACGTCATATCGTAACACAGGCGGTGTGTATCACCGTCGATCTAACACGCGGTGGTGTATCACCGTGATTCACGTCCTAATCGAACACAGGCGGTGGTGTATCATCCGACTCGTATCATCCGACTTAACACAGGCGGCTGGATGTATCACCTGTATCACCGTCCGATCGTTAACACAGGCGGGGTGGTGTATCACCGTTACCGTCCGATCTTAACACAGGCGGTGGTGTGGTGTATCACCTGTATCACCGTCCGATCTTAACACAGGCGGTGGTGTATCACCTGTATCACCGTCCGATCTTAACACAGGCGGTGGTGTATCACCTGTATCACCGTCCGATCGTAACACAGGCGGTGGTGTATCACCTGTGTCAGGCGTCCGATCGTCGGTGGTGTAGCACACCGTCCGATCTAACAGGCGGTGGTGTATCACCTGTATCACCGTCCGATCTAACACAGGCTGGTGTATCACCTGATCACCGTCCGTGTAATCAGGCTGTATCACCGTCGATCTAACACAGGCGGTGTATATCACCTGTATCACCTGTGTTACACAGGCTGTGGTGTATCACCTGTATCATTCACGGTGGTGTATCACCTGTATCACCTCCGTCTAACACAGGCGGTGGTGTATCACCTGTATCACAGTCCGATCGTACAGGCGGTGGTGTATACCTTGTTATCACCGTCCGACATAAAACACGGCGGTGGTGTCACTGTATCAGTCCGATCGTAAACACAGGCGGTGGTGTCACCTGTATTCACGTCGATCTTAACACAGGCGGTGGTTGTATCACCCTGTATCACCGTGATCGTACACGGTGGTGTATCACCGTCCGATCTTAACACAGGCGGTGGTGTATCACCTGTATCACCGTTCCGATCGTAAAACAGGCGGTGGTGTATTCACCTGTATCACCGTTTCCGTCCGATATTAACACCATGCGGTGGTGGTGTATCACCTGTATCACCGTACCGATTCGTTAACACAGGCGGTGTGTTAGTTCACATGTATCGTCGATCTAACAGCTGGTGTGTGTATCACCTGTATCACCGTTCCGATCTTAACACAGGCGGTGTGTATCACGTCCGATCGTATCAGGCTGGGTGTATCACCTGTACACCGTCCGATCTTAACACCAGGCGTGGTGTATCACCTGTGATCACTGTATCATCCGTCCGATGTTAACACAGGCGGTGGTGTATCACCTGTATCACGTCGATCTTAAAACAGGCGGTGGTGTATCACTGTATCACCGTCCGATCTTAACACGAGGCAGGTGGTGATACCTGTCACCGTCGATCTTAACACAGGCTGTGTATCAAACCTGTATCACCGTCCGATTCTTAAACAAGGCGGTGACCTGTACACCGTCCGATCTTACTTACAGGCGGAAGGTGTATCACCTGTATCACGGTCGATCGTTACAGGCGGTGGTGTCAACCTGTATCACCGTCCGATCTTAACACAGGAGGTGGTGTATCTCCTGTACACCGGCGATCGTAACACAGGCGGGGTGTGATCACCTGTGATCACCGTCCGTATCTTACTCACAGGCGTGTACCGTCGATGTAAACAGCGTTTGTGTAGGCGGTGGTGTATCACCTGTATCACCGTCCGATCTTAACACAGGCGGTGGTGTATCACCTGTATCACCGTCCGATCGTAACACAGGCGGTGGTGTATCACCTGTATCACCGTCCGATCTTAACACAGGCGGTGGTGTATCACCTGTATCACCGTCCGATCGTAACACAGCGGTGGTGTATCACCGTCCGATCTTAACACAGGCGGTGGTGTATCACCGTCTGATCGTAACACAGGCGGTGGTGTATCACCGTCCGATCATAACACAGGCGGTGGTGTATCACCGTCCGATCATAACACAGGCGGTGGTGTATCACCGTCCGATCGTAACATAGGCGGTTCGCCATTCTGTCACCGATTCAGGGGCGGATCTGGAGGGGGGTTCCGGGGTTACACCCCCCCCCCCCCCACAGCCACAGAGTTTACATAGATCACAGTTTACCACCAGTTGGAGTCGGAATTTAAATGCCGTAAAACACAGGAAATTGCATTTCTGGACAAATATTTTCCTGGGGGGTATGACCCCGGACACCCTAGCATACTCACTTAACTCTGTGGAGCTCGAAAATAGGACATTCATGAGCCACAATAATGTGTGAAGGTGAATTTATAGAAATATTTAGTAGAACAGTTTTGTCGTGCAGAGTTTGGTGCAACAGGCCCCTTGGACCCAGATGTGGATGAAACATGTCAACATCAGTGGATTTACATTTATTGAGCATATGCAGCCTATGCTCAATAAATGTAAATCCATCACGTTGGTAAAGAGCATTTAAGTGCGGACTTCGTAGGTCACTTCACTAATGCTGGTGAGACAAATACAGAGCTGCCAACCCCATGTCGGTCACATGAGGAACATGGAGTGAAAAAGGGGCTATTTTCCGGAACACCACATTATGTTTTCCGGAACACAAATCAGTACTTATATGCATATAGTCAATTTTTTAGAGCCTTGTTTCGGCCACCATGACCAACCGAAAAATCACAAATACACTGCTTGCATGATGCAAATTCATCACCGCGCTTTGACAGGACCAAATGGGACCATGTGTTACTGTAATCAGTGATGAACGTCTGTGTTCTTCTTTCGATAAAAAAGACCCAGATTTGTCGGCTGCTCACTTTGGAGCAGACATTTTAAGAATTTACGAGATGAAGAAATCAATATCGCTGAGCACTTCAAACAACTATTCCCACACAACAAGAATCTAAGTGGTAAGTGCCAAGGCGAGTATGATTACGGGTAAATAAGAAAATAGGACTTATTTGAAACAAAATTATTATTTTCCAATATTCTCGCGCTGATTTTTATAAAAATCGTACTTTTTAATTGTTGTCCGTACTTCCATATTTCTTAACGTATTTTGGAACAGTTGGCAGCTCTGCAAATATGAGCCATTAGTGAAACTTACCATCTGCCTCGTCATCAAATAAATCATTGTCATCGAGCAACAACTCCCCCCGTGGAAACGCCACATCCTTCTCGTCCTTTATGTAGTGCTTGAGATTTTTCATCATGCCAAATATTTGTACCCTTTTCTTTCCTGTCGAAGATAGAGACATGATATGTGGCTGTGACTGGAAGATAGAGACATGATATGTGGCTGTGACTGGAAGATAAGACATGATATGTGGCTGTGACTGGAAGATAGAGACATGATATGTGGCTGTGACTGGAAGATAGACATGATATGTGGTGTGACTGGAGATAGAGACATGATATGAGCTGGTGTGACTGGAAGATAGAGACATGTGTGGCTGTGGACTGGAAGATAGAAATGATATGTGGCTTGTGACTGGAGATAGAGGACATGATATGTGCTGTGACTGGCGGAAGGATAGAGACATGATATGTGGCTGTGGATGAGACATGATGTGGCTGTGATAAGTGACTGGAGGATGAGAAGTAAAGAGTATGTGGCTGTGACTGGAAGATAGACATGATATGTGGCTGTGACTGGATAGAGACATGTATGTGGCTGTGACTGGAAATAGAGAACATGTATGTGGCTGTGACTGAAGATAGACATGATATGTGGCTGTGACTGGGGGTGATAGGGGAGGCATGATTGTGGGGGTGACTGGAAGTAGAGACATGATGGAGACATGTATGGCTGTGACTGGAAGATAGAGACATATGTGGCTGTGACTGGAAGATAGAGACATGATATGTGGCTGTGACTGGAAGATAGAGACATGATATGTGGCTGTGACTGGAAGATAGAGACATGATATGTGGCTGTGACTGGAAGATAGAGACATGATATGTGGTGTGACTGAGTACATGATATGTGGCTGTGATGAGCATGGAAGATAGAGACATGATATGTGGCTGTGACTGGAAGATAGAGACATGATATGTGGCTGTGACTGGAAGATAGAGACATATGTGGCTGTGACTGGAAGATAGAGACATGATATGTGGCTGTGACTGGAAGATAGAGACATGTCTGTGCGTGACTGGAATGATAGAGACATGGTATGTGGCTGTGACTGGAAGATAGAGACATGATATGTGGCTGTGCCTGGAGACATGATGTGGCTGTGACTGGAAGATAGAGACATGATATGTGGCTGTGACTGGAAGATAGAGACCTGGTATGTGGCTGTGACTGGAAGATAGACATGATATGTGGCTGTGCCTGGAGACATGATATGTGGCTGTGACTGGAGACAAGGGGTTTATGGCAACTCCAGCTCCTGGGGGCCGTTTCACTAAACTTTGTACGACTAAAATATTTGTATGTGCAAAATTATAATACAGTCAAACCTGTGAATAAAGGCCAGCCATGGGAAGTAAAAACAAGAAATGCGTCTGTCGAACGTGGATGCCACCTGCAGCATATTTGAGAAACTGTGACAAAGTGGTTAACCGAAATGTATGACGGACGGACAGACAGACGGATGTTCTTACGGTACTATACTTATGTGGCTTATCACATGTTAAATATTAGCCACATAAAAGGATTTTTAGCCACATAAAAGGATTTTTAGGTGGCTAATTGTAACCAACCCTACCCTTTAATAAGTCCATAACCCTGTGGGGCTAGCCACATAAGTATAGTACCGTCAGCGCGGACGGACAGATGGACGGACGGATGGACAGACGGACGGTCCAAACACTATGTGCTGGCATAAAAATCTGGTCTTTGTTCACAGGTGGTCTTTATTCACAGGGTCATTTATATAGTAATTGTGCCATTGGGACAACAAAAGTGTGGCCTTTACAGCCAGGTGATTGCTATTCGGAGGTGGTCTTTAGCACAGGTTCGACTGTAGTCTGTAAATTTCACAATAGCAATGTTTTCTTGTTTAACAATTATTGGATTTACTTTTATTGAGCATAGGCTGCATACATATGCAGCCTATGCTCAATAAATGTAAATCCATCAATTGAAATTTCCAGACGATCCTAAATTTGCACTTACAAACATTTTAGTCATACAAAGTTTAGTGAAACGGCCCCCTGGTCTGCGACTGACTAACTAGGGCTTATGGCATTTATGGTCAGCCTAGCTTTTGGCTTGTGACTGTAACTGGATAAATGTGGCTTATGATACAGGTATATACGGTCAGTCTGGCTTTTAATCTATGACTGTGACTAGAGAAATGGGGCTTATGTTATTTATGGCCAGTCTATGCCTGGTATGTCCCTGTGACTGGAGAAATGGGGCTTATGGCATGTGTGGCCAGTACAGCTTTTGACCTGTGCCTGTGTCGAACAATGTGACATATGGCGTTGGTGGGGTGTCTAGCTTTAACGTAAAACTTTTACAAAAAGTTTAAGTCACTTGACCTTGACATTGGGCACCTGGGCAGCATACAAGGTATACAATGAAAACATGGATCGTGATCAATGTGTATATGAAGTTTCAAATTGATATCCCAAGCAGTCACAGATATAGCAATTTGAAAAACTTTAACGTAAAGCTCGGACGGCGGACAGCGGACGCCGGACAAAGCGGTAACTATATGCTTCCCCAAAAAATATTTTTCGGGGAGCATAGTAAAAGCACGACAAGTGTTTCACTGACTGTCTTAAACAGTGCAGCTCATCTGGATCTACATTGGTCGCATTTCCCAACCACACCCACAAACACTAACCGGTCACAGCGGCCTTGGGACAAGGTATCTGCCTAGCAACTGGGAAGTTGAAGGTTAATGCCTCCACTCTGGTTGGTATGGCCACTAGATGAGCCACCAGCTAGTTTTATTTATATAAATCAAAATGATACCAATTCAGGGATTCCGCTGGGGAAAATAAAAAAATCGCCACTTCAAAAAATTGGAGATGAATTTTTTTTCGAAAATTGTAATTTTTTATCGCCAATTGTTTATTTTTATCGCCAATTGAAAAAATGGCGATCGCCAGCGGAATCCCTGCCAATTGCCAGGTGCCTGGCACAAGGAATAGGAATTCAATTGGGAAGAACTGCTGGTCCAGATTGGAGTGCCTGACCAAGTCAAAACTGGCTTCAATATAAAGATTTAATTTAACGGTGTTTAACGGCTTGTCAACAGCTAAGGTAAATTTTAGGCCGTGTCATCCCAGATCAGAGCTGAATATGTACAGAAAAAATATATAATCAACCCTGAAATTAGAAAGAATAACCCGACCTGGTGCCAGGTCCTCACCACACCAGATTCACTATAGCTGGATTCAACTCTCACGTACCAGTAGCCTATTTCACCAACATTGCAAAGTATACTTTCCTAGCAAAGTATACTTTGAGGGATAAATTTTAAATATTAGGATAAATTTATTAATTTTTATTTTACTGAATTTATTACATTATCACAGCCATTTTGTATACTTTGCAATGTTGGTGAAATAGGCTACAGAAAGCCAAAAATATAATGTGCAAAATGTTGCATGCTCCCAACCAACCAACCCAATAGAAACCCATCATTAAATGTACCCTTTGCATGCTCCCAACCAACCAACCAAATAGAAACCCATCAAACCCATCATTAAATGTACCCTTCGCATGCTCCCAACCAACCAACCCAATAGAAACCCATCATTAAATGTACCCTTCGCATGCTCTCAACCAACCAACCCAATAGCAACCCATCACTAAATGTACCCTTCACATGCTCCCAACCAACCAACCCAATAGAAACCCATCATCTTAAATGTACCCTTTGCATGCTCCCAACCAACCAAAATAAACAATAAGAAACCCACATCATTAAATGTACCCTTCGCATGCTCCCAACTAACCAACCCAAATAGAAACCATCATTATGTACCCTTACGCATGCTCCCAAACCAACCAAACCCAATTGAACCCATCATTAAATGTACCCTTCGCATACCCTTCCCAACCAACCAACAAGAAACCCTCATTATGTCCCTCGCAGTTCTCATCCAACCAACCCAATGAAAAAACCCAAAATCATTGGAAATGTAAACCCTTCCCGAAAAAAAAAAACCCATCATTAAATACCCTTCGCATAACCTCCAAACCAAAAAACCCACCCAATAGAAAAAAAACCCTCATTAAATGTACCCTTCGCATGTTCTCAACCAACCAACCCAATAGAAACCCATCATTAAATGTACCCTTCACATGCTCCCAACCAACCAACCCAATTGAAACCCATCATTAAATGTACCCTTCGCATGCTCCCAACCAACCAACCCAATTGAAACCCATCATTAAATGTACCCTTCGCATACTCCCAACCAACCAACCCAATAGAAACACATCATTAAATGTACCCTTCGCATGCTCTCAACCAACCAACCCAATAGAAACCCATCATTAAATGTACCCTTCACATGCTCTCAACCAACCAACCCAATAGAAACCCATCATTAAATGTACTCTTCGCATGCTCTCAACCAACCAACCCAATAGAAACCCATCATTAATTGTACCCTCACATGCTCCCAACCAACCAACACAATAGAAACCCATCATTAAATGTACCCTTCGCATGCTCCCGACCAACCAAACCAATAGAAACCCATCATTAAATGTACCCTTCGCATGCTCCCAACCAACCCAATAGAAACCCATCATTAAATGTACCCTTCGTATGAACCCAACCAACCAAACCAATAGAAACCCATCATTAAATGTACCCTTCGCATGCTCCCAACCAACCGACCAAATATAAACCCATCATTAAATGTACCCTTCGCAGGCTCCCAACCAACCAACCCAATAGAAACCCATCATTAAATGTACCCTTTGCATGCTCCCAACCAACCAACCCAATAGAAACCCATCATTAAATGTACCCTTTGCATGCTCCCAACCAACCAACCCAATAGAAAGACAAGAGGGTCATGATGGCCCTAATTCGCTAACCTGACTCCATGAACACCAGAGGAGAATGTGACATTGAGTTCATAAGTGTTTTAAAAAAATTGTGCTATTGTTAGATGGCAGTCATCTTGGATTAAGCGATGACTCTCATTTTACCAAATCTGAAAATGCTTCACCCAAGCATCTCAACTTACTATGAAGTTTGGCCAGCATCGACCATGTGGTTCCTGAGAAGAAGATGTTCAAAATCTCGAATAAATGGACCTTTTGGAGGCCATCATGGATGACATAATCATCTGATTCCGACAAATATTGCACCAGAGCAATCGCCTCATCGATACCTTCAATTTGATATGACACGAGCATATTTGGTCAAAAATAAAATTTGACCCCACGGGCCACACCCATTTTTGACCCCGGGGTCACCATTTTAACACCTTTGAAAGAGCATTCTACGTCGATCATTCCTACCAAGTTTCGTCGAAATCCGGCTGGCAGTTCACGAGAAGAAGATTTTTTAAGAATTTGTGCTATTTTTAGATGGCGGCCATCTTGGATTAGCGACGACCTCCGTTTTAACAAATCTAAAAAGGCTTCACCCATGGATCATAACTGTGAAGTTTGGCCACCATGGGCCAAGCGGTTCGTGTGTTTAGAATTTTGAAATCTCTAATAAAAGAACGACCTTTTGACCTTTCGGTGGCCATCTTGGATGACATGACCATCCAATTTCGACAAATAATGTACCAGAGCGATCGCCTCTTTGATACCTTCGATTTCATATAGACATGACCATATTCGGTCAAAAATAAAATTTGACCCCAATTTGACCCCACGGGCCACGCCCATTTTTGACCCCAAGGTCACCATTTTAACAACTTTGAAAGAGCATTGTACATCGATCATTCCTACCAAGTTTCGTCGAAATCCGGCTGGCGGTTCAGGAGAAGATTTTTTAAGAATTTATGCTATTTTTAGACGGCGGCCATCTTGGATTAGCGATGACCTCCATTTTAACAAATCTGAAAAGGCTTCACACATGGACCATAACTTTTAAGTTTGGCTACCATGGGCCAAGCGGTTCATGTGAAGAAGAATTTTGAAATCTCTAATAAAAGAACGACCTTTTGGCGGCCATCTTGGATGACATAACAATCCGATTTCGACAAAAAATGCACCAGAGTGATCGCCTCGTTGATACCTTTGATTTGATATATGACAACCATATTCGGTCAAAAATAAAATTTGACCCCTATTTGACCCCACGGGCCACGCCCATTTTTGACCCCGGGGTCACCATTTTAACAACTTTGAAAGAGCATTGTACATCGATCATTCCTCCCAAGTTTTGTTGAAATCCGGTTGGCGGTTCTTGAGAAGAAGATTTTTGAAGAATTTGTGCTATTTTTAGACGGCGGCCATCGTGGATTACGTGATTACGTCATTTTAACAATTTTGTAATCCCCCTACCTAAGGACCATGACCATGAAGTTTGGTGACTATAGGCCCAATGGTTACTGAGGAGAAGACGTTTGAAAATGTTCACAGACGACGGACGGACGACGGACACATTGCGGTAACAATAGCTCACACGAGCTTCGCTCAGGTGAGCTAAAAAACATGCTTACCAAATAAATTTTTCAATTCGTCATCACAGAGCATAAACCTTCTGTCTTTCGGGTCCTGAAACACACGTTACAAGAGGGATTAATTGATTGATTAGCATTTTATGTCTGTCCAACATATAGAGACACGCCATGTGATATGTACCTTTGGACATATGCGTAATTTCATTAAATACGTTTACAAAATTTACATTATATTTCATAAATAAAGTCAAAAGTTTACAAAATAATTACGCATGTACTGTGTAAATTTGGTCACCTTCTGACGGCAGGCAAGTACCATATGTCCAGCTACGAAAATACAATACACTCAGAGCTCCAGGTAAGTTTTGTATCTATAGTGTATTATACTCCCAAGATTTCAAATTCAATGTGTAGTTTACTTTTAAAAATGTATTATTGATTTTCTTCCTTCTAAAATAGGGAACAAATGATTAAAAAATAAAATTTAGATATTCACTTATTTGAGCTGCAAAAAGCATTCAAATTTATTACAGTCTTTTCACTACTCACTTTGATAATCAATGCATATTTTCACATTGCTGCGAGTACATGTATTTTGTACTCCCACTTTTGATAATGAATGCCTATTGTGCTAAGTAAGTGCGTAAAATACGCCAATACGCACCCGATAAGGATGCAACCCGATAAGGATCTATCCTGTTTGTTAGAATCACGATGTGCGACTTACAAGTGACGTAATGCTAGAAATTGACGCCTGAATATGAAACTCAATCCCAAGTAATGACAATAAATCATATAGTAAATAGATCTTACACGAGTGATAACTTAGAAGAAACGAGGCTATGCCGAGCAAACACAGAAGTATAAATTGAAGCTGTACTGTAGCCTATTTCACCAACATTGCAAAGTATACTTATCTACAAAAGTATACTTTGAGGGAGAAATTTTCATTTTTAGAATAAATTTATTAATTTTTATTATACTGAATTTATTACATTATCACAGCCAAATGGCTGTGATAATGTAATAAATTCAGTATAATAATTCTGCATACTTTTAATCATCAAACATATGCAGTCATTAGTTCTATATGACATAATGCATTTCGGGAAAAATAAATGATTACTCCCTGAAAGTATACTTTGCTAGAAAAGTATACTTTGAAATGTTGGTGAAATAGGCTGCAGATCAGCCAGCATGTTTTCTGTAGCCATCTCATTTGAATTGTTATTACACTTTCTTATATTTCAGCAAGTAGTTTAAAGGGGCCTGTTTCACTAAACTTTGTACGACTAAAATGTTTGTCAGTGCAAATTTAGGATCGTCTGCAAATTTCAATAGATGGATTTACATTTATTGAGCATAGACTGCATATACAGCCTATGCTCAATAAATGTAAATCCAGTAACTGTTTACAAGAAAACAGTGTTAATGTGAAATTTACAGACTATCATAATTTTGCACTTACGAATACGAAACAAAGTTTAGTGAAACAGCCCCCTGAAATATAACAGTGAATTACACACCACTCAGCAGCAGTTTACACCACCCATGCTTAATACCATATATGGAGAAATGACGTCAGTAACATCGCAATAACGTGTTTCCTTCGACCAATCAAGTGATGTTATCGGACACAGCACCTAAATCGCGAGACAGTCACCGTCACTACGGCCCGCCTCCAGAAATTAATTTGCATATCTCTTGGCCATATTTTACGATTGATTCGCTTTGTTTTTATGAAGAATATGAAATGTAAGAAAATGTTCATTTAAGCAGGTGAGTGGATTATCTTGAAATAATGACCTCGTGATTGGGTCCTACCGCTAAACAAACTCGGTTCGCTACGCTCACTCGTTTATTTAGCGTAAGGACCCAATGACTCGTGCATTATTTCACAATAATCAGTTTACCATGTAAATGTATGGTATGTATTAACCCTTAGACCGCTACACACAACAATTGTCGTCTGCTGTTGCTTTTATATCTTGCCTAAAACATGGTTTGACAGCACTTCAGAATCATTTCCAATGGAAATGATTCTGAAGTGCTGTCAAAGCATGTTGTAAATTATTCTAAAGTGCTGTCAAAGCATGTTTTTTATGATAAAAATAGAAAATAAACAGCAGACGACAAAATAATTAAGATAGCGGTATAAGGGTTAATACACTTCAAAAGCCCATTCTATGTAATAATCCCAGTCTGTTACCTCCAGTTTTCGTTCTCGTACTATTTCCCACATCCGCTTCACCACCTCATTCCGTGCCATCTGCAATTACAAATCATCCCGCAATTATAAAATGTTTAACCAGGTACTCAGTTTGACTGGTTGAGCCTGAGCACAGTTCAATCTCAACCAAGTGAACTGCTTAATTTCAGATTCGTTCATATGCATGTGGAGAAAGTATCCCGCTTTATATACCAGCGACTTTGATGGTTCCAACATTATTAGGATCATATTTATAACCTGAATTACAGTCGAACTTCGATGGGTCGAACAGCCTGCGGGGTTAAGTTTTAGTTCGACCCATCGGGATTTTCTACTGTAACCATTTCAGATCTACGAGTTGGTCAGTGAACTAAGTGAAACAAGTCGTCATTACGACACGTTGTTTCATATAAATGCGCTTACATTTGCATTTACGGTTATTGTCAGTCGTTTATTAACAGAAACAGGCTTTAATAAAATAAAGAAAGCGGCAAACTCATGTGTGTTTTTATTTACATAGCCATTATACAGCAATAGAACATGAGAACAACAGAAAATGATTACGAAATACAATTGGCGGACTTGATTGCCCCGTCCGATACGATCATGTGAAAGCATCTCTGAGTTTGTACCTATTGGCATTTGCGTAATTTCATGACAAATATGTATTTGCCATAAAATGATGCGCATGCTTGTAGGTATAAAATTACATCGCTCGTCATACACTGATAAATCAATAGATGCATGCCCAGTCGCCCCATCACTACTTCGGACCCGGAACCACATTCACTGCATATCATAATTTACTATCACATGGAACCCAGTACAAGTTATACATGAAAGTTATACACATCCGGTATTGAAGAAGTCTGTTATCTCGCCTTGCTTCGTAGTCTTCCGCTTCACCTGCTCGATCACAACAAGTTCTAAATACCTTATCGTCAATGCATAATTACCACGTATGCTGGTCACGACTGCCGTTATTGTATACGCTCAAATGACCACTTGAGATTTGTTTGACAACCGGTTAACAATAGGTGTGAAAGTCAATCAACTAGTCTGGAGACAATCGTCTGACATGTTCGAGTTTTTGTGGTGTTTATAGTGGATTTATACACGACCGGGCGTGACAGCGATTCGAGGCATTGAGGGTTGTTCGACTTTCACAAGTTCGACCTATGCCGGGTAGTTTTAACGTATTTGTATAGGAATTCTGCCGGGACCTAAAGGCTAGTTCGAGGCAAGCATGGCTGACGAGTTTACCAGGGTTCGACCCATCGAAGTTCGACTGTATTTAGCACATAAAAAATTGCGAAAATTTACTATATCAATATATTTACACTGTCCTTGAATTCATAATGGAAATGCCCATTCAACGTATTGCGTTCATATCCCAGTACATTACATTAGCCTCACGTGACATTGTTGATTCGTTAAAGTTTGTTTGACGTCATGAGATTACGTGACATTCATCGTCGTCGTCAATAACGTCACGCTATTGACCGGCACCGTCACTGATTGCGACAAAACAACGTAAAACAATAAGATTCCTAACTTTTACGCCGTATATGGTTATTTACATCTTTGAAACTATCCGAAAATGCAGTGTAAATATAAGTAATACTAGATGGCTGCGGCCTTGTGGCGAGGCATGGACACTAAAAAAAAAGATATAGTATAACAAAAAACTTTAACCAAAAAACTTAACCAAAAACTTTAACCGGACACACGAACGTACGTCAAATTGCCGACTATATCGCGCTTTCCACAAGCGGGCGTGAAAAAAACTTTAACCAAAAACCAAAGTAATTTGACCTTGACATTGGGCACAGGGGCCGCACAGGAGGGGGGTAGAATGAAAATATAGATGATGATAAACACCCATGTGAAGTTTCAAGGTAATGGGCAAAGCAGTTGCAGAGATATAGTATAACGAAAAACTTTAACCAAAAAACTTAACCAAAAAACTTAACCAAAAACTTTAACCAAAAAGGTTAACCAAAAAACTTAACCAAAAACTTTAACCAAAAAACTTAACCAAAAACTTCAAAGTAATTTTACCTTGACATTGGGCACAGGGGGCGCACGGGAGGGGGGTAGAATGAAAATATAGATGATGATAAACATCCATGTGAAAGCAGTTGCAGAGATATAGCGAAAAACTTTAACCAAAAAAATTAACCAAAAACTTTAACCAAAAAACTTAACCAAAAAACTTAACCAAAAACTTTAACCAAATAACTTAACCCAACAACTTAACCAAAAACTTTAACCGGACACACGTACGTACGTACGTACGTACGTACGTACGCCAAAGTGCCGACTATATCGCGTTTTCCGCAAGCGGGCGCGACAAAAACCATGGGCGTTTACTGTATTATGACAACAGTCCTTGGATTGCGTATCTGTTTAAATTTGACACCAATTTGGCTTTAGTTGGCAGTTCTTTCCCAGTTGGCGTTTGTTTAACATTTAAGATCCAACAGTTGGTCGTTTAAATTTGCAAGGAGTTCTTTGAGTTGGCGTTTACTGATTATGCCAACATTGGTTTTGTTTAGTTGGGAGTCGCAGTTGCGTTTACTGTATTATGATCCAACAGTTGGTCTGTTTAAAGTTTGCAAGGAGTCCTTCGGCAGTTGCGTTTAATGTATTATGACCAACAGTTGGTCTGTTGGGTTTGCAACTCGCAGTTGGATTTATGTATTATGACCAACAGTTGGTCTGTTTAAAGTTTGCAAGGAGTCCTTGGCAGTTCGTTTATGTTATACAAACAACAGTTGTTTCTGTAGTTGGCAAAGAGTCCTTCGGAGTTGCGTTTATATTATGAACACAAAGTTTGACTTGTTTAGTGCGAAAGTTTCAGGCAGTTGCGTTTATGTTATTGTTTCAACGTTGAGATTAGTTGGCAAACAAGGAGTCCTTCGGCAGTTGCGTTTACTGTATTATGACCAACAGTTGGTCTGTTTAAAGTTTGCAAGGAGTCCTTCGGCAGTTGCGTTTACTGTATTATGATCCAACAGTTGGTCTGTTTAAAGTTTGCAAGGAGTCCTTCGGCAGTTGCGTTTACTGTATTATGATCCAACAGTTGGTCTGTTTAAAGTGCGTGGAGTCCTCTTCAGACTCCACACACTTTAAACAGACTAACTGTTGTTCATAATACAGTAAACGCAACTGCCCATGGTTTTATTACTTAATTATTTATGTGTTAAATGGTATTGAATGGCCTGTCAACAGCTAAGGTCATTGTAGGCCGGGTTAGCAGGGTCGAATCCCGTGTTTCACCTGTCTGGATGAGGGGAGGGAAATACCAAAATCAGAACTGAATGTTTACAAAAAATATATATATATATATATCACTGAATTTAGAATATCCTGATCTGGTGCCAGTTCCTCACCACACCAGAGTAACTTAGTGGCTATATCAAATTAGCTTCATAAAAAGGTTCCATATACAAAAGTTTATGTCTGACCTACTTTATGTAATTTGATGCACTGCAGCACATGATGGTGGTCAATTATGCAAAGTATGAATTGGATTGGTTGACAAATGTTGGACTAAGTTCTGTCTGTTCCACATTTTCCTGCCAACAAACTTTGGGCTATTAAATACATTAAATCTAAAAAAATATCTAAATGCAAGTACTTTTTCACCAATAAGAAAAAAGTCACCCTTCCGCAATTTTTTTCTTTGATGAAATTCCATCAAATATTGATTTAGTAGCGAAAAACAAATTTCCTATGGGGGAAAAAAGCGGCGGAAGATATGGGGGAGGAGTAAAAAAACAAACAAGAGGGCCATGATGGCTCTAATTCGCTCACCTGACTCCATGAACAGCAGAGGAGAATGTGACATTGAGTTCATGTGTTTTAAAAAAATTGTGCTATTTTTAGATGGCGGTCATCTTGGATTAAGCAATGACTCTCATTTTACAAAATCTGAAAATGCTTCACCCTCCATCGGCCATGTGGTTCCTGAGAAAAAGACGTTAAAAATCTTGAATAAATGGACCTTTTGGTGGCCATCATGGATGACATAATCATCCAATTCCGACAAATATTGCACCAGAGTGATCGCCTCATTGATACCTTCAATTTGATATATGACATGACCATATTCAGTCAAAAATAAAATTTGACCCCAATTTGACCCCACGGGCCACGCCCATTTTTGACCCCAGGGTCAACATTTTAACAACTTTGAAAGAGCAATGTACATCGATCATTCCTACCAAGTTTCGTCGAAATCCGGCTAGTGGTTCATGAGAAGAGAAGATTTTTTAAGAATTTATGCTATTTTTAGACGGCGGCCATCTTGGATTAACGATGACCTCCATTTTAACAAATCTGAAAAGGTTTCACCCATGGACCATAACTTTTAAGTTTGGCTACCATGGGCCAAGCGGTTCATGTGAGAAGAATTTTGAAATCTCTAATAAAAGAACGATCTTTTGACATTTCGGCGGCCATCTTGGATGACATAGCAATCCGATTTGGACAAAAAATGTACCAGAGTGATCGCCTCATTGATACCTTCGATTTGATATATAACATGACCATATTCGGTCAAAAATAAAATTTGATTTGCCCCACGGGCCATGCCCATTTTGACCCCCCCCCGGGGTCACCATTTTAACAACTTTGAAAGAGCATTGTACATCGATCATTCCTACCAAGTTTCATCGAAATCCGGCTAGTGGTTCATGAGAAGAAGATTTTTTAAGAATTTATGCTATTTTTAGACGGCGGCCATCTTGGATTAGCGATGACCTCCATTTTAACAAATCTGAAAAGGCTTCACACATGGACCATAACTTTTAAGTTTGGCTACCATGGGCCAAGCGGTTCATGTGAAGAAGAATTTTGAAATCTCTAATAAAAGAACGACCTTTTGACCTTTCGGTGGCCATCTTGGATGACTAAACAATCCGATTTCGACAAAAAATGCACCAGAGTGATCGCCTCATTGATTCCTTCAATTTGATATATGAAATGACCATATTCAGTCAAAAATAAAATTTGACCCCAATTTGACCCCACGGGCCACGCCCATTTTTGACCCCAGGGTCACCATTTTAACAACTTTGAAAGAGCAATGTACATCGATCATTCCTACCAAGTTTTGTCGAAATCAGGTTGGCGGTTCTTGAGAAGATTTTTTAAAAATTTGTGCTATTTTTAGACGGCGGCCATCTTGGATTACGTAATGACGTCATTTTAACAATTTTGTAATCCCCCTACCTAAGGACCATGACCATGAAGTTTGGTGACTATAGACCCAATGGTTACCGAGGAGAAGACGTTTGAAAATGTTCACCGACGACGGACGACGACGGACGACGGACACATTGCGGTAACAATAGCTCACATGAGCTTTGCTCAGGTGAGCTAAAAACAAATGGAAATCGACTCTGAAACCTGGCTAGATAGCTTGGAAGTGATGTAACTAAGAAAACAAGTTAAAGAAAAAATTTGCAATAAAATCAATATTTTACATTTAAATATTTTTGGATTTAATGTGTTTAATGGCCATAAGTTTGTCAGCAGCAGAACGTGGAACAGACAGTAGTTAAAGTCTTGGGAGTCAAAATAAGGTGATAACTCTTGTTAGGAATTGAGGTGGAGTGAAAGAAAGTAGTTTGTGTTACACAATGCGGCGCTTGACAGAGATCAGTAGCCGATTTCACCAACTTGAACATTTCAAAGCATACTTTTCTAGCAAAGTATACTTTGAAGGCAAAATTTTCAATTTTATGATAAATTTATTAATTTTTATTATACTGAATTTATTACATTATCACAGCAATTTTGGCTGTGATAATGTAATAAATTCAGTATAATAATTCTGCATACTTTTAATCATCAAATATAAGCCGTCGTTAATTATATATGAAATAATGTATTTCAGGAAAACTAAATGATTACTCCCTCAAAGTATACTTTGCTAGAAAAGTATACATGTACTTTGCAATGTTGGTGAAATCGGCTACAGGTATGCGAAGTATGAATTGGATCGAAGGAAAAATGTAGGAGTAGTTCACCTTACAAACTACACTTGTTTGCAAAGTATACTTATCTAGCAAAGTATTTGAGTAATCATTTATTGTTCCCCGAAATGCATTATGTCATATAGAACTAACGACTGCATGTATTTGATGATTAAAAGTATGCAGAATTATGCAGAATTATTATACTGAATGTATTACATTATCACAAAATGGCTGTGATAATGTAATAAATTCAGTATAATAATAATAGCCTGGAATTTTTTTCAAAAAACCTGGCTAAAAATTAATAAATTTATCCTTAAATTGAAAATTTCTCCCTCAAAGTATACTTTGCTAGATAAGTATACTTTGTAATGTTGGTGAAATAGGCTACAGGGGATTAACCCTTTCACCCCTAAGTAACTGGAATGGAGTTCGATACATTAATTTTGCAACCAATCCAATCATCACAAAATGATTTTGAGAGGAGTCCATTTATGAAAAGGGGATGTTTTTGTTCTCAAAATATGAAAATTACTTGAAAAAAGTGCAGATCCTCATGAGATGGCTCGTCACGAGCCAGCTCATCTGGATTTACACTTATTGCCAATACCACTATACAGGTCTGTGGTGCTGAAGGGTTAAGGAAAATATGTAACGAAAATTTGAGCTATCAAATTATTATATAGGAAAACATGTACTTGGGACCAATAATTTAAGTTCAGTTAATTAGTGTAGACTGTAGCTCCATAGGGATTGGAAGTTTGTTTGTTGGTGTTTAACGGCCTATCAACAGCTAAGGTCATTTAAGGCCGGGTCAATGGGTTTAGTACTAAATCCCATATATTACCTGTACAAGTACATGTACATGTTCAATTACATGTACAAATGGGGGGAAAATCCCAAAATAAGAACTGAATATTTACAATATCAAAACTATATATTCGGCCCTGAAATCAGAATAATCCTGATCTGATGCCAGGTCCTCGCCACACCAGAACCACTTGGCCCCCTCCCAAAAGCTGTAGAATCAGTAATAATTTTACTACTTTTATAATGGGCAATAACCCAATTCAACTCCCAGGTAACAAAAGAGCCAACGATAAAAACATACCCGACAGCCAAACCAGGCAAATCGTGGTTCATATTAGGAGGAACCCCTACCGTTAATTTACGCCATCGCGTTCGCCCGACCACCAGCCACCGGGATTGGAAGTGAAGCGGAAATGTTTGCGTTACTCACTGCGGGACATAATAATAGTCTTGTCCGAGAAGTATGAACTTGATCGGTGGAACACTGTAGGACTAGTTCGCCGTACAAGATTGAAGTTTACTTGTGCATCAATTTAAGAGATTTTCCACATGCCACATTCTAATTACTATTTGTGAAACCTGGGATCGTAATGGCAATAAGCTTCGTTTTGTCACATTGTGGCCCATCATCCATGTATGCGGCCGTGACTCAAGCAATGGGGCTTACGGCATTTGTGTATCTCCTGATCAAATAGCACACTCCTAATAACGATCTATATTGCTTGTTAGAAGCATGGCGGTTGTTTTATTGATAGAATGGCGAACAGTGCAGATCCTGATCAGACTGTGCGGATGCACAGGCTGATCTGGATCTACACTGATCGCAAAACCCATAAGTCAAATTTCTGCTATCACAGCCATATATTACCTTATCTGTTCCCATGAGTTTGGCTAAGTCTGGCGCGAGTAAGCACGGGCGTGTATATGTGGACGATCCTGAAACACAAGTAAGATGCAGGAAAATACAATTTTATTGTCGTCTACTAGTTTTTCCTTTTTTTTTTCTAAACAAAATCATGTTTTGGCAGTGTATAGAATCCTATCAATTTGGAGACGATTCTCGTACATCGTCAAAATAGCTGGCGGTTGGAGGGAGCAATATTCAAATTAAAAGTAAACAAGAAATGCGTCTGTTGAACGCGGATGCCACCTGCAGCATATTTGAGAAACTGTGACAAATTGGTTAACCGAAAAGTGTGACGGACAGACAGATGGACAGACAGACAGACGGACGGACGGACGGACGGACGTTCTTACAGTACTATACTTATGTGGCTTATCACATGTTAAATATTAGCCACATAAAACGATTTTTAGCCACATAAAACGATTTTTTAGGTGGCTAATTGTAACCAACCCTATCCTTTACCAAGTCCATAACCCTGTGGGGCTAGCCACATAAGTACCCTAATGTGTGCCCGGACGGACGGACGGACGGACGGACGGACGGTCCAAACACTATATGCCACCCGTTTCTTCGAAACCCGGTGGCATAAAAAATACGCCAATCGAATATGGGCCAGACAGCGAAGATGCAGAAATGTGAAGGTGTCACCAAGGCAAGAAACCTTAACATGAATATAAAATCATTAGCAATATTGCTTCCTATTGTTGTGATAAAAAGGTATACTAACTTAGGTAGAGTTGTATAAAGTAGAAAGTGTTTTGTATTGCATACAAAAATGTAGAAAAAATGGCAAAGGCGATATTTTTGTTAAGAAATAATTTGTTTGGCATAAAAACACCAAGGTGCACATCTTCAATATGTGTAGAAGACGTGTGTATACTTTCAGATCGATCGACTGAGTGGTTTTAGAGGAGTAGTGTGCAGAAACTCTGCAGTTTTTCTGTCTGCCGTGCGATAAAACATAATACATACCATTTTTTTTTAAAACAGGCGTATAAAAAAATAGTCAGCACAAGACAAAGTTTGAAATCTCCATGGTAGGAGTTAATAAAGAAAATATATGTATGCTAATACACAATTCTCCTTGTCAACTTGTAAAGAGTTGGGTGCGACTCATTATCTGAGCCATAACTGGACAGTACAAGCTCCAGATAAGCTGTGTATTTGCTTAAATACCCAATTAAAATTGCTAAAAACCCAATTGAAATCAGAAGTAGCGAGTATCAAAAAGCAATAACAAATTTGTGGTACCTTTACCATGCTGCAGAAAACAATAAACAGACCACAAATATAGCATATTTTTCTTATTTTCCATGAAAACACATCTTGGTATTTCATTAGAATTGTCGCCAAGGAGACAACTCTAACGAAATGCCAACACATGTTTTCATTTCGAAGCAAACTATTCAATAATTGCTGTTTGTTGATGTGCAAACAGTAGTGTGATTTTATTTTACCCAATTAAAATGTTGAAATATCCAATTGCTTCAGAAATGATGGAGTGACAATACTCAATTACCAATTCCTTATCTGGAGCCCAACCCAAATCTCAACTGTTTAATAATAATTACCTGAACATTTTAGTAAAGTTTTATAGTGGAATAGGCACATTTTGAAAGTAATAGAAATGGACACACGATCCTTACCCCCCTCTTTTTTCTTTCGTTCTCCCTTTTCTTTCTTGGGTCCCTGTTGATGAAAACGAGGTAAAATATTTTAAATATAACTGGTGCTTAAAAGCGTTTCCAAAACTGAAATGTGGATCGATTCAATGTATTTTTGCCAAATTTGTGGACAATAAAATAATTCAATTAGTTGCAATTTATTGAATAAATAGAATGAAAATGCAGTTATTTTGGTTAAAGTTCTAAAAAGAAAGAGAAATTTTCACAATTGTTCCCTGTATGGGTTCTCAAAAGAGCCTTCACAAGCCCTACTAAAGTAGCGAAAATAAGCCGTGTAGGGCCGATCACCAGGTCATACGATCACCAGGTCATACGAAAAGGTCATACGATCACCAGGTCATACGATCACCAGGTCATACGATCACCAGGCCTTACGGCAATACATCTGAATCGGGGGAAACCACATATACACAGGCTGACCAGTTTTGTTGTTTGTTTGTTTGTTGGGGTTTAATGGCCGATCAACAGCTAAGGTCATTTAAGGCCGGGTCAATGGGTTTAGTACTAAATCCCATATATTACCTGTACAAGTACATGTACATGTTCAAGTACATATAAAAATGGGGGGGAAATCCCAAAATCAGAACTGAATATTTACAATAACAAAACAATATATTCAGCCCTGAAATCAGAATAATCCTGATCTGATGCCAGGTCCTCGCCACACCTGAATCACTTAGCCCCTCCCAAAAGCAGTAGGATCAGTAATAATCTTACTGCTTTTATAATGGGCAATAACCCAATTTAACTCCCAGGTAACAAAAGAGCCAAAGATAAAAACGTACCTGAGGGCCAAACCAGGCAAATCGTGATTCCTATAAGGAGGAACCCCTAGCGTTAATTTACGCCGTCTTGTTCACCCGACCACCACCCACAGGGATTCCGCTGGGGAAAATAAAAAAATCTCCACTTCAAAAAAAAAAAAAAGAATAACCAATAGGATAAAAATAAACAATTGGCGATAGAAAATTACAATTTTCGAAAAAAAGAAAGAAAAAAAATCATTTTTTTTTCTTCTTTTTTTTTTGAAAATTGTAATTTTTTATCGCCAATTGTTCTTTTTTATCGCCAATTGCGAAAGTGGCGATCGCCAGCGGAATCCCTGCACCCACCCAGGCTGACCTGTAACTACACTGGTCCAAATCTCAAGTGCTATACCTCGACCTTGGCCGTAGACACCCAGGTATGGAACGAGACACATAATCTCATCATGGTAAACATTTGTGGCAAATTATTTGAAAAATCCAGTTATCGGTATAATAGAAGATATGGAGTGGAAACAAAATTTCCAACAGACAAGCCCTAAACTTTGTTCATGGCGGTTAATAAAAAAAAAAAAATTATTATATTTTAGGGATGAGCGAAGATGAGAAACTGCAAATTAATTTTCTCCAGCCATACCCGACAGTTGGGCGTAATCACTAACTTACAGCTGACTTCTTGGCTGCCCTGCCGCGCGTCCGTCGACCCACTTCCTCAAATGACTGCAACCTCTGGGCGAGCTCTTCATCACTTAACTTTATAACCTGAAAATTGGGGCACCCATTAACCCAATACACCCGAAAATCCATTTATGGTGAAGAATATTTTTTGTAATATTTTATTTTTGTTATATAACAAAAGTATATGTTGTGGCCACTCATTTGAACCGTCTCGATGAGAAGGTTCAAATGGTAGTCACAAAATATACTGTTAATCACTGATAAAGAAAATATTTAGTTCCAATTCATCACCTGAAAATTGGGGAATAAATTAACACAATACATTTGGAATACCTCTTTACAGTGATTCAATTTTTTATAATATTTTAAGATTGTTATTTCTCAACACTTATTTGAATCAACTCGACAAAACCGTTCAAATGGTGGTCGCAAAATATAATTTTGATCACTAATAAAGAAAATATTTAGGACTTTCCATTTTATAACCTGAAAATTGGGCATCAGTTAACACAATACCCTTTACGGTGAAGAATTGTTTTTTAAATATTTCATTTATGTTATTTCTCAATGAAAGTATATGTTGTGGCCACTCAGTCTCGACGAGACGGTTCAAATAGTAGTCACACAATGTACCAACCAAATACACTATTTTATTTGATCAAATTCCAAAGTGTTGTTCACAACATGCAAATCTTGTCAATGCATGTAACTTGTAATTTTTTACTTGAATTAGGATATACATGTACAGTGGGGTCAGCGTGTAAGTGCACACACGAACAAACACGACAGGTTGGTTCCAACCTGTCGTGTTCGTTCGTGTGTGCACTTACACGCTGACCCCACTGTACTATCAATCTAGGGAGACAGCATTTCTGCAATTATTGGACCCAGAAGAAATTTGTGAAACATGAAGTTTTGTTTACATGTGAAATGGTAATATTTTACCACCTTGATTGAGCAACTAACCATTGATCGCCCAAAAACTAACATTCACACTGATAATTTCTATTATTTTCATCAAATCTCGATTTTTTTCAGGCTACTGATTTTGCTAAACACAATTATTGTCGATTTAATTAATGTGTTGAATGGCCAAAATCTGGACAGAAGAAAAATGTGAAACAGACAGTATAGTAACATCGAACAATAGTGCAGAACATACACAGTGCTACTGCACTTACTTTCCCCTCTTCATCAATGTCGTTCAAGTCATCCCGATCCAGGGCAGCCATATCTCTGTCCTGTAACACGGTCATATAGAGGATCATACACGGTCATATAGAGGATCGTACACGGTCATATAGAGGATCGTACACGAGTGACGATTTAACCCTTTCAACACCAAGTAACTTAATAGGATGTTCCATGCCAATGTTTCACGCTATTTCACTAATTTTGTTCATTCAAATTATCCCATTCTTCTAAAACGGTAATCTGTACGACGTTTAAAATTATTTACAAACAGTGGAGATCCTGATGAGACGGCTCGTTACGAGCCGGCTCATCTGGATCTGCACTGTTTGCAAACATTGTCTCTATAGAGGTCTGTGGTGTTGAAAGGGTTAACCCACTAAAATCTATACATACAATATGTTTTATTGAAATAAAAACTTATTATTTCGTCGTTTTTCCCCCATAAAAGTACATTCTACACTCATTACTTCAAACTCGATTAAGTCAAACTACTGATCATGATCCCAAGTACATGTTTTTCTATACAATGATTCTCATTAACTCAAAAGTATTTCCCTCAGTTGACTTCGAGTAAACCACTGTAGACCGCATATGTTGGTACCGCTCATTTGAACCGTCTCATCGAGACGGTTCATATGAGTGATAACAACATACACTTTCAAACAGAATAATAACAGAGCTGCAGATAAGCGTTGTGTCTAACGAGTATGGTATCCTGATTTCATATATAATGCATATTTTATTTTTGCAATGGATTGCTGAATATATCACATGTATCTCTGATGTAAGATCAGGATTAAATGATTTTCCTTTGCTATACAACTGCATATTTTTGGCTTACTGTGCTAAAAAGTCACTGGGTACGACAAGATGTATATTTTATACAAACCTGATATTTTCGGTAAATGACGTCGAAAGATGATGGAACTTTCACAGCAAATGCGGAATAGGATTCCGCATTTGCTGTGGAAATTTCATCAACTTTTGACATCATTTAAGATAAAATATTGTAAATATTTTTCATGAGATATCGCACATGTTGTTAGGTACAATTGTACAAAATCACATGACGTGTCTCATATGCATTGCATATGCAGGGATTCCGCTGGAGATCGCCACTTTCGCAATTGGCGATAAAAAATTACAATTTTCGGAAAAAAAATCGCCACTTCAAAAAAAGAAAATATATATATTTGTTGTTTTTTTGAAGTGCCGATTTTTTTATTTTCCCCAGCGGAATCCCTGCATATGGGGAAAATTTGGCTGTGTACACTGCAACTTGCAAACTACACGGCATCACAGACCTTGGGCTCTGAACGCTTCTTGGGTTTCTTTTTCTCTTTCACTTTAGATTTCTTTTTGGGAGGCTCGTCTTCAACCTGAAATACCAATGCATAGATGTGGCTGTGACTGGAGAACTAGGGCTAATGGGATTTGTGACTAGTGTGTTTCACGAAAGGTGCCCAAATTTTACGGCTATATAGACAATTCAAAAACAATATTATTTTCGATAATATTAAATTAAAGGAAAATTTAAGAATGAGCCTTCTTTTTATTTCGTGAAATTTGGTCAAATATTGATTTTATTACGAAAAATTGATTTGTCTATGGGAATTTAACATGGCATGATGGGGGAAAAAGTGGTAAGGAAGTGTGGGAGGAGTCAAAAAACGAAAAATTTTGGAAATTGACTCCGAAACCTGACTAGATAGCTTGGATATGATCTAACTAAGAACTAAGAAAACAAGTTAAATTTTAAAAATCGGTGCAGTATTTCTGAAATTCAAACAAATTTCCCCATGTTAAATCCCCATAGACATCTTCACGGAGTGAAGATGTCTATGGGGATTTAACATGGGGAAATTTTTTTTCGCAATAAAATGAATATTTGACCAAATTTTGTTTTTGAATTGTTTAAATGGGCGTAAAATTTGGGCAGCTTTCGTGAAACAGACAGTAGTTTGTTTGTTTCTTGGGGTTTAACGGCCTATCAACAGCTAAGGTCATTTAAGGCCAGGTCAATGTGTTTAGTACTAAATCCCATATATTACCTGTACCAGTACATGTACAAATGGGGCGAAAATCCCAAAATCAGAACTGAATATTTACAGTATATATATTCAGCCCTGAAATCAGAATAATCCTGATCTGATGTCAGGTCCTCGCCACACCAGAATCACTTGGCCCCCTCCCAAAAGCAGTAGGATCAGTAATAATCTTTCTACTTTTATAATGGGCAATAACCCAATTCAACTCCCAGGTAACAAAAGAGCCAAAGATAAAAACGTACCTGAGGGCCAAACCAGGTAAATCGTGATTCCTATAAGGAGAAATCCCTATCGTTAACTTACACCGTCACGTTCGCCCGACCAACCACCCACGACTGGTGAACTGGGGCTAATGGGATTTGTGACTCGCTTAGCTCCCGATTTAATAACACTCCTGTAGCCTCGTAATGAACTAGATTGCTTGTTAGAAGCATGACATGCGTTTCAATGATGAAATGGCAAACAGTGCAGATCCTGATCTGACTGTGTATCCGCACAGATTGTGCGGTTGCACAGGCTGATCTGGATCTCCACTGGTCGCAAAACGTGTAAGCCCCAATTTCCCCAGTCACAGCCACATATACATGTTACGGATGTATGTCATACATGTACAAGTGTAAACATATTTTCATGTAATAATTATACGACTACTATATTACACAAAATAAATGTGTATTGGAAGACTTATAAATTTATTACATAACTTGAAAAAATCGCAAGCAAATGACACCATAGGTGCTATCATTGGTGGAGTTTGTCGGTTTGGCATTATGTTGCTTAGTCTGTTAGTTTAACCCTTTCAACCCTAAGGAACTGGAATAGACTGTGATATGCTAATGTTCCGACCAATCCAATGGTCACAAAATGATTTTCAGATTCGTCCATTTATGAAAACGGGGTGTTTTTGTTCTCAAAAATATTAAAATTACTCATCTGGATCTGCACTTTTTGCATAAACCGATATAGCGGGATTTCGGGTTCAAAGGGTTAACGCTGTGATTATCCATGCAGATAGAAAGAGGCAAAGGGTTTAAACTATTAAGCGGCGTGACATCAAATCGACAAATTCCACCAATTCAAGGATGAACCGGAAGCTGTTTCCAAGAGATGTTACCCGTGGTTTTCCAAGTTCGGTAATCTCTTGGTAAAACAGGGGGCCGTTTCACTAAACATTGTACAACTAAAATGTTCATAAGTGCAAAATTGTGTTAGTCTGTAAATTTCACATTAAAGGTACATGCCCACTCAGTAGGCACAAAATGTTCTTTATCAGAATTAAATAAGTGTACAATTGTCATTATTCCACCAGTTCTAAAAATTACAAGTGCCTGCTATACAGATATAATCATTTAGTAATATTTATTTTACTGACAGTGACGCGCGGTGGTATCAGGTTATATTCATATGCAAATGAGGCATGATATTTTTCAATTATTTATACATATTAAATGCGACACCGGAAAAACAATATTTTCGACAGGTTATAAAGTATGATCTTTGCACATCAAAAAATAAATACAGAGACTAAATAGTAATGTCCGTTAGCATTTTGAGAAAACACGGTTATCATCCCTCATGTCAGTGTGTAAATTTACGTCTGGTATAAAATGTGTAATATTGTCAATAAATACCTGGGGTAATGGCAATGAATGTTTATTTTACCTGAAATTGTCATATACAAAACTATCTGTCTCCAGTATTTTAACCTGGCATTTGTGCCCACTGAGTGGGCATGTACCTTTAACAGTTTTCTTGTAAACAATTATGGGATTTATTAAATCCATTAATTGAAATTTCCAGACGACCCTAAATTTGCACTTAGGAACATGTGGGTCGACGAAATGTAGTGAAACGGGCCCCTGTAGCAATTTCACCAACATTGCAAAGAATACTTATCTAGCAATGTAGTATACTTATCTAGCAATGTAGTATACTTTGAGGGAGACATTTTCAATTTTAGGATAAATTTATTAATTTTTAATACACTGAATTTATTACATTATCACATCATTTTGGCTGTGATAATGTAATAAATTCAGTATAATAATTCTGCATACTTTTAATCATCAAATATATGCAACGGTTAGTTCTATATGAAATAATGCATTTCGGGAAAAATAAATGATTACTCCCTCAAAGTATACTTTGCTAGATACCCCAAGTATACTTTGTAATTTTGGTGAAATCGGCTACTGGTCTATACCAAATCCTGCAACTATCTCAGAATTGATTCGCTACTCCGCAAGGAAAGTCTGTGGATGGAACCATAACTCTGCTACAGAAGATATGCCAGTGTTGGAAGAGATATGTATCTACACGAATCTATGAAACTACCACATTAGATTCGGAGTTTGTTGGTTCCACATCCCGTTGCTTAGTTTAAGCTAGTTCTAGTTCAATCCTTTCACCCCTAATTAACTGGAATGGATTTTGATATGTACATTTTGCAAACAAGCCAACCGTCACAAAATGATTTTCAGACTAGTCCATTTATGAAAATGTGGTATTTTTGTTCTCAAAAATATGAAAATTACTTTCAAACAAGAGGGCCATGATGGCCCTAATTCGCTCATCTGACTCCATGAACACCAGAGGAGAATGTGACATTGAGTTCATAAGTGTTTTAAAAAAATTGTGCTATTGTTAGATGGCAGTCATCTTGGATTAAACGATGACTCTCATTTTACCAAATCTGAAAATGCTTCACCCAAGGATCTTAACTTACTATGAAGTTTGGCCAGCATCGGCCATGTGGTTCCTGAGAAAAAGACGTTCAAAATCTCAAATAAATGGACCTTTTGGAGGCCATCATGGATGACATAATCATCTGATTCCGACAAATATTGCACCAGAGCAAACGCCTCATCGATACCTTCAATTTGATATATGACATGAGCATATTTGGTCAAAAATAAAATTTGACCCCACGGGCCACGCCCATTTTTGACCCCGGGGTCACCATTTTAATACCTTTGAAAGAGCATTCTACGTCGATCATTCCTACCAAGTTTCGTCGAAATCCGGCTGGCGGTTCACGAGAAGAAGATTTTTTAAGAATTTGTGCTATTTTTAGACGGCGGCCATCTTGAATTAGCGACGACCTCCGTTTTAACAAATCTGAAAAGGCTTCACCCATGGACCATAACTGTGAAGTTTGGCCACCATGGGCCAAGCGGTTCGTGTGAAGAAGAATTTTGAAATCTCTAATAAAATAACAACCTTTAAAATAACAACCTTTTGACCTTTCGGCGGCAATCTTGGATGACATGACCATCCAATTTTGACAAAATATGTACCAGAGCGATCACCTCTTTGATACCTTCGATTTGATATAGACATGACCATATTCGGTTAAAAATAAAATTTGACCCCAATTTGACCCCCTGGGCCACGCCCATTTTTGACCCCGGGTCACCATTTTAACAACTTTGAAAGAGCATTGTACATCGATCATTCCTACCAAGTTTCGTCGAAATCCGGCTAGCGGTTCATGAGAAGATTTTTTTTTTAAGAATTTATGCTATTTTTAGACGGCGGCCATCTTGGAATAGCGATGACTTCCGTTTTAACAAATCTGAAAAGGCTTCACCCATGGACCATAACTTTTAAGTTTGGCTACCATAGGCCCAGCGGTTCATGTGAAGAAGAATTTTGAAATCTCTAATAAAAGAACGACCTTTTGACCTTTCAGTGGCCATCTTGGATGACATAACCATCCGATTTTGACAAGAAATGCACCAGAGTGATCGCCTCGTTGATACCTTCGATTTGATATATGACATGACCATATTCGGTCAAAAATAAAATTTGACCCCACAGACCTCGCCCATTTTTGACCCCGGGGTTACCATTTTAACAACTTTGAAAGAGCATTGTACATCGATCATTCCTACTAAGTTTCGTCGAAATCCGGCTAGCGGTTCACGAGAAGAAGATTTTTTAAGAATTTATGCTATTTTTAGACAGCGGCCATCTTGGATTAGCGATGACCTCCATTTGAACAAATCTGAAAAGGCTTCACCCATGGACAATAACTTTTAAGTTTGGCTACCATGGGCCAAACGGTTCATGTGAAGAAGAATTTTGAAATCTCTTAATAAAAAAACAACCATCCGATTTCAACGAAAAATGCACCAGAGTGATCGCCTCGTTGATACCTTCGATTTGATATATGACATGACCATATTCAGTCAAAAATAAAATTTGACCCCAAGGGCCACGCCCATTTTTGACCCTGGGGTCACCATTTTAACAACTTTGAAAGAGCATTGTACATCAATCATTCCTACCAAGTTTTGTCGAAATCCGGATGGCGAAGATTTTTTAAGAATTTGAACTATTTTTAGACGGTGACCATCTTGGATTACGTAATGACGTCATTTTAACAATTTTGTAATCCCCCTACCTAAGGACCATGACCATGAAGTTTGGTGACTATAGGCCCAATGGTTACCGAGGAGAAGACGTTTGAAAATGTTCACGGACGGACGGACGACGGACACATTGCGGTAACAATAGCTCACATGAGCTTCGCTCAGGTGAGCTAAAAATGCAGATCCTGATGACGGCAAATCTGGATCTGTATTGTTTGCATAAATCGCTATAGCGGGCTTTCGGGTTCAAAGAGTTAAACTTAGCAACGTGATGTCAAACCGACAAATTCGGCCAATTCTAACGGCAATTCTACCCAAGTCCAGCAACTTCATGTACCTCACTAGACTCGGCAGATTTCTCCGCCTTCTTGTTGTTCTCCGTGTTCTCCGTGTCCGCCTGACCGTCCCCACTGGCGCCCCCGTCATCCTCACCACTGTCCCCCTGCTCATTGTCTGCCTCCACAATCAGCGCCATTGTCATCTTGTCGATTTCCTTCCTCCTACATAAACACAGAGAGCATTTTACTTCACAAACAGCTAGGGTGAGTCACTATAGATGCAGACCTCCAGATAAGCTTTGTGTCTAAAGCGTACTATACCCCCTGATTTCAAAATCATTGCGTATTTTACTTTAACAAATGGATTATTGATTTTCTTCATTACTAAATAGGGAACAAATGATAAAAAAATATAACAAATTTAAACATTCAGTTATTTGAGGTGCAAAAAGCAACTAAGTGAATTTTCAACTTTATGACAGTATTTTCACTACTCAATTTGAAAATGGATGCGTATTTTCACATTGCTGTGCGTATTTTGTACTCCCATTTTTATAATCAATGTGTATTCAGCTAAAATAATCGAGTAAAATACGCCAATACGCACCTTATCTGGAGCTCTGTAGATGCAACACCGACAGGGTTTTACTTCCAAAGTATCTTGGGCGAATCACACAAGTTGCAACAGTGACATTTTCCTTTAAAAGCATCTTGGTTGCGTCACTCCAGAGGCTTTTGAAGTAAACCACGGTGTGTATCAATGCATTTGTGAAGCATGGGGGAAATCGGGCAAATATTATTCAAGTTATTGCGCGGAAACAAGTTTGGACGTACAAACGTAAGGAAGGACAAGCGAGTTCGGACATACAGACATACATGTACAAAGTGCAAATGCTATATGCCCGCAGCACCATTACATTTCCTTCCTCCTGTATAAACCGAGACAGTGTTTTACTTCAAAAGCATCTTTGGTGGCCCAGATCAATATGGTTCCCCCCGACAATGGTTGACATGAATGAACATGAAGTATTGCGATGATAAGATGTATGAAAGTAAAATTATGGCACAGAAACAAAAGTGGTCTACAGACAGACTGGGTAAAAACAATATATGCCCCGACAACTATTGTCGAGGTGGCATAACAATAACTAGATAGATCAAGTGAGCAGGGGCTCATGGATACAACAATTTGTAAGTCATTTTGTCTTGACATCGGGCATGAAGGCCGCAAGGTGGGCTATAGAATGAAAATATGGATGATGATCAAAAAGTATGTGAAGTTCCAAGTCAATCCAACTTACGGTTGCAGAGATAATGGGTATCCGAATATAGGAACACAAATCTTAGGCCATTGTAAAATAATTGCTAGATTCTCATCCATTTTTTTTTCAACATGGGGGCGGGGGGTGAATTTTTTTTTTTCCTTTATATTATCAGGGTATCGGAAATACTGACCAACGACCATCGTTTGTGTTAGCTCTGCATGCTGGGAATAAAAATAATGGCTATACTCTCTAACTCAATAGCAAATGACAATTAATCAACGTCTTTCTTAATTCGCTCTGAAAATATGTAATTACCCATCGCGTATTGACAAAAAAATTGGGGCGGGCCTTAATTCTCGGGGCGGGCGGGAATGAGAATCTGGCATTTATTTTATAATGGCGTTACGGACAGACGAATAAACAGACATATAACAGGAGCTGTAGGAGAACAGCATAGCTCGACTACAAGGGTTGTCGATGTACACATAGCTCGACAAAAAAGGTGGCTGCGGCTCGCATAAAAACCTTAACCAAGGTTGACTAAAAACCTTAACCAAGGGAAATTAACTAAGTAATTCAAGGTTAAATGTAGGTCAATGTCAGATATAGGTCAGGGGTTATTGATGTACATCACTAGGAGATGAAGTTTTCCAAGTATGGTTGCTGTAGGCCAAGGAGTATTCCATATACAAGCTTGACTAAAAACCTTAACCAAGGGGAAATAACTAAGTAATCCAAGGGTAGAAGTAGGTCACGGTCAAATATAGGTCAGGGATTATTGATGTACATCACTAGATGAAGTTGTCCAAGTATGGTTGCTGTAGGCACAGGAGTATTCCATATACAAGCTTGACTATAAACCTTAACCAAGTTTGAGTACAAACCTTAACCAAGGGGAAATAAGTAAGTAATTCAAGGTTAAATGTAGGTCAAGGTAAAATATAGGTCAGGGGTTATTGATGTACATCCCTTTGAGAAAAAGTTATCCAGTATGGTGTCTGTATGCACAATAGTATTCCATCTACAAGCTGGACTAAAAACCTTAATCATGGTTGACTAAAAACCTTAACCAAGGGGAATCAAGTAATTCAAGAGGAAATGTAGGTCAAGGTCAAATATAGATCAGGGGTTATTGATGTACATCCCTATGAGAAAAGGTTGTCCAAGTATGGTGTATGTATGCACAATAGTATTCCATCTACAAGCTTGACTAAAAACCTTAACCAAGGTCGACTAAAAACCTTAACCAAGGGGAATTAATTAAGTAATTCAAGGTTAAATGTAGGTCAAGGTCAAATATAGGTCAGGGGTTGTTGATGTACATCACTAGGAGATGAAGTTGTCCAAAGTATGGTGGGTGTAGGGCCAGAAGTATTCCATGTACAAGCTTGACTGAAAACCTTAACCAACGCCGGACGACAACGCCGGGGTGATTACATAAGCTACAACTATTCTTCGAATAGTCGAGCTAAAAAACTATATACCCTCAACATGCTGTGTATGCCAGGGGTATAATGATTGAGCTAGTTGATACCTATGTGAGAGGTTGATATCCAGAGACTCTTGCAGCTGTATTCTGACCTTCTTGGCAGACAGAGTGGTTAGGTCTGCACCCTTTAAAATACCTGAAAGGCAAATACATGTATTAGGAAAATCGGCAGTAGTGCATGCAACACAATCACAAGTGTATTAGATAGCATTTGTGACGGTGACTGAGAAATTGGGCTTATGGGAATTGTCACAGGTGGAAGACTCGGACCTGTGACACAAACAAAAATACCCCCACCCCCCGGTCTCGTACATACAAAAATGGGGTGGGTGGGGGGAAGAGGGGTTTGGTGTCACAGGTCAGTCTTCCACCTGTGACAATTCCCATAAGCCCTAATTCATGTAGGATGTTTTCCGGGTCAATGGCTCTGTTTCTGTGGATGTGCAACAGCGCCAGTCAATCTGTCATTCGACATGGTGTTACGCAGGTACGTTTTCAGCCTGCGCAAACAGCTGAATAAACGCTCAGCGGATGCAGTCGATACTGGCATTGTCGGCAATATCTTGAAGATCGTGTGTATAGTCGGATACAAATCCACCGTCGCATCAAGTGCACCAGCAAGATAATTCTCACCTTGGTGTCACATTTCACTTTCCTCGGAAGAGACAAACTCTTTGTACGACGTTATGACGTTCGTCCAAATTTCTGGTGTGAGATCGGACAACTTTTCCGGCATGAGAAACTGTGCTTGAAGGCGGGGAAGTGGAGTCTTCAAGCATTCGTCAAGTTGGGTAACCAGGTGATCCATAAAGCGCAGGAACAGATCAAGTCGACAGTACTCTTTGTCAGTGTCAACTGGAACGTTTTTTCTGGTGACGATTTCACCAACATTGCAAAGTATACTTATCTAGCAAAGTATACTTTGAGGGAGAAATTTTCAATTTTATGATACATTTATTATTTTTTATTATACTGAATTTATTACATTATCACAGCCGAAATTGAATTTATCACATTATCACAGCCATTTTGCAGTCGTTAGTTCTATATGACATAAATGCATTTCGGGAAAAATAAATGATTACTCCCTCAAAGTATACTTTGCTAGAAAAGTAGACTTTGCAATTTTGATGAAATCGGCTACAGAAGTCATCAAAATATTTTGGCTCATTCCGCTTTGCTGTCAGTAATTCAATCAGATGTGCTGCTTGTTCTGAAGCCTTCACCAGATCGCAATCTGCTTTCTGCATTATGTTTGACAACTCGCTTCCGAGTCGAAGCCGTCGGGATACGGAAATGAAATTGTCAATATTGACATTTTGCACTGAGTGGTATACAAAACAAGTTTTTGTTGTCTTCACATTGCGATTAAGATGTAAATCTCAAGACTTGAGATGTATTTATTAGGCAGTATATGTTAGTTTTGTGTACTAAATCAGTTGCCAAACATGTTTTTGTGTTTGAAAAAATCGGAAACTTGTAATACTGAGCCGTTCAGGGCCTTTAAGCAATTGGGTATTTCAGAATTTGAATTGGGTCAAATAAAACCACGCTACTGTTTACACATCAACAGACAGCAATTATTGAATAGTTTGCTTCGAAATGAAACACGTCTTGGTATTATAATGCAATACCAAGATGTGTTTTCTTAGAAAATAAGAAAAATATGTTATATGTGTGGTCAATTTATTGTTTTCTGCAACATGATAAAGGTACCATAAAATTTGTATTGCTTTTTGATACTCGCTACTTCTGATTTCAAGTGGGTTTTTGGCAATTTTAATTGGGTATTTAAGCAAATATGCAGCTTATCTAGAGCTCTGAAAGAAGCGTGCATTTTTGCAATTTTGCAGGATTTTGCTAATGAGCTCGTTTTGTATTGAATGACTATATTGAATTGAACGTACTATACCCCCTGATTTCAAAATCATTGCATATTTTACTTTTACAAATGGTTTATTGATTTTTTCATTGCTAAATAGGAAACAAATGATAAAAAAAATAACAAAATTTAAACATTCACTTAATTGAGAACTCGTGGAATAATGACACAATTATGTATACACTTATTTAATTCCTATAAAGAACATTTTTTATATTGTATAGAAAATACAATTGTGTTCGTTAAAAGTATTTATAACCACATACTGGATCTAATTATCAGATTTATTTGTGTATTTAGAAGCCAAAAAATCAACAGTGTATCACTTGCGGTCAAACTTGAGGATTAGTGACGGGTCCCAATGAACCGAATTACACAACTGGCACGCGGCAAACATGTGAATTGTGTTTTGCAATACACAGGTTTGTCACATACCAATCATATATATATTACGGTTGGATACTTGACTAGCCCCTAATGATACAAGTCTCATGATTTACTCACAGGTGGAAGACTCGGACCTATGACACCAAAAAAATGCCTATTAAAAAAAATTGGTCTCGTACAGTACTATACGTTAATTCAAGGTGAGCATAAATAGCGCTATTATAGAAAGAGCCCTCTTTTTTCCGGCTCGCACAAACACAATAAACATCGATTAAATGTATGAAATATGTCTCTGGCAATCGATAAAGGTATTAGGTGTGTGAATATACTCACTTCAAATCGCTGTTTCAAGTATTTATTGAGTTATTCGCGTTTTGATTACCCCATCCAAAGCGAAAGTTGCGTGTACGAAAGAATCTCACACAGAATCGGAGGCCGTCCGGCTGGATTATCGGTCATATTTGGCCGATAGCTGATGGCCAGCTCAAACTAAAGTCGTACACCATGATCATATACATTAGAGACTCCAACCATACAAAGTTCGTCCAATTGTGATCGTTCGCCGATCTAAAAAACACTTTTTTCTAATTTTATTGATTTTCTTTCATGATTCGCGTACTATCAGATTATGTCTTCCGGAAACCCTGAAAAGGGAAAGTCCTCGCGTCTATTTTTAGGTTTAACCAATCAGAGATGTTCTTACATAGACGTTTCGGTGGTTGTATTATGGAAGATAGTGCATTGACCCAGTTCCAGATAATGAACGAAATTATAGAAAAAAGTGTTTTTTAGATCGGCGAACGATCACAATTGGACGAACTTTGTATGGTTGGAGTCTCTAATGTATATGATCATGGTGTACGACTTTAGTTTGAGCTGGCCATCAGCTATCGGCCAAATATGACCGATAATCCAGCCGGACGGCCTCCGATTCTGTGTGAGATTCTTTCGTACACGCAACTTTCGCTTTGGATGGGGTAATCAAAACGCGAATAACTCAATAAATACTTGAAACAGCGATTTGAAGTGAGTATATTCACACACCTAATACCTTTATCGATTGCCAGAGACATATTTCATACATTTAATCGATGTTTATTGTGTTTGTGCGATTAACGTATAGTACTGTACGAGACCAAGTGGGTGGGGTAATGGGATTTTTTTTTAATAGGCATTTTTTTGGTGTCATAGGTCCGAGTCTTCCACCTGTGGATTTACTCACCATCAATTGTACAATACTATATAAAACACAACATACATGTATACACATATACAAAGTACAATGGACATTCTCAAAAGAATAGCATACTGTCTGTTTCACGAAAGCTGCCCAAATTTTACGCCCATATAAACAATTCAAAAACCATATTTTTTTCGATAATATTAAATTAAAGGAAAATTTAAGAATGAGCCTTCTTTTTATTTTGTGAAATTTTGTCAAATATTGATTTTATTGCGAAAACCAATTTTTTTTTAATTTCCGAAATACTGGACCGATTTTTAAAATTTAACTTTTGTTTTCTTAGTTGGATCATTTCCAAGCTATCTAGTTAGGTTTCGGAGTCAATTTCCCAAAAAAATTGTTTTTTGACTCCCCCATGTTAAATTCCCATAGAGAAATCAATTTTTCGTAATAAAACCAATATTTGACCAAATTTCACGAAATAAAAAGAAGGCTCATTCTTAATTTTTCCTTTAATTTAATATTATCAAAAGAAATCTGTTGTTTTCAAATTGTTTATATAGCCGTAAAATTTGGGCAGCTTTCGTGAAACAGACTATAGTTAAGATTATGCCAGCCAACACTACATTTTCACACAGTATTAATAGTTACAATTATGTAACATTCTCATTCTTGATAAATTATATGTAAAATGCATATTTTCATTTTCATTATATATTTATTATTCATAAAATGTATTGAACCCAAGAACACTTGTTCTTGGGTTCAATACATTTTATGAATAATATATAGTGTGGGTAGTTATTATGGGTGTCCGTTTAAGAGAGGATCCACAGAAATATTAGTATACCCCACTACGAAGTAGGCAAATGGTCAAAGTTTGTAATAAATTACACTAAAACATTCACAAAAAATATTTAAATTAATCTAATTTCTACATACATGACTTGAGATGTTAGCATAATATATACCTCTTAAAGGTACATGCCCACTCAATAGACACAAACTGTTCTGTATAGGAATTAAATAAGTGTACAAGTGTGTCACTATTCCACCAGTTCTAAACATTACGAGTGGCCGCTATACAGATATAATCATTTAGTAATATTTATTTTACTGATAGTGACGCGCGTTGATATCAAGCTATTTTGATATGCAAATGAGGCATGGTATGTTTTAATTATTTAATATACTAATTAAATGTGTCACATGCTCCAGATAAGCTGCGTATTTGCTTAAATACCCAATTAAAATTGCCAAAAACCCACTTCAAATCAGAAGTAGCGAGTATCAAAAAACAATAAAAGTTTTGTGGTACCTTTATTAAGCTGCAGAAATCAATCAACAGACAACAAATATAGCATATTTTTTCTTATTTTCCATGAAAACACATCTTGGTATTTCATTAGAATTGTCCCAAAAGGAGACAATTCTAATGAAATGCCAAGAAATGTTTTCATTTAGAAGCAAACTATTCAATAATTGCTGTCTGTTGATGTGTAAACAGTAGTGGGATTATATTTTACCCAATTAAAATTTTGAAATACCCAATTGCTTCAGAAATGATGGAGTGACAATACTCAATTACTAATTCCTTATCTGGAGCACTATTTTAGTCATACGAAGTTTAGTGAAACTGACCCCTGTAAATAGTGTTATTGTTAACAGTTCCTTATCTGGAGCCCTATTTTAGTCATACAAAGTTTAGTGAAACTGACCCCTGCTGTGATATATGACTAGCCAATGAGCAGTAGTGTGATGATTTGCACAGACATGATGTATATAACACTTTGTTGCAATGAACTCCATTCCCCAGGTGTCTGCTCCACGTCGTGTTGAAGTATATGATGGTCACGTTGAGGTTTTATATGAAGATAGAGTAGACAGTCATCTGCAAGCACATTACCTTGAGGTACACCGGGGTCCATGGTCACTGATAATGAATGTTAACCATCGATAACAACTCGCAGGTGTCTGCAAGCTAAGAAGGAGGTTAACTACTTGTGAACATCTCCCGTATGCCTTGATCGTGGGCAATAATCTGCGATGGGGCACCTTGTCAAAGGTCTTGCCGACATCAAGTATGGCAATCTCTGTTTGTATCACAGCATCGCTGGATTTGAGGAGGTCATGGAGGGTTGTCAGCAGCTGTGTTTCACATGAATACCCGGAGAGTAAATCCTGATTAAGTTCTGCAAGGATGTTGTGCTTATCCAGGTGATCAAGTACATGTTTGCATGTTTGTTTGTTTTGTTTGTTGGGGTTTAACGGCCTATCAACAGCTACGGTCATTTAAGGCTGGGCCAACGGGTTCGATCCCATATTTAACTTGCTAAATTGGGGTGAAAATCGGAACGGAATATTTACATAGAAAATTAGAAAATGTGTTCATAGAATACGGATGCCCCACATATTGCTTCGATAGTAAATGAGGCAAAATTCCAAGACCAAAAGGGGGAGATAATCCATGGCTCAGTGTCAAAGCAAAAACAGAATTTCACTTTGTACATCTTCACACCATAAAGAGCTACATACCAAGTTTGAGGTCTGTAGCTGTTACGGTTTAATAGTTTTACGCGTTACAAGGCAAAATTGGGAAATTCTAAGTCGAAAATGGGGAGATAATCCATGACCCGGGGGTTGAATCAAAAATCAAAATCAATTTTGCGCATCTACTCATCATAAAGAAGCTACATACCCAGTTGCAGGTCTGTGGCTAGCACAGTTTAAAAGTTTTACGAAATACAAGGCAAAATTGGGAAATTCAAGTCGAAAAGGGGGAGATAATCCATGACCCGGGGTTGAATAAAAAATTTAAATAAACTTTGCGCATCTACTCATCATAAGGAAGTTACAGTACACATTTTTTTGTGTGGTCTTTTGTCACTGTGTCTCCGTGGACAAAACGTATTTACAGTGGTCGATCACCGCGGGCATAGCCTGCCAGTCCCCCGCGATCACTGTTTCAGACAGTGGGGTCGCGGTGACATCATCCCCGGTCACTGCGATGCACTGCCCTAACGTTATCACGGTGATTCGTCGTGATCGTTCACGGGGGATCACCGCGATTGCGTATTTACCTGTACAGATATATGCATGTACATTTGCAAAATAATACTTTTTTTTGTACGAGAAACCATAAATTAAGTGCGCGCATGTGTGTGTGTACGTGTGCATTCGCGTTTTGATGTAGCAAGAGTCTAACATAATGCGATATCACTATTCTATATGTACTTAACTTGGTTGATTGATTGAATTGCGAATAAAGGTGATTTAATCCAGACTGGTATTGTTGTTGTGGTACATGTAAGTTTATTTATGGTGGCAACAAGTTCGAAAACTATACGGACCACCATTCCAAAAACATGTCAAATATGATTACAGGCAATGCATGAATATGAGAAGTAAAATAACAAAGTTCAGGCGGGTATGGCTGGGCTTCAAGTATATAATCCCGTCTTTATCATTTAGCAGCTTACCTGTGATTATATGGAGATTAAACACTGTCGGTCTAATTATTTTTTTAACACAAAATATAATAAGCAGGGCCCCTTCATTAGTAACAGTACATGTACAAAGCCCTTCTTATGAAGCCGACCACTTCAAACAATAAAATATGCAAATTTCGAGATTATATATATATATATTGTTTTCTGTATTTTTCGTATACGACGGCGATATATTAACTTTTTATACAAATGCAAACAATGTAGATATTTTAAAATATTTGTTCATAAAATAGTATACCTCTACAGATAGATATTTTAAATATTTCACGCAATTTTCTGTTTCTGAAATGTTCCTAATGTACAGGTATGGTTAGAAAAATAGTGAACAGTAACTTAACGGGGAATTATGTTCATATCTGTACACTGTATAAATACGTCCACTAAATTGGGTTTAATCGTATCTCATTAACTTCAAGAAAGCAAGAGGTGAAAACTAATTGTAAATTAGTGAATTGATTTTATTGGTATTTTTCGCCTCTAGTATTTTTGCGTAGGTATTATTTGTTTATACTTAGTTGACGTTCAAATAAATAATTAACCGACCGCGGTCATGCCGATGCTGGTAATATTTTAGAAATTTCCATTATTTAATTGACCATTACTTGTGTGATTAAGTGAATACACGTTTAGTGATTATGAAATAATTATGATGATTACACCTGTACAGTGACGGCTTTTATTTTGTTTAATGGTGTTTGTAATCAACTACCCATTAATTATTTCAAACACACGTATTATCATTGACATAATTAATCAGCCACTACATGTACATGTACTTGCATATTTATGAACAAAATTATATTATTTCTCATATATGCATTGTATATACATGTACTTACGATACAAAAGGTGACATGAAAAATAACATGCGATACCGTACATTGGTAGGAAAACCTTGCCTGCATATTTACCTGTAGCGCATGCAGACGTCACCGTGATACACGGTGACCGTCACAGGGAATCACCGCGAATCACCCTTAGGGCCTCGCTGGTTTCAGTCACGGTGACCATTTTCAACGGTCGCGGTGACGATCACCGCGAATAATCGTCACCGCGAATCACAGTGACATGTCCGCGCTGAGGAAGATCGCGGGGATGGGTGAGTCGCGCACGCAAAAAAATGTGTGTACTGTACATACCAAGTTTCAGGTATGTAGCTAGTATGGTTTAAAAGTTTTATGAGTTACAAGGTTGGTGATGGACGGACGAACGGACGGAGAAGGGTAACACTAAATGCCCCCTCCACTATCGTGGTGGGGCATACAAAATATATTCAGCCCTAAACTTAGAACAACCTGACCTGTTGCCAGGTCCATACCACACCAGTCACTTGGCCCCTTCCCCTAAAAGTAATAGGATGACAAACAAGAACTGGCATCATTAAAGAAAACTAATCCCCTTGCTGGCAGCCTTAAAAATTAAAGTCCTCAGTGACCTTGAAGTTGGACGGTCGGATGTGTTTCATATGCAAAACAAAACACCATCCCTAGACACACATTGTGGCCAAATATTATTAAAATTGGTGAAGCGGTTTGAAAAATGAAAGGTGTTACGAACGTACGTATGTACGTACATTGACTAACGCTATATCCTCTTGCCTATCGGCGAGGGGATAATCATCATAATACACATACAGGGTATAACCAGATTCAACTGTCACATACAACAAGAGCTGTAGAACAGCATAGCTCGACTACGAGGGTTGTCGATGTACACATACATAGCTTGACAAACAAGGTGGCCACGGCCTGCATAAAAACCTTAACCAAGGTTGACTAAAAACCTTAACCAAGGGAAATTAAGTAATTCAAGGTTAAATGTAGGTCAATGTCAGATATAGGTCAGGGGTTATTGATGTACATCACTAGGAGATGAAGTTTTCCCAGTATGGTTGCTGTAGGCCCAGGAGTATTCCATATACAAGCTTGACTAAAAACCTCAACCAAGGGGAATTAAGTAAGTAATTCAAGAGGAAATATAGGTCAAGGTCAAATATAGATCAGGGGATATTGATGTACATCCCTATGATAAAAGGTTGTCCAAGTATGGTATATGTATGCACAATAGTATTCTATCTACAAGCTTGACTAAAAACCTTAACCAAGGTTCCTATGAGAAAAGGTTGTCCAAGTATGGTGTCAGTATGCACACTAGTATTCCATGTACAAGCTTGACTAAACTAAAAACCTTAACCAAGGTCGACTAAAAACCTTAATCAAGGGGAATTAACTAAGTAATTCAAGGTTAAATGTAGGTCAAGGTCAAATATAGGTCAGGGGTTGTTGATGTACATCACTAGGAGATGAAGTTGTCCAAGTATGGTGGGTGTAGGGCCAGGAATATTCCATATACAAGCTTGACTAAAAACCTTAACCAAGGGGAATTAAGTAAGTAATTCAAGAGGAAATGTAGGTCAAGGTCAAATATAGATCAGGGGTTATTGATGTACATCCATATGAGAAAAGGTTGTCCAAGTATGGTGTCTGTATGCACAATAGTATTCCATGTACAAGCTCGACTAAAAACCTTAACCAAGGTTGACTAAAAACCTTAACCAAGGGGAATTAACTAAGTAATTCAAGAGGAAATGTAGGTCAAGGTCAAATATAGATCAGGGGATTGATGTACATCACTAGGAGATGAAGTTGTGCAAGCATGGTGGGTGTAGGGCCAGTAGTATTGCATATACAAGCTTGACTAAAAACCTTAACCAAGGCGTGACGGTGACGCCGACGCCGGGGTGACAACATAAGCTCCAACTATTCTTTGAATAGTCGAGCTAAAAATGCCAAAGACGTATGTGAGGGCGAATGAATATATGGAGGATGATAAATATGCTTATCAATTTTAAAGTAAATCGGTAAAGGGGTTGCAGAGACATAAAGAACCGAAAATCTTTCACGCAAATGTTACAAATGAACGGACAAAAATTAGACAAGAGTTGTCAGAAGACAACGAAGCTCACCTGTTGGCAGCCTTCACTCAAACTTGGCACAGATGTATAAAAAACATGAATATTATATAACTTGACCTTGGGTTAAGGGGTGTGTGGTGGACCTTGACATTGAGGTCAGTGGTGGAAGGTGGGTCTTGGATTTGCTATAGCCTGATAGCATATTAAGATAAATGCATGTCTGTTTGTTCCCTGTTTGTTTATTGGTGTTTAACGGCCTATCAACAGCTAAGGTCATGTAAGGCCGGGCAAACGGGTTCGATTCCGTTTCATTGGAGGGAAAATCCCAAAATCAGAATGGAATATTTACATCGAGAAAAAATATATTCAGCCCCGAGATTAGAATAACCTGACCTGGTGCCAGGTCCATACCACACCAAAGTCACTTGGCCCTTTCCCCTAAATTAGGATTACGAATAATCATAATACTCACATAAAGGGTATAACCAGATTCAACTGTCACATACAAAATTCCAAAGACGTATATGAGGGCCAAACCAGGTCTCCAGTCGGAATTCCGGTAAGGATGAAATCCTAATTGTTAAATTACCCATCACATTCTCCCACCTGCCACCCACTAAATGCAGCTCCCTGAAAACAGAAGTAAAACAATATTTAACCCAACGTTAAGTTTATGAACGCACTAAGTTGGTGATTTTCTACAGCATGGTAGCTATTCACATGAGGAATGCATGTATGAATGTGCTAAGTTTGTGACTTATTGGGGAAAGGGGTGGGTGGGGGTGGGTCATGGATTTGCTGTAGCACAATAGAGGATCATCAGATGAATGCATGTATGAAATATCAAGGCGTTCCTTGTAAAGAAACAGAAGTTATAAAAAGACATTTCCTCCAACGTTAATTTTATGATGTTCATCTTGGGGAAAGGGGTGGGGCGGGTGGGTCATGGATTTGCTGTAGCACAATAGAGGATCATCAGATGAATGCATGTATGAAATATCAAAGCGTCCCCACGAAAGAAACAGAAGTTACCGTACACAACATTTACCCCAACGTAAAGTTTATGAACATGCTAAGTTTGTGACCTTGACCTTGGGGTAAAGGTTGGGTGGTGGGTTGTGGATTTGCTACATCATGATAGAGGGCCATCGGAGTAATGCATGTATGAAATATCAAGGCGCTCCATCAAAGTAAACAGATGTTCTCAGACATTTACCAAAAAGTTAAGTTTATGAATGTGCCAAGTTTGTGACCTTGACCCTTGGGTAAGGGGTGGGCGGTGGGTCATGGATTTGATATAGCACGATAGAGTATCATCCGATCAAAGCGTGTATAAAAAGACATTTACTCCAACGTTAAGTTTATGATGTTGATCTTGGGGAAAGGGGTAGGTCATGGATTTGCTGTAGCACAATAGAGGATCATCAGATGAATGCATGTATGTTTGTTTGTTTATTGGTGTTTAACGGCCTATCAACAGCTAAGGTCATGTAAGGCCGGGCAAACGGGTTCGATCCCGTTTTAACCTGCTGCATTGGGGGGAAAATCCCAAAATCAAAACGGAATATTTACATCGAGAAAAAGCATATTCAGCCCTGAAATTAGAATAACCTGACCTGGTGCCAGGTCCATACCACACCAAAGTCACTTGGCCCGTTCCCCTAATATAGCATTCTGAATAATCGTAACTCACATAAGGGGTATAACCAGATCCAACTGTCACATACAAAATGCCAAAGACGTATGTGAGGGCCAAACCAGGTCTCCAGTCGGGATTCCGGTAAGGATGAACCCCGATCGTTAAATTACCCATCGCGTGCTCCCACTTGCCACCCACGATGAATGCATGTATGAAAATGAAGGCGTTCACTGTAAATAAACAGAATTTACACAACATTTATCCCAACATTAAGTTTATGAACATGCAAAGTTTGTGACCTTGACCTTTGGGTAAGGGTTGGGTGGTGAGTTGTGGATTTGCTACAGCATCATAGAGGGTCATCTGAGGAATGCATGTATGAAATATCAAGGCGTTCCATGAAAAGAAATAGATGCTATAAGACATTTACCCCAACGTTAAGTTTATGAATGTGCTAAGTTTGTGACCTTGACCTTGGGGTAAGGGGTGGGCGGTTGGTCATGGATTTGCTATAGCACGATAGGGTGTCATCAGATGAATGTATGTATGAAATAGCAAGGCGTTCCATGAAAGGAAACAGATGTTATAAGACATTTACCCAAACGTTAAGTGTGTGGACGCCGACGACGCCGGGGGTATGCCATAAGCTCTTCTACACTTCGTGCAGGCGAGCTAAAAATAGGATACTGGACGGCCTGTCCTTGTGACAATCGCTATGTGTATGAGGACGATCCCTTGTGTCAATTGTGAATAAGTAAGTGCTGTTTGAGGCTACCACTCTGTGTGAATGCCTGGTCACAAATGCTACATGTATGAGGATGATCCCCGGTGTGAATTAGCATATGTCTCTTGAGGCTGTCACTGTGTGTGAATGTTTTGTCACAAACGCTACATGTATGTGGACGATCCCCCGTGTGAATTAGCATATGTTTTTTGAGGCTGCCACTCACTGTGAATGTTTTGTCACAAACGCTACATGTATGAGGACGATCCCCGGTGTGAATTAGCATATGTGTCTTGAGGCTGCCACTCACTGTGAATGTTTTGTCACAAACCCTACATGTATGTGGACGATCCCCCGTGTGAATTAGCATATGTTGAGGCTGCCACTCACTGTGAATGTTTTGTCACAAACGCTACATGTATGAGGACGATCCCCGGTGTGAATTAGCATATGTGTCTTGAGGCTGCCACTCACTGTGAATGTTTTGTCACAAACCCTACATGTATGAGGACGATCCCACGTGTGAATTAGCATATGTGTCTCGAGGCTGCCACTCTCTGTGAATGTTTTGCCACAAAGGCTACATGTATGTGGACGATCCCCGGTGTGAATTAGCATACGTTTCTTCAGGCTGCCACTGTGTGCGAATGTCTTGTCACAAACGCTACATGTATGAGGACGATCCCCCGTGTGAATTAGCATATGTTCCTCGAGATGGTCACTGCGTGTGAATGTCTTGTCTCAAACACTAAATGTATGTGGACGATCCCCCGTGTGAATTAGCATATGTGTCTTGAGGCTACGACTCCGTGTGAATGTCTTGTCACAAACGCTACATATATGAGGACGATCCCCAGTGTGAATTAGCTTATGTTCCTCGAGATGGTCACTGCGTGTGAATGTCTTGTCACAAACGCTACATGTATGTGGACGATCCCCCGTGTGAATTAGCATATGTTTCTTCAGGCTGCCACTGTGTGCGAATGTCTTGTCACAAACGCTACATGTATGTGGACGATCCCCCGTGTGAATTAGCATATGTGTCTTGAGGCTGCCACTCTCTGTGAATGTCTTGTCACAAATGCTACATGTATGTGGACGATCCCCCGTGTGAATTAGCGTATGTTTCTTCAGGCTGCCACTCTCTGTGAATGTCTTGTCACAAACGCTACATGTATGTGGACGATCACCCGTGTGAATTAGCATATGTTTCTTCAGGCTGCCACTGTGTGCGAATGTCTTGTTACAAATGCTACATGTATGTGGATGATCCCCCGTGTGAATTAGCATATGTTTCTTCAGGCTGCCACTGTGTGCGAATGTCTTGTCACAAACGCTACATGTATGTGGACGATCCCCCGTGTGAATTAGCATATGTGTCTTGAGGCTGTCACTGTGTGCGAATGTTTTGCCACAAACGCTACATGTATGAGGACGATCCCCTGTGTGAATTAGCATATGTTTCTTGAGGCTGCCACTGCGTGTGAATGTCTGGTCGCAAACGCTACATGTATGAGGACGATCCCCCGTGTGAATTAGCATATGTGTCTTGAGGCTGCCACTGCGTGTGAATGTCTTGTCACAAACGCTACATGTCTGAGGACGTTCCCCCGTGTGAATTAGCATATGTGTCTTGAGGCTACCACTCTGTGTGAATGTTTTGTCACAAACGCTACATGTATGAGGACGATCCCCCGTGTGAATTAGCATATGTTTCTTGAGGCCGTCAATGCGTGTGAATGTCTTGTCACAAACGCTACATGTATGTGGACGATCCCCTGTGTGAATTAGCATATGTATCTTGAGGCTGCCACTGCGTGTGAATGTCTCGTCACAAACGCTACATGTATTTGGACGATCCCCCGTGTGAATTAGCATATGTCCCGTGAGGCTGCCATTCTCTGTGAATGTCTTGTCACAAACACTACATGTATGAGGACGATCCTCTGTGTGAATTAGCACATGTCCCTTGAGGCTGCCACTCTCTGCGAATGTCTTGTCACAAAGGCTACATGTATGACGATCAACTGAGCGAACTAGCATGTGCCGTTCCAGGTCACCGCAGTCTGTGAATGTCTCGTCACAAACACTAAATGTATATGGACGATCCATTGTGTGAAGTATCATGTGACGTTTAATGTTGCCTCTCTGTGTGAATGTCTCGTCACAATCACTACGTATCTGTGGACGATCTCCGGTATGAATTAGCTGTGTTGTTTGAGGTGAACACTTTGTTTAAATGTCTGGTAAGAGACAGTAAATGTATGAGACGATCCTGACCCCAGGTCCGAATACACTAGCCTGTAGCCTATTTCACCGAAATTGCAAAGCATACTTATCTTGCAAAGTGTACTTTGAGGGAGTAATCATTTATTTTTCCCGAAATGGATCATTTCATATAGAACTAGATTGGTCAGTAAGCGAGGCTTATGGAATACCCCCGGCGTGGGCTCAGGTACCCCTGAATATGTAAAAAAAATCCAAGTTTGTGGGCTTGTGACCTTCACTCTGGGCACGAAAGTGAATTTGTCACACGGTGGTAGAGGTCCATTGGAGCAATGCATGTGTGAAATGTGAAGCAGGTCCGAGCAAGGAAATGTTATAACCAATTTCTCTCGTGTTAAGTTTTATAGCATGATAGTAGAGCCTTAGAGGAATGCATGCATGAAATATTAAGAATTTTCGATGAAAGAAATAGATAACATATTTCTCGGATGTTAAGTTTTGTAAAGAGACTACGTATGTTACCTTGGGATCAGCGGGGGTTGGACGGTCGTAGGTTTGTCACAGCATGATAGTACAACCTTAGAGGAATGCACAAGTGAAATATTAAGAATTTTCAATGAAGGAAATAGCAGTTATAACTTATTTCTCTGATGTTAAGTTTTGTAAAGAGACCAAGTATTTGACATTGACCTTGGGATCAACGGGGGTTGGACGGTCATGGATTTGGCACAGCATGGTAGTACAGGAATGCATGTGTGAAATATTAAGCATTTTAGATGAAGGAAATAGAAGTTACAACATATTTATCTGATGTTAAGTTTTGTAAAGAGACTAAGTATTTGACCTTGACCGTATTATTAAACTGAATGTAAACTGAATAAATTCAATATAATAAAATTTAATTAATTTATCCTTAAATTGAAAATGTCTCCCTCAAAGTCTACTTAGAAAGATAAGTATACTTTGCAATGTTGGTGAAATCGGCTACAGGTCCGAATGGGCATCTCTAGTTTATGTGGTTGCTGTATTATTCATCCTTTACAAAATCATTTTTGATATTATCGTTCACCACAATGAGTGTTTAGCTCGGCTGTATACAAATATAGCACTTGGACATCCCATCTGTCTGCCGTAGTGCTGCTTGCATGTGCCCTGAAAAAATGCAAAAGTCGAAAATATCTAAGTATTCACATTATGTGGCACATGTATATGACAGTCGTTGTAGCACTGTAACATGTCTCCCCGACTTATTGAGAACATTGTAGTCTTTCTGAAAACAATGCCTTGACAATAGAAACTGTGTGGTGGTGACCAGTCATCACCTGTAACAGGGCACATAGATTCTTTTTAAACTCGTGTATTTATCCAGTCACAGCCACACATAAATATTATTTCAGTTTTTAAATATCAATGATTAATATATTTAAATTATATATTACTATAAATATATAAATATACTAGTTGGCAGAACAGTTTTCACACACTGTCTCCTTGGATGTCAACATTAGAGAGATTCTACTGTTTTTTATATGTATTTCAATTAAAAATCATCATTCCGTTTAGCCATTATAAAGTGGATTATCTTCCTTGGCTTCATAGTATAAGTTAATAGCGGTACCAGTACTCTCCCTTTATTTCCTATACAAATATTTCCATTTTGCCCCCAAAACATTAAAAATGGGCCCTGGAACGAGCAAATTAATAACATATAGTATGTAAGTACACTCCAAACATCGTTATTATGATGTGTATAGCTTTGTTTATTAACAAATATAGTAATTACATGATCGAAGATTTAGGTAGATTTGGGTAAATCGTGCTACCCCTATTTACATGCATATTGAAATAACCCACAAGTTCTTTAATTTAAAAATATGCCAATTTGATACTTTATCACTGTTTTTGAAAATTCCACAGGAAAATGCCACTTTACAAGAGTAAGCCATCATGACAGGTGAAATGGAAGTAGATGTCGATAATCAAAATATTGAAGAGATGATTAAAGATGCATTGAGTGCCCAAAAAGAAATAGAAAACAGGAAGCTCAACATAATGTGTTTTGGATTGAGCGAAAGTAAGGAAGGGACACCAAATGAAAGAAGGGAGGATGATGACATGAGAGTAAAGGAGATTATCACAGATATAGCAGGTGAATGTGAATTTATAATTGAGAAACCGATTAGATTAGGAAAATTTAATGAAATCACTGCCGGAAAAGCCAGACCTGTTAAACTTGTACTTCAAAATGTTGAGGATAAGAAGACCCTATTGAAAGTTGCAAGGGAGAAGGTGAACAACTCTACAGATGAAAAATACAGATACATCTTCTTCCAGTCAGACCGAAGACAGAAGCAGAGGAAGGAAGATTTCCTCAAACGAGAACAAAGAAGAAACAGTAGTAATACAGATGATCAACGGCGCACTGTTGACGCTCAACGTCAAATCACAGTAAATCAACAGTATTTAAATCCAAGTGTGAGAAGTCAAAGAGGGACTGGGGCCCCGCTTGTGCGTCCCGGGGAGAATACATTTCGTAGCCAACTATGTTAGCCAAATCAATACTGTAAATAGTGTTATTGTTAACAGTTCCTTATCTGGAGCCCTATTTTAGTCATACAAAGTTTAGTGAAACTGACCCCTGCTGTGATATATGACTAGCCAATGAGCAGTAGTGTGATGATTTGCGTCTTTCACAGACATGATGTATAGGTACACCGGGGTCCATGGTCACTGATAATGAATGTTGACCATCGATAACTCGCAGGTGTCTGCAAGCTAAGAAGGAGGTTAACTACTTGTGAACATCTCCCGTATGCCTTGATCGTGGGCAATAATCTGCGATGGGGCACCTTGTCAAAGGTCTTGCCGACATCAAGTATGGCAAACTCTGTTTGTATCACAGCATCGCTGGATTTGAGGAGGTCATGGAGGGTTGTCAGCAGCTGTGTTTCACATGAATACCCGGAGAGTAAATCCTGATTAAGTTCTGCAAGGATGTTGTGCTTATCCAGGTGATCAAGTACATGTTTGCAGACAATGCACTCTAATAATTTGCATGGTATGGAAGTGAGTGATACAAGTCTGTTAGTTTGATGCTTGGTTCGAGGCTGTCACCGTGTGTGAAATCCTTGTGACAATCGCTATGTGAGAACCATCCCCCGTGTGAATTAGCATATGTGTATCTTGAGGCTGCCACACTCTGTGAATGTTTTGTCACAAACGCTACATGTATGAGGACGATCCCCCGTGTGAATTAGCATACGTTTCTTGAGGTTGCTACTGTGTGTGAATGTCTTGCCACAAATGCTACATGTACGAGGACGATCCACCGTGTGAATTAGCATATGCGTCTTCAGGCAGCCACTCTCTGTGAATGTTTTGTCACAAACGCTACATGTATGAGGACGATCCCCCGTGTGAATTAGCATATGTTTCTTGAGGCTGCCACTCTCTGTGAATGTTTTGTCACAAACGCTACATGTATGAGGACGATCCCCCGTGTGAATTAGCAGAGGTTGCTACTGTGTGTGAATGTCTTGCCACTAACGCTACATTTACGAGGACGATCCCCCGTGTGAATTAACATATGTCTCTTGAGGCTGCCACTCTGTGTGAATGTTCTGTCACAAACGCTACATGTATGAGGACGATCTCCCGTGTGAATTAGCATATGTGTTTTGAGGCAGCCACTCCCTGTAAATGTTTTGTCACAAACACTGCATGTATGAGGACGATCCCCCGTGTGAATTAGCATATGTTTCTTGAGGCTGCCACTCTCTGTGAATGTTTTGCCACAAGCGTTACATGTATGTGGACGATCCCCCGTGTGAATTAGCATATGTCTCTTGAGGCTGGCACTCTGTGTGAATGTTTTGCCACAAACGCTACATGTATGTGGACGATCCCCCGTGTGAATTAGCATATGTCTCTTGAGGCTGCCAGTCTCTGTGAATGTCTTGTCACAAACACTACATGTATGAGGACGATCCCCCGTGTGAATTAGCATATGTGTCTTGAGGCTGTCACTGCGTGTGAATGTCTTGTCACAAACGCTACATGTCTGAGGACGTTCCCCCGTGTGAATTAGCATATGTGTCTTGAGGCTGCCACTCTGTGTGAATGTTTTGTCACAAACGCTACATGTATGAGGACGATCCCCCGTGTGAATTAGCATATGTTTCTTGAGGCCGTCAATGCGTCTGAATGTCTTGTCACAAAAGCTACATGTATGTGGACGATCCCCCGTGTGAATTAGCATATGTATCTTGAGGCTGCCACTGCGTGTGAATGTCTCATCACAAACGCTACATGTATTTGGACGATCCCCCGTGTGAATTAGCATATGTCCCGTGAGGCTGCCATTCTCTGCGAATGTCTTGTCACAAACACTACATGTATGAGGACGATCCTCCGTGTGAATTAGCACATGTCCCTTGAGGCTGCCACTCTCTACGAATGTCTTGTCACAAAGGCTACATGTATGACGATCAACTGAGCGAACTAGCATGTGCCGTTCCAGGTCACCGCAGTCTGTGAATGTCTCGTCACAAACACTACATGTATATGGACGATCCATTGTGTGAAGTATCATGTGACGTTTAATGTTGCCTCTCTGTGTGAATGTCTCGTCACAATCACTACGTATCTGTGGACGATCCCCGGTGTGAATTAGCTGTGTTGTTTGAGGTGAACACTTTGTTTAAATGTCTGGTAAGAGACAGTAAATGTATGAGACGATCCTGACCCCAGGTCCGAAACACTAGCCTGTAGCCTATTTCACCGAAATTGCAAAGCATACTTATCTTGCAAAGTGTACTTTGAGGGAGTAATCATTTATTTTTCCCGAAATGGATCATTTCATATAGAACTAGATTGGTCAGTAAGCGAGGCTTATGGAATACCCCCGGCGTGGGCTCAGGTACCCCTGAATATGTAAAAAAAATCCAAGTTTGTGGGCTTGTGACCTTCACTCTGGGCACGAAAGTGAATTTGTCACACGGTGGTAGAGGTCCATTGGAGCAATGCATGTGTGAAATGTGAAGCAGATCCGAGCAAGGAAATGTTATAACCAATTTCTCTCATGTTAAGTTTTATAGCATGATAGTAGAGCCTTAGAGGAATGCATGCATGAAATATTATAGGTATCACTGTGCTAAATATAGTACACATCGGCCAGGGGCTATGCTTTTGTAGTCCGGTATAAAAAAATAGTGCAGACGTTTTGAGGCCACAGACCCAGTTTGCTTGTAAATCCTGATCCATTACAGCCCAATTTTACTTGAGAAACATGTTGGGGTGTTTTTAACACCAGTTTCCAGCATATTTCTAGCATTTAAAAGAAATTACTGAGCCTGCTTGTCACGTGATGTGAACACTACGTCACATGACACTTTGATGATAAACAATATGGCGGACAGGACAATGTTGAAATTTTCTTTCTTAGGAGTAAGTGAACATATTGTTTAATTAGTGAAAATCCGGTGCAGACAGGTTGCAGGTTATGAACAGGTAGGTTCCACAGCATCCATATGAATAGTGAAAGTGTGAGAGAATGGCCATATTTGGAGGAATCGGTTAAGTTGTATAGTAAAACTAATTGGTGGTTGCTAGCCTATTAAGAATTTTCGATGAAAGAAATAGATAACATATTTCTCGGATGTTAAGTTTTGTAAAGAGACTACGTATGTCACCTTGGGATCAGCGGGGGTTGGACGGTCGTAGGTTTGTCACAGCATGATAGTACAACCTTAGACTAAGAGGAATGCACAAGTGAAATATTAAGAATTTTCAATGAAGGAAAAAAAGCAGTTATAACTTATTTCTCTGATGTTAAGTTTTGTAAAGAGACCAAGTATTTGACATTGACCTTGGGATCAACGGGGGTTGGACGGTCATGGATTTGGCACAGCATACTAGTACAGGAATGCATGTGTGAAATATTAAGCATTTTAGATGAAGGAAATAGAAGTTACAACATATTTATCTGATGTTAAGTTTTGTAAAGAGACTAAGTATTTGACCTTGACCGTATTATTAAACTGAATGTATTACATTACCACAGCCAAAATGGCTGTGATAATGTAATAAATTCAATATAATAAAATTTAATTAATTTATCCTTAAATTGAAAATGTCTCCCTCAAAGTCTACTTAGAAAGATAAGTATACTTTGCAATGTTGGTGAAATCGGCTACAGGTCCGAATGGGCATCTCTAGTTTATGTGGTTACTGTATTATTCATCCTTTACAAAATCATTTTTGATATTATCGTTCACCACAATGAGTGTTTAGCTCCGCTGTATACAAATATAGCACTTGGACATCCCATCTGTCTGCCGTAGTGCTGCTTGCATGTGCCCTGAAAAAATGCAAAAGTCGAAAATATCTAAGTATTCACATTATGTGGCACATGTATATGACAGTCGTTGTAGCACTGTAACATGTCTCCCCGACTTATTGAGAACATTGTAGTCTTTCTGAAAACAATGCCTTGACAATAGAAACTGTGTGGTGGTGACCAGTCATCACCTGTAACAGGGCACATAGATTCTTTTTAAACTCATGTATTTATCCAGTCACAGCCACACATAAATATTATTTCAGTTTTTAAATATCAATGATTAATATATTTAAATTATATATTACTATAAATATATAAATATACTAGTTGGCAGAACAGTTTTCACACACTGTCTCCTTGGATGTCAACATTAGAGAGATTCTACTGTTTTTTATATGTATTTCAATTAAAAATCATCATTCCGTTTAGCCATTATAAAGTGGATTATCTTCCTTGGCTTCATAGTATAAGTTAATAGCGGTACCAGTACTCTCCCTTTATTTCCTATACAAATATTTCCATTTTGCCCCCAAAACATTAAAAATGGGCCCTGGAACGAGCAAATTAATAACATATAGTATGTAAGTACACTCCAAACATCGTTATTATGATGTGTATAGCTTTGTTTATTAACAAATATAGTAATTACATGATCGAAGATTTAGGTAGATTTGGGTAAATCGTGCTACCCCTATTTACATGCATATTGAAATAACCCACAAGTTCTTTAATTTAAAAATATGCCAATTTGATACTTTATCACTGTTTTTGAAAATTCCACAGGAAAATGCCACTTTACAAGAGTAAGCCATCATGACAGGTGAAATGGAAGTAGATGTCGATAATCAAAATATTGAAGAGATGATTAAAGATGCATTGAGTGATCAAAAAAAAATAGAAAACAGGAAGCTCAACATAATGTGTTTTGGATTGACCGAAAGTAAGGAAGGGACACCAAATGAAAGAAGGGAGGATGATGACATGAGAGTAAAGGAGATTATCACAGATATAGCAGGTGAATGTGAATTTATAATTGAGAAACCGATTAGATTAGGAAAACTTAACGAAATCCCTGCCGGAAAAGCCAGACCTGTTAAACTTGTACTTCAAAATTTTGAGGATAAGAAGACCCTATTGAAAGTTGCAAGGGAGAAGGTGAACAACTCTACAGATGAAAAATACAGATACATCTTCTTCCAGTCAGACCGAAGACAGAAGCAGAGGAAGGAAGATTTCCTCAAACGAGAACAAAGAAGAAACAGTAGTAATACAGATGATCAACGGCGCACTGTTGACGCTCAACGTCAAATCACAGTAAATCAACAGTATTTAAATCCAAGTGTGAGAAGTCAAAGAGGGACTGGGGCCCCACTTGTGCGTCCCGGGGAGAATACATTTCGTAGCCAACTATGTTAGTCAAATCAATACTGTAAATAGTGTTATTGTTAACAGTTCCTTATCTGGAGCCCTATTTTAGTCATACAAAGTTTAGTGAAACTGACCCCTGCTGTGATATATGACTAGCCAATGAGCAGTAGTGTGATGATTTGCACAGACATGATGTATATAACACTTTGTTGCAATGAACTCCATTCCCCAGGTGTCTGCTCCACGTCGTGTTGAAGTATATGATGGTCACGTTGAGGTTTGATATGAAGATAGAGTATAGACAGTCATCTGCAAGCACATTACCTTGAGGTACACCGGGGAAGTGAGTGAGACAAGTCTGTTAGTTTGATGCTTGGTTCGAGGCTGTCACCGTGTGTGAAATCCTTGTGACAATCGCTATGTGTAGGAGGACGATCCCTTGTGTGAATTGTGAATAAGCACTCTGTGTGAATTTTTCGTCACAAAACGCTACATGTATGAGGACGATCCCCCGTGTGAATTAGCATATGTGTATCTTGAGGCTGCCACACTCTGTGAATGTTTTGTCACAAACGCTACATGTATGAGGACGATCCCCCGTGTGAATTAGCATACGTTTCTTGAGGTTGCTACTGTGTGTGAATGTCTTGCCACAAATGCTACATGTATGAGGACAATCCCCCGTGTGAATTAGCATGTCTCTTGAGGCTGCCACTCTGTGTGAATGTTTTGTCACAAACGCTACATGTATGTGGACGATCCCCCGTGTGAATTAGCATATGCGTCTTCAGTCAGCCACTCTCTGTGAATGTTTTGTCACAAACGCTACATGTATGAGGACGATCCCCCGTGTGAATTAGCATATGTTTCTTGAGGCTGCCACTCTCTGTGAATGTTTTGTTACAAACGCTACATGTATGAGGACGATCCCCCGTGTGAATTAGCATACGTTTCTTGAGGTTGCTACTGTGTGTGAATGTCTTGCCACTAACGCTACATGTACGAGGACGATCCCCCGTGTGAATTAACATATGTCTCTTGAGGCTGCCACCCTGTGTGAATGTTTTGTCACAAACGCTACATGTATGAGGACGATCTCCCGTGTGAATTAGCATATGTGTCTTGAGGCAGCCACTCTCTGTAAATGTTTTGTCACAAACACTGCATGTATGAGGACGATCCCCCGTGTGAATTAGCATATGTTTCTTGAGGCTGCCACTCTCTGTGAATGTTTTGCCACAAGCGCTACATGTATGTGGACGATCCCCCGTGTGAATTAGCATATGTCTCTTGAGGCTGGCACTCTGTGTGAATGTTTTGCCACAAATGCTACATGTATGTGGACGATCCCCCGTGTGAATTAGCATATGTCTCTTGAGGCTGCCAGTCTCTGTGAATGTCTTGTCACAAACACTACATGTATGAGGACGATCCCCAGTGTGAATTAGCATATGTCTCTTGAGGCTGCCACTCACTGCAAATGTCTTGTCACAAACACTACATGTACATGTATGTGGACGATCCCCCGTGTGAATTAGCATATGTCTCTTGAGGTTGCCACCGTCTGTGAATGTTTTGTCACAAACGCTACATGTATGTGGACAATCCCCCGTGTGAATTAGCATATGTCTCTTGAGGCTGCCAGTGTCTGCGAATGTCTTGTCACAAACGCAACATGTACATGTATGTGGACGATCCCCCGTGTGAATTAGCATACGTTTCTTGAGGCTGCTACTGTGTGTGAATGTCTTGCCACAAACACTACATGTATGTGGACGATCCCCCGTGTGAATTAGCATATGTTCCTTGAGGTTGCCACTCTGTGCGAATGTCTTGTCACAAAGGCTACATGTATGACGATCAACTGAACGAACTAGCATGTGCCGTTCCAGGTCACCGCAGTCTGTGAATGTCTCGTCGCAAACACTACATGTATATGGACGATCCATTGTGTGAAGTACCATGTGACGTTTAATGTTGCCTCTCTGTGTGAATGTCTTGACACAATCGCTACGTATCTGTGGACGATCCCCGGTGTGAATTAGCTGTGTTGTTTGAGGTGAACACTTTGTTTAAATGTGTGGTAAGAGACAGTAAATGTATGGGACGATCCTGACCCCAGGTCCGAATACACTAGCCTGTAGCCTATTTCACCGAAATTGCAAAGCATACTTATCTTGCAAAGTGTTCTTTGAGGGAGTAATCATTTTATTTTTCCCGAAATGCATCATTTGATATAGAACTAATGACTGCATATATTTGATGATTAAAAGTATGCAGAATTATTATTCTTACATTATTAATTTATCCTTACATTGTAAATTTCTCCCTCAAAGTCTACTTAGCAAGATAAGTATACTTTGCATTTTGGTGAAATCGGCTACAAGTCTGAATAGGAATCTCAAGTTTATGTGGTTGCTTCTTCGTATTATTCATCCTTTACAAAATCATTTTTGATATTATCGTTCACCACAATGCGGTTGTATGCGCGTTTAGCTCGGCTGTATACAAATATAGCACTTGGACATCCCATCTGTCTGCCGTAGTGCTGCTTGCATGTGCCCTGAAAAAATGCAAAAGTCGAAAATATCGAAGTATTCACTTTATGTGGCACATGTACATGACAGTCGTTGTAGCACTGTAACATGTCTCCCCGACTTATTGAGAACATTGTATATAGTCTTTGTGAAGAAAAAAATGCCTTGACGATAGAAACTGTGTGGTGGTGACCAGTCATCACCTGTAACAGGGCACATAGATTCTTTCTAAACTCACGTATTTATCCAGTCACAGCCACATATAAATATTACTATAAATATATAATTATACTAGTTGGCAGAAGGGTATGGAAGGTGTTCGAGCCAATTCCCACCCTTAAATATAAGCGGAATAGAATAGTTGGCAGAACAGTTTTCACACACCGTCTCCTAGGATGTCAACATAGAGAGATTCTACTGTTTTTATATGTACTTCAATTAAAAATCATCATTCCCATTTAGCCATTATAAAGTGGATTATCTTCCTTTGCTTCATAGTATAAAGTAACTGCGGTACCGGTACTCTCCTTTTATTTAACCCACAAGTTATATTATTTAAAAATATGCAAATTCGATACTTGACAGGTGAAAAGGAAATATTGAACGGATGATTAAAGATGCATTGAGCGAGCAAAAAGAAATAGAAAACAGGAAGCTCAACATATTGGATTGACTGAAAGTAAGAAAGGGACATGTCCCAAATGAAAGAAGGGAGGATGATGACATGAGAGTAAAGGAGATTATCACAGATATAGCAGGTGAATGTGAATTTATAATTGAGAAACCGATTAGATTAGGAAAATTTAACAAAATCCCTGCCGGAAAAGCCAGACCTGTTAAACTTGTACTTAAAAATGTTGAGGATAAGAAGACCCTATTGAAAGTTGCAAGGGAGAAGGTGAACAACTCTACAGATGAAAAATACAGATACATCTTCTTCCAGTCAGACCTAACACAGAAGCAGAGGAAGGAACAAAGAGAAAACAGTAGTCATACAGATGATCAACGGCGCACTGTTGACGCTCAACGTCAAATCACAGTAAATCAACAGTATTTAAATCCAAGTGTGAGAAGTCCTGCTAGTCAAAGAGGGACTGGGGCCCCGCCTGGCCGTCCCGGAATACATTTCGTAGCTAACTATGTTAGTCAAACCAATATTGTAAATAGTGTTATTGTTAACAGTTCACAGTTTGACGTTAATTGTTCAATCACAGGTATTCTAAATCCTGTTCAGTTAAAAACAGTTTTAATATTTTAGTCATCAGGCAGATGACACAACTATTAATAATGTTCCAGTAGATGATCCACAGAAACCAGTTGATTTAAACGATATACATTTGCTGACGAGGATTGCACTTAAACAGATAATGAAATGGACACTGAAGAAAGTTAGCAGAACATTTTCTACAATAAATGATCATGATGAAACATATGATAGTCAACACTGTACTAGTAATAATGATGAGGACAGTACTATAAGTTATTGTGATTCTACACAGGCTATATGGTGTAATATTGCCCGTCTGAAGGTATGTTCACCCTCGGTGAGGCTATATGGTGTAATATTGCCCGTCTGGAGGTATGTTCACCCGAGGCGATAGCCGAGGGTGAACATACCTTCAGACGGGCAATATTACACCATATAGCCTGTGTAGAATCACAATAACGTATTTGTCATACCGCAGATTCGTTATTTGGCCGTATAAACATATCTCTTCTTTTGATCTTTGCGTTTTTTCAGGAAGAAAAATAATCCGAGATTCGATTTAATTTATATTCCACTGCTCTATCGATAGATCTGCTCTCCCTTTGGCGCCTCTAGAAGAATGCGACTGGTTCCCAAATATTCGCTGTCATTGCTGCGCCGCGTTTCGTGCGTGGAACCCATAGTTTATGACCTAAATATAGCCGTGTCAAGAAGCCAATTGTGTTGAGATTTGAACACTAAACGGGACAGTTTGTGGCATTTTTCGCTCATATTTTGATGAGCGAAGAATATTTATGGAAAAATAAACAATAAAGACTGGTTTTGAGTGTACAATTTGTTACTTTTATTGATCAATTCGGGGTTTTATTGTGTTTAGTGAGGAATACAATTCGCAATCGGTAGACGGTTGCAAAATGTGTCTTCATTGGACGCAAGGCGCCGGAGGGGAATCGCAATTCCTGTATGTCTGACGGCCTTGGCAGGTCATATAATATATATGACCAGGCAAGCCAGCCAATCAAAAGCCGAGAAACTTATCTGCGGTATGACAATATATATTATTTAGTAGAGCTTTTTCTCCGATCATTGACAAACGACTATTTGGGAATAAAAATGTGAATTTGTCAATTTATTACGGTACAGTAATTCAGAAAATTATTTGAATAACAGAGATGAACTTGTGATAGAATAAATATTTATAGACCAGATGCAGAGCTCCAGATAAGCTTTGTGTCTACAGCGTACTATACCCCCTGATTTCAAAATCATTGCGCATTTTACCTTTACAAATGGATTATTGATTTTTTTTAATTACTAAATAGGGAACAAATGACAAAAACAGATAACAAATTTAAACATTCACTTATTTGTTTGCTTTTTGCAGCTCAACTAAGTGAATTTTATGACTATTTTCACTACTCAATTTGAAAAAATCAATGCGTATTTTCACATTGCTGTGCGTATTTTGTACTCCCAATTTTGATAATCAATGCGTATTCAGCTAAAATAATTGCGTAAAATACGCAAATACGCAACTTATCTGGAGCTCTGCAGATGTTATTGTTATTACTGAAGTTTTCCCCAAGACTACAGTTTCTACAGATATACATAGACAATAACTCATAATTGAAGGTTATAACTTTTGCCAAGGAGTCACTCAGGCTGACAGTTAATCATGCTTTTAGAGAATCTTGTTGGTGTGTTATCCATTTAAAAAATAGAGAGAAGCTGTTACTGGATAGTATATATAGCAGTCCCTCAAGTGGAGAGGTAAATAGTGCTAGACTAAATGAGCTTATTTCTTTGGCAATTGGCTTGAAATACGACTATAATATGATTGTTGGAGACTTCAATTATCATGATATTTTGTGGCAAGATTGCACGACCACACATAACGAAAACCATCCAGAATTCCATTTTTAGAGTGCCTGCGAGATAACGTTCTATCTCAAGAAATAAATAGAGCAACCAGGTACAGGGATGGTCAAACGTCAAATATTCTGGACCTTGTCATTGTAGACAAAAGTGTGATAATTAGCAAAATCCAATACAGCAGTAGTCTGGGAGCCAGTGATCACACATCATTATTTATACAGCTCGATTGTATTAACTCTTTGCATGCTGGGAAACATGTGGGCTATAAATAGTTCAAAAATAGCGGACAAAAAATCATCATATTTTCTTTTATTTCCCTTTGTAAATATCATGAATTCCAAGACATATTTACGGAGAGAAATAAAAAATATACTCCTAATTGGTTTGGCGGATATTTTCACCGCTAGCATGCAAAGAGTTAAATCCATCTGGAACTATATCCGATACAGTGAAATTGAACTTTCATAAAGGAGACTATGAAGGGATACGATCTGAATTGAGATCTGTAGATTGGAATGACCTAGACAAATTGAATGTGAAAGAAGGATAGAGTTTTTTCAAATGTTGTTCAAGAATCTATACACAAGCACATACCAGTAAAGAAGCAGGGTACAGGCAAAAGAATACAGAAATGGATGGATAAAAAGAGTACTGAAATGGTCAGGAAGAAATATAAAGCATGGAATAGAGTAATACAGGTTCAAGCAAAGACCATGACCTGACGGAACCAGTTGTGTTTTGTTTTTATAACCAGTGTGGTGATCGAAACAGATTGTTTATTGGCTTGTCAATATATAATGTTAACAACAACTTTAACAGTTCACCCTTTCAGCCGTAAATAACTGGAATGGATTATATGTTAATTTTCGGTCAATTCCATTCATCACAAAATACTTTTCAAATAATCGATTTATAAAATGTTGTTTTTCTTAACAAATATGAAAATTACTTGCAAAGAGTGCAGATCCTGATGATACAGCTCATCATGAGCCGGCTTGTCTTAGTCTACACTGTTTAACCCTTCCTACGCTGTTGACGGAAATTGCCGTCTGCTGTTTTTCATTTTTGCTTTAATTCTTAACAAAAAACTGGTTTTGACACCACATGAGAATCGTCTCCACTGGAGACGATTCTCATGTGCTGTCAAAACCAGGTTTTTGTCGAGAAATATTGAAAATAAAACATTTCCAGCAGACGACAACATTTAATTCAGCGTAGTAAGGGTCAAAAACACCTAAATGGCTGTAGTGTTGAAAGGGCCAACACATGATTTAAACATGTAGATAGATGCACAGTAGGATTGAACTTCACTTTTTGCAGAATGGGGCTGGTTCAGTCGGATCATGGGTAATATGAATGATAACATATAATCAATTACATGTATTACATATGCTAAATCAAACTTTGGCTCTTGCAGCGCTGGAGAGTGACATTGTCATCTGCGGGTATATTATAAGTATAACTGTTTTAATTTAATAACATGGGCAAGTTTTTTATTGCAAATTCAGGTCTCTCATTAGTGACGATTATAATGTACCACTCAACCATGAAGTCTTAAACTAGAAATGTGGCCTGTCGGCACACGAATGCCCCCGCTGGCAGCCAAATAAAACAAGGCATATTTGATTATAAGCCATTTACCAGAGAGTTAAGGTTTTGAACGCACCTTGACCCTGGGCTTAGTGGGGGCGGGACGAATGTGGATTTGTCACAGGGTGGTAGAGGACCATTGTAGCAATGCGTGTGTGAAATGTGAAGCAGATCCGAGCAAGAAAACACAAATTATAAGCCATTTAACTGAATGTTAAGGTTTCAAACGCACCAAGTCTGTGACCTTGACCCTGTGCTTAGCGGGGGCAGGACGAATGTGGAATTGTCACAGGGCGGTAGAGGACCATTGGAGCAATGCGTGTGTGAAAGTTAGTGTAGGATTGAGAAACGCGCACGTAGATTTGTCCCAAAGTGGCAAGTAAACAATTAAAGTGGAAAAGGTGAAGGTCAAAGGTGAAGGTCGAAGTAATGGGTGGTGGAGTGTGTAAGGCATGTTCATATGTATCATGTGTATAAATATTTAAGCGATTGGCAAAAGTATTGAGAAGTTAGTGTAGGATTTAGAAACGTGCACGTAGATTTGTCCCAAAGTGCCAAGCAAACATTTAAAGTGGAAAAGGTCAAGGCCAAAGGTCAAGGTCGAAGTACTGGGTGGTGGAGTGTGTAGGGCATGTTCATATGTATCATGTGTATAAATATTTAAGCGATTGGCAAAAGTATTGAGAAGTTAGTGTAGGATTGAGAAAAGTGCACGTAGATTTGTCCCAAAGTGCCAATGCTAAGCAAACATTTAAAGTGGAAAAGGTCAAGGCCAAAGGTCAAGGTCGAAGTACTGGGGGGTGGAGTGTGTAGGGCATGTTCATATGTATCACGTGTATAAATATTGACATAATATGTGAATCCATGTAGAAGTTACTAAAGAATATGGTAATATCGGGACGTACAGACGGACGGGACGGACGTACGGACGGACACCGGTAACACTATATGCCCCCGTACCTTTCGGTAGCGGGGGCATAAAAATATTAGAACAGTGATTTCTACCCAGTACTGCAAGAGTAAAAGACGGTGAATATCTGTAATTGTATATTTTGTAGTTGTACCTGATTATTGCATGTACATGTATATTATGTACGGTTTGTGGGGGATGGCCATCTTGCTTTAGCGATGACCTCCATTTTCACAAATCTGAAAAGGCTTCACCCATGGACCATAACTTTTAAGTTTGGCTACAATGGGCCAAGCGGTTCATGTGAAGAAGAATTTTGAAATCTCTGATAAAAGAACGACCTTTTTACCTTTCGGCGGCTATCTTGGACGGCATAACCATCCAATTTCGAAAATAAATGCACCAGAGTTGATACTTTCGATTTGATATAGAACATGACAATATTCAGTCAAAAATAAAATTACCCCACGGGCCACGCCCATTTTTGACACCGGGGTCAGCATTTTAACAACTTTGAAAGAGCATTGTACATCGATCATTTCTACCAAGTTTCGTCGAAATCCGGCTAGCAGTTCATGAGAAGATTTTTTAAGAATTTATGCTATTTTTAGACGGCGGCCATCTTGGATTAGCGATGACCTCCATTTTAACAAATCTGAAAAGGCTTCACACATGGACCATAACTTTTAAGTTTGGCTACCAAGCGGCTCATGTGAAGAAGAATTTTGAAATCTCTAATAAAAGAACGACCTTTTGACATTTCGGCGGCCATCTTGGATGACATAACCATCCGATTTCGTTCGCCAAAAAAAATGCACCAGAGGGATCGCCTCGTTGATACCTTCGATTTGATATACGACATGACCATATTCGGTCAAAAATAAAATTTGACCCCACGGGCCATGCCCATTTTTGACCCTGGGGTCACCATTTTAACAACTTTGAAAGAGCATTGTACATCGATCATTCCTACCAAGTTTTGTCGAAATCCAGTTGGCGGTTCTTGAGAAGAAGATTTTTAAAGAATTTGTGCTATTTTTAGATGGCGGCCATCTTGGATTACGTAATGACGTCATTTTAACAATTTGTAATCCCCCTACCTAAGGACCATGACCATGAAGTTTGGTGACTATAGGCCCAATGGTTACTGAGGAGAAGACGTTTGAAAATGTTCACGAACGACGGACGATGGACACATTGCGGTAACAATAGCTCACATGAGCTTCGCTCAGGTGAGCTAAAAAGAACAGAAAACTGCTGGAGAATGTTCAACGCTGAGGCACGAGAATGGTACCCAAGATTCGAGGACTGTCATGCACTCAGAGACTTGAGAAATTAAATCTCCCATCTTTCTTCAATAGACGTAGACAATACGATTTAATTCAAATCTACAAAATGATAAATGGACTAGAGCAAATAGGCACTGACAAATTCTTCATATTCAATGACGACAACACCAGAGGACACATTTTCAAATTACACAAACCAAGATGTAATAAATCCATGAGATTAAACTCATTCCCTCATCGCTGGACTGGAACAGCTTAACAGAAGATATTGTGTGCAGTGAATCTCTAAACAGCCAGGGTTCAAGCTAGGCCAAAAATTTAGGGAGAAGTGACTTCTCCCTCCTGGCAAAATAGGGAGAAGTGAGGCAAAATTAGGGAGAAGTGATAAAAATCATAATTTCACTAAACATTTCTCTTACGGTTATCGCGTAACTGTAAACTCTATGTTTTCAAAGCATCAAACTGTTCTTGTATATAGACCTTAAATGACCTTAGCTGTTGATATGTCATTAAACACCAATATTTAATCAATCATATTTGGAGAAAGGGGTTATTTAGTTCATTTGGTATTAGAAATGTGCTCATTTCCAATTGAGTGTACCATAGAACACTGCCTGCACATTATTCGGTGCATACACTTCTGTTGGACATAGAGTATATTTCTATTACTATCATGTAAGAAGAATAAACACAATAATAATATGAAACAAAACTTTATTTTAAGTTTTTTTCTCTTCATTTTTCTGCAAGTATCGTAATGTAAAACAATGTATTTGACATAATCAACATGCTAAAAAAAAAAGGTTTTTATTATCTCACTTTGAAAGTATATGTTGTTACCACCCATTTGAACCATTCACAGTTCAAATGAGTGGTAAAAACATTCCTACTTTTGAGATGAAATAAAATAAAAAAAGGTGATCACATCAACTCTGTGTTATCTCAACGAAGCGCGATTAATTTAGCATGTAGCAGCTCGACACCCTGTGGTATACACCTGTGGTGTACACAGCACAGGTCACATGTCTCCAGTTATCACGTGATTCGCAATCCGCATAAAGTTAACAGGTCGTCCAATAGAAAAATCGATACTGCAACCTTCACATCACGTGTTACAGCATGGGCCCAGCTGCGCGATTAGCTTTACATACAACGGAGAATCAGCCATGTGCGTGTGCAGTTTACACTATGATACTGCCCCCAATACAAAGTTTACGAACCCATATCATTGCATATTTCTGCGAATGTAAAACTATAACTATTTTAAACGAGCCCAAAGTGAAAATTACGCTAATAGGCCCAAGACAATGCAGTAACAAGAATAACATGTAAAGTTCTGCTTGAAATCGGTTCATCAATCACCAATATAATTATTCAATTAGGCCCTCAATTAAACGATTAAACGAGGAACAAGGAATACTGGCCACAATCTATCATTATTATTTAGTAAGCCAAACATATTTGCGCAAACATAATAGCGGTAATTAACGGCGTATTATTGATTCTTTCAAGTGGTACGTCGTATGCCGATAGACTGCGATAGTAGTCGCCTCCCATTTATTTACCTTGAAACTAATTATTCACGTGTGTCGTCGAATCAAATTAGTCGAAGCCGACCAATGAATTAAATGAAGCTATAAGCCCCGCCTTAATGACGTAAATTCGGGTCTTCAATCAACGTTCCTTGAACGCTTTAGTTAAACAATATTAAGCGCCCAGACGTGTCTGATCAGTTGATACGCATCATGGCGTCGCGAATAACAAACCGATAGTAGGCGTCAATAACAAAGAAATCCCGCGGGCAAATACACACCAGGGGTCATCAAACAATTGATGCGATCCAATTTTACACGCCTATTTGGTGGGATTAGCGCATTTATGACATGCACTCGCCCCTAGGGTCTGAAATTCATAGTAAAAAAAAAAAATCCAGAAAATTCCAGGGCGACTTGACTTCCCCCTACGGGAAAAATAAGGCGACTTGGCCAGAAAAAAAGCGACCACTTCGCCCATGTCGCCCTCAAACATGAACCCTGAATAGCTTTAAAAGCAAACTAGACAAAATAGTCTGGCAGTCAACTAGCTTAACCTGGAAGTGGAGTATATACAATGTTTTTTGATTGATTTTGGTCACTGAGACCATAAAGATTGAAAATCCGCGTGATGACACCCTGTCATCTTTGGGCAACTTTTCTAATTTGCATAAAACCAAGATGGCCGCCAGTGTTCTATTGCATATACTATAATTAGGATATCTCGGCTTCTAGAAGGGATTTTGAAACAATCTAAACTGTTTTAACAGGGCTTTAAGACATTGGGAAACAAATGGAATAATTTTTAATATGATTCGAAAACTCCTTCATTCGGATAAATCCAAAATGGCCGCCAGTGTTCTATTGAATATACTATAATTAAGATACTCGGCTTCTAGAAGGGATTTTGAAACGATATAAACTGTTTTAACAGGGCTTTAAGACATTGGGAATCAAATGGAATAATTTGTATTATGATTAGAAAACTCCTTCATTTGCATAAATCCAAGATGGCCGCCAGTGTTCTATTGAATATACTATAATTAAGATATCTCGGCTTCTAGAAGGGATTTTAAAACAATCTAAACTGTTTTAACAGGGCTTTAAGACATTAGGAACCAAATGGAATAATTTTTAATATGATTCGAAAACTCCTTCATTTGCATAAATCCAAGATGGCCGCCGTACGAACTACACAATCTTCAATTGTAATATATACTTAACCAAACTGTCTTTTTGTATGTTTTCGATGACAAGGGACATATTTTAAGCATCAATGACTTTACGACACAAGGAACACAATGGAATAGCTTTAATTATCATTTGACAACTCCATCATTTGCATGAAACCAAGATGGCCACTCTCAAATGTCTCATGAGACCGGTTTTATGTCCCCACATTCTGGATACAATTTTGGATACATTTGAAATTCTTATATTACCATGTTAATATATTAGCTTTATTTTCATATGCCAATGCTGAACCAGCCATGGCGCATAAATAAATCATTCATTTCCTCTCCTAAACTACTGTGATATTATTGTTTTTAGTATATGACATTTCACACAGTTATCAATATGATATTTCTCTCATGTGTCTGTGTTGACATTAATACCTGTCTAATTGTCATCGTCGTCATCTGCATCAGAGGCTACATCACAATTAGTCAATTCGTTATGACAGTCCTCAGCATGACACCCGCAGAATACAGTGCACGGTAGTTTACCGCTCACACATCCACATCTTCCTGACTTGCAAGGTCTATCACTTTCACAAGCGCAGCGAATCAGTTTCAAAATCTCTTGTGGGGCAAGGGACACATCTTCATGTATCGGTTTAGGCAGCATAGTCTTGGAACTGTCGTCACGAACGTATCCATGTTCTGTGGGATCTAGCGAGGGAGGGTCTAGATCCAAAGCATGTTTCCAAACAGCTGCCTGCAGGTGTGCTCGTTTGACATTTTCCAGAAATGCTTCTGTTGTGGGAGGTAGAGACTTCAGCTTTGGTATGGCTGTGGTGCCCTTTCCCACCTTTGTGGCCCATGACTTCTTCCTTGCTTCAGACATATTACTACAGTCCTTGTGTCCATAGCATGCGGCCACAAACTTGGATGCCTGTCTTGTTATATCTGGTAACAATGCATGAATGTCACCCAAAAGTGACAAGGAGTAGCCTTCTCGCAGTACTTTCAGTACCCTGACTTTACCAATACCGAAATAGCATGCACATGTATCACAACCCGATAGGGCGTGCATAGACAACAGTCCATCTACTATGCTCTGATGTTGTTTAACAGTAGCTTGTATGTCAATAACATTTCTACCATGAATCGGCGATTCCATGATCATGTGACTGGTTAACTGTCGCTCAAAGTAGTGGTGAAGCAGAAAAGGATGAAGACGTCGGTGTCATCTGCAATCACTGACACGCCTACTTTGCATTCAGTCGCGACTGTTACTGCTTGTTGAACAATGATGCAGTCTGCCTCTTCATGAGATGTAGACATGTCTTCGCGGTTGATCACCACTCCCCCATAACTTATTTCAACTGGTGTGTTATCACAACTGCTAGTGATGACAAGTTTGTGGGCCATTGTGTAGTCTCGATGGAAAGTAGTGTCTCTGGTAAGCTCTTGACATATAATTTCCATCAGCTGTGGTTTATTTTCTGACACTGTCAGGACAACTTTCTGTGGGGGTACAGGTGTATCTAGAGCCAGTCGGTGTACTCTGCTTGCTTCTGTTGTTCTATTGCATCTGGTCGTACTCTTGGTACTGAAATCCTGGTACCTGTCGAACACGAGATAGACATCGCTATAAGTAAGTTTATGTTGGATGTACTGTTTGAAGTTCACAACAAAGTCACGGACTGTCCCATTCGCTGGCCAGTGTATCACCCAGAGGACAGCTGAACCATCTAGCACCCTGCAGTCGACTTTGGGTGATACATTCCTTGATGCCATTTCAACTTGTAGTTGCTTCTTCAACTGTGCCTTAGCCTTTCCAGTTCTCATGTCACCCGAGTCGTTGAACATCGATGTAGGCACCGGAGATAGCTCATACGATAGTAATGTCTTGATGTCTATTGTGTCACGACAGCTAGCTTGGAGTCCTATTACTCGGGAAAAGAGAAGAGTGGTATTGAACAATTTTGCTGTACCAATATTCACATGCTTTTTTGTTACTTGCATTGTCACCATCTTTTTAGAAATGGGATTGTAGAAGCCATCTGGCCAAGCACTCTCGAATTCTTTCATTTGTTTGGTCCCAATGGTCACAGTCTTATCAACGTTCACTGAAACAGGTGCCACTCGACCACTGACAATGTTCACTATCTTGTCTGCTTCGTTGCTGGTGGACAGAGGATCGATGCTCCGATCTAACTTCTGACGAATGGTTGCCCTGTCAGCTGCGTCTGCTGCAATCCTCGATTTCTGCTCCTCTTTGTGGGTGTCCTGTCTTGCTTCATGATCTGGGTCACTCATGTCTTCAACCAGCTTACTTCGAATGTGCAGACCAAGTGCCCATGTCTTCAGAGTGTCTGGTCGCAGCGTGATTCCAATGATTCCCCCATGGCTGTGACCATACCTCATGAAGGTGGTCTCTATAAACATGTCACTCCAGATGCCGTTCCATACACCTGGAATGTGGTGCATGACATGTTCACCTTTCATGAATCTATCTCTGACCTCTGATGGCATTCCTTCCATTGACCGAAGGTAATATAGCCCATATCGTGCATAATTGACATGCCCGCTGGCGAAAAAGTAAGGCATCATCTGTTGAACAGCCTCCAGATGAAGTGGCCAGTCACCTTCCCTCTCTGCTCTGATGTACTGCATCATGATGAAGACTGGTTTAATAACCACATCGACCCACAACTTTGCCGTTCTGCTGCTCGCCATATCGTCAAGGAATAAGATGAGTTCATCATAACTTGCCATGTTATTTTCATGTACAATCCTACGCAGCAGTTCCTCGGCAACAATGCGAAGGGCGCGCACATTCTGTGGAAACTTCTTTCCAGACAACATTTTTGCAACCCCCGAAAAGGCTTCATTCATGACCTCTGCGAGTCCACTTTCTGCCATCAAGCTTCCAACTGCCCCAACAAAGCTCATTAGCATATGCATGCCGCCAAGACGCAGTACTACATGTTCAAACTGCTCTGGATGTGTCCATAAGATCTGTAATGATACCCTGTACAGTTGTTGATCACATGTAAAGATGGTAAATTCCTGGCCAGTTTGTGCTGTTAGTCTTTCAGCCTGTACTAAGGCGGTCATCATCGTATCCGGATCTGCTGGTGGCATGTCAATAAGAGGCATGTACACTGCCTTATTCTTGGGTGACAGGGACTGCCCATGCTCTCGACACAGTTTTGTGTTGTATCCGTTGAACTCCGGACATGCATCACCAGACGTATGTCCTTGATAAAGGCAAAGTCATTTACCGTAGCTCTCTCTTTTGCAATGACCTTGTGAGCCAAGAACTTTAGAGGCAATACTACTCTCTTGGTAGCTTTCATGGGCATGTTTGGTTTCTTTGGTCCATTGTATCGTTGAATCTCCAGTTCATATTGAATTGGAGTTGGCATATCAGCTTTCTTCACACGGGGGATCGTTTGCTGCACAGCATCCTGTGATACAGATGTATGTTGTGGCTGTGTCAGGAGTAGAGCTAAGGAATGTGTGGACAACTTTCCATTTTGAGAAGATATGTCGGCATCAAAGTTGTCAGCGACTGCCTGCACTAACCCCACATGACAATCAGATAAACCAGCCAGACTGGTTTCTGTGGAGGCTGCTATTGCGGCCGATTTCTTGAAGCGAAGAACTTCATCATATGAGCACGAGACTCCAAAATGATGCAGTTGTTTTACTATGTCCTTTGAGTCCTTCATAAGCATACCTAGTGCAATCTGAAGCGTTGTTGGGATGTTCCTGAGCAAACTGGTAATGATATTGCCGATGAGTATTGCTGGTAGAGTTTTGTCTAGTTTTGGCGATATTTTCGCTAGCAAATGAAATAGTGTGTCACTTACACAGTCTGCGGCACTGTCTTTGTCAATTCGGATGTCATAATGCCGTTCAATGTGCTCTACATCTTGGAGTTCTTGAATGATCTTCTTTCCCACACTGTTGATTGCACTATCTAGTTCACCACAGTCATCAGATGGAACCAGCTTTAGGAGACCCGAAGTTTTGCTTCTAAATACAACGAGGTTAGCTACGCCAGGAGACGATAGCACAAGGAGATCTTCACCAAAGTGATGTGAAAGTTGTTTCACCAATTGCTTTCGCGCCGTCAGTCTGGTACCCCCATTGTCTTCATACAATTGGAACAACTCTACAGAGTTCCAGATTTGAGAAAGGTCTTGATTAAGTGTGTTAACAAGTGCATTGAAAGCATCGTCATTCTGTCCAGCATGTGATACGCTTGCAGAGGCACACTTAACCGATCTTTCGCCCAGGAATTTCGACATGCAATCAACATGGTAACGTGCATCGGCAGCATGCAAGTCACTGAGCGCTCCCAGTACACGTACTCTCACCTCGCTAGCCCAGCCATCATTTCGCGTGTCACATGTCTCGAGAATTACGTATTTGAATGATTTCGCACCACTACCTCGATCAGCGGTCCTGCATAAAACAGCACGTCTCCAGCGATCGGGGTGCTTTGGATCCTTTTCAATATCACACGGAAGGCCACAAAATATACAATGATGCAGGAACTCAAAGTTAGATGCACCAGATCTACGTTGTTGTTTCTTAGGTATACCTCCAGACGTTTGTGGTGGACTCCTTGTCTTTTGAGTGTCTATTCACCTGTTGTTGTGAAACATATGTCGACACACAGTTTCTGTGACACTGAATCGTAAGGTCACTGTTAGCGTCAAGTTTTTCTTGTAGCACCACATGTAGGCCATCACCATATTGTTTGCTACACTTGATGATTGTCTTTATTCTCGCACTCCCAGCAGAGCTCAAGTCTGTGGCACCCGGATCACATCCAAACTTCCAATTGAAAACAGCACTCTTCTTCCTCCATATTTCTTTTACTGAAAACAGAAGTTAGTACATTAGAAAACAAGAGACCCAGATACCTTAACGTTCACCTGAAGGACTGAGTGCAATTTTCTCTTTTTTCCAACATGTGATTTTTGCTTAGTCAAGGGCAATAACTGTGTCGTTACTGAATGGATCGGCATCAAGAATATGAGGTGCGTAACTACACATGATGACAAACATTCCTGTAACATTTGGCAACTCTAGGTCAACATTTTTTTTTTTAAATTTTTTTTTTTAAATGTTTGACAAGGTCGTAATAGCATGTACTATGCCTCAGCATATCAGTTACTCCACTGTGATACTAGTATAGGCTGTCGCCATGTCAAGTGAGACGGAATAAAGACTGCATGTACCGTTTAATGGAATGGAGACTGGTTCTGGCTCACATCTTGATGGTGTCCAACTGTTGTCGGGTCGGCAGATAGTGTAACGATGGCGGGTGATGGCCTCTGGTCATGTTGATGGTATGTCTGAAAAATGATTATGGACGTCTATAGGTCTACATATTTGCCAGCATGAGCAAATTTAGGAAGAGGTGGGGAGTTATTCATCAGTCCGAGTACTGTTACCGTCCGGATATAGGGACATAGATTGACTATCTTCACATTCACGAAAAAATTGGGCAGGGGTTTGGGGCCCAGAACTGCTTTTTTTTAATTTTTTTTTCCAGGGTGGGGAGGGGGAGGGCGTTACTCATCATTCCGACTACTGGTACCGTTCGAGTATTGGCATGTAAACACATTAACTATATTCAGCATTTATAATATAAGTTTCAGATCAACAAGAGATGAAGCAAAGTTGTAGTTAATGAGTTTTAACTATCTACAAGTTTGTTATTAGCATATATAAGTGGATAGAACATGTATAATTACCTGAAATACATCAAAAATAGCAGATGACAGTTTTTTTTTTGTTGTTGTTGTAGCCTGTAGGTCTTCCACTCCTCCGCTGACTTTTCGGCTCACAATCGCAAAATAGACATTTGTCAGCCATCGTGATGGTCAATTTTGGATTTCTATGAACAGGACTAGTCGAAATATTATTTTCACTTCAGAAACAGATTCTTTCCCACAGAAAACCGATGTGGGCGCGCCAAGATCATCTTCGTACGTCTATTTGAACAGAAGTTATAATTTTTTCCAGGGTTTTGGTGACCATTTTGGTGGCCATCTTGGATGTTTATACAGTTTTTCGCAGCATTGATGCTTAAAATCTGTCCCTTGTCATCGAAAACATACACAAAGACAGTTTGGTTAAGATATATAAATATATTGCCAAATATATGACAATTAGAAGATTTTGTAGTTTGTACGGCGGCCATCTTGGATTTATGCAAATGAAGGAGTTTTTCGAATCATAATAAGAATTATTTCATTTGGTTCCTAATGTCTTAAAGCCCTGTTAAAACAGTTTAAATTGTTTTAAAATCCCTTCTAGAAGCCGAGATATCTTAATTATAGTATATCAAATAGAACACTGGCGGCCATCTTGGTTTTATGCAAATTAGAAAAGTTGCCCAAAGATGACAGGGTGTCATCACGCGGATTTTCATTATTTATGGTCTCAGTGACCCAAATCAATCAAAAAACATTGTATATACTCCACTTCCAGGTATACCCCTAAAATCCCAGTTGACTGCCAGACTAAAATATGGAGACCAGCCAGATTCAATGTAGACCAAGTATATTGATAAATAAGATTACCGGTACAATAAATTATGATTAGAAAAGCAACCGGAGTGGACATAAGAACAAAAATCAAGGAAGAGTAGACGAGCCTTTGGGAATACACAACTCTGCAAGAACCTGTATGAACCTGTAAGTATGTACGACTGTATATCAAGTAGGGATGGGACGATTCACCGGTGGGACGATTCACCGGTGGATCGATTGAGATCGGTTTCACAACTGCCGATTCGAATCGATTCACGTCCGCGATTCGTATCGATTTTTATTTACTATTTGGTCCCAGATTGTTATCCGTCTGTGTTTTGGTCCCAGATTCTTATCCGTCCGCGTTTTAGTACATGCGTATCCACGCCAACAAAGCGGCGACTGTAAACTACTATTTGATTGGATTAGAGCAATGCTTACAGCCAATCAAACAATGTTTAACATATAGGTTTGTTGTGAACTCCAAAATGGCGGACGGCGCTGGAGATGGATTTTTGCAAGGAGAGAAAATTGTTGAAATCGTTTCACCATCTGCAAAATCTAAATCTGCCGCATGGAAGGACTTTGAACACCCAATTTATGTGCGCAATGGAGTGAGGAACACTGATAAGTCAGTCGTCATTTGCAAAGTATGCGATGCAAAACTGAAGTTCACTGGAGGCACCACAAATATGCATACACACACTGGTATTGTGGAAAGTGAATGCTGCTGAATATCCGCTTTTGTCCAGATTGGCACAATCAGTTCTTAGTATTCCAGGGACTTCAGTGCCTAGCGAACGAGTGTTTAGTGCCGCTGGTGACATTGTGTCCGCCACACGGTCATGCTTAGACCCAGATCTAGTTGACAAGCTGATCTTCTTAAAGAAAAACATGAAACGGATTTAGTTTTGTCAACCAGATCTGGGTCATATGCAAAATCGTTGACGTCATAATCATAGCATTCACGACCTAGAAGTTGCATATGACATAAATGACAGAATATGCAAATACGTTGAAATACATAATATATTCCATTTATTCACTCAAAGTAATATATTGTAGACATAATATTCTTGTCAAATACATAATCAATTCTAGTCATGGCTCATGTACTAATCAATTCTAGTCATGTACATAATCAATTCTAGTCATGTACATAATCAATTCTTCTAGTCTATATTAGATAATACATTTTAGTCAAATACATAATACATTATAGTCAACTATTGTTCCTTCCTGCTTGAGTGGGTAACGCGTAATTAATAATGTCTTGAATGTGCCATAAATGAATTAACTTTGCAAATTTATGAGCTGTTGTTCCCAAATCCAGGCTACCTGGTTTGAGCGTTGATTCACATATATGTGATAGTTAAAATCAGGTTATTTGAGGGAGCCAAACGATTTTGGTTTGATAAGGGCACCATATCAAACTATTGTAACTGCAGAGCTGAGTTTGCAATTTCATCCAACAGATGTATTCCCAGGTCTAAATGACTTTAATGAATTCTATGAGCCAAATAATCAATCTTACATATACATGCATCATATGGGCTGAACTACTGCAGATTCTAATTCATGGGCGTCGTAAAATGTATAGGCATGATAATGACGATATATCGCGATACGTATTGGATCGTGACACCCGTATCGCGATACGTATCGGATCGTGTCATACCCGTATCGTCCCAGCCCTAATATCAAGAGATGCAGTCATGAAGTCACGACTATTGGGTAAATTGTGAAGTATTTCTAAGGGGAAAACGTGTCGTCCGATGTGGGTTTGAACTAGACACAGAGACTATGGCTTTACTACCGTTACATAGCAATGTAAATAATAAATGATAAAAGTCAGATAATGAAAAATAGAAGGTAAACATGATATAGAGACATGGCATGTTAGTAACTTAGTCTAGGTTTGAACCCGCGACCCCCGTAACACTAGCAGGGCGCTCTTACTAACTGAGCTAACCCGGCGATCATGTCGCACCACCACACCTGGACATTACACTTCTCCCCTTCTTATCCTTTGGGAGCCAGGCATCAACCTCACAGCTTCATGACGAGTATTAGAATGAATAGTCATACTTCCGCTCTCGCTACAGTATGAAAGCGGTGCTCTATAAATACGTTAGCAACTTTCTTGGTTTGCGACGCGATTCGAGATGCGGCATTTTGGAACACGATTATGATCGAACTAGTATACAAACGGTTCTGAAATTATCTCTACAAGTACAATAAATCATTATTTTCTGACCTGCGCATATCAAAACAGCATGGTATGGCGATGTTGTGCTTTTAAACGCGGGTTATAAAAACGACCATCATATTTTCTGTGTGTTCTCCATATTGTTTCCATTTCCCGATTCATTCGGATATCCCCGCATGTGAAACATTCAAATCTGGACCTAATCACGTGTTTAGTGGGCGGGGCTATAGCGACATACATACATGACGTCATCCTACAACTTTTACTACGAACCCACCGGAAATAGTAAATAGTAAGCGCGTTTGCTTCTGTTCGGGTGTCAGTAATACGTCAAATTCGGCTTCAATAACTTCCTTTAGTTGGTCAATGACACTTAATTTTGAATTCAAGCTTTTTCTTCTAAAACCTTTGCCTTTGGTTTTAAATTGCTTGTCACAATGAACACATGTTGTGGCGGCCATTGTTTCGCGCGGTATGTCAGCATTCCAAATATGGCCGCCGCTACCATATATGGAAACTAGAGTAATCATGAGAGATCACGTGCCTAAAGATGGCGGCGGATGGAAACGGCGAATAAAGTTTGCGAATAAATTTTGCGAATAAAGTCAAATATATCAACAAATAAACATATTTTTGGGCTGATTTTGCGAAATTGTTTATTTATATACATATACATATGTGTAGATTATTTTTGTCACTTTTATCGATGTTTATGGGGAAGTATATTTTGCTAACGTGAATAATGAATAGAGCATTGTAGCGGTAATAGCCGATTACCGCTACGCATATTGTAGCTAGACGAGTATAGCCTGCAACCCAAAGTACACCCAGGCACAATCCTGTTTAATTCAGGCACGATCAAAGTATTTCTAAAGGGAAAAAGTGTCGCCCGATATGGGGTTTGAACCCACGACCCCCGTAACACTAGTACGGTGCTCTTACCAACTGAGCTAACCGGGTGATCAATCGTGTCTCACCACCACACCCTAGTAGGCTAGTACACCACACCCGGATACTACAATTACGTAATGGTAGCGGCACCTATGAATCATGCATATTTGTACGCACATATTTGTATTTCAATGCGTTTTTACGCCAATACGCACCTTAACTGGCGCTCTGAAACCATGTGTATTTTGATCGGAATCAACCAATCAAAATGCTTGAAACTGTACTTGCTGATAATGAACCTTTTGAAAAGCCTTTTCCCAAATAATGTGTAGAAATTATTATGTAAAATGTTGCTGCATCAGAAACGAAAAACATATAAGGCATATAATTGAAGTATATTTTGATATGACAATGAGGAAATAAACCTTTAATTCTGGAGCGCAATTCTTTATCTGAAACCTCAGCCATGTTGCTTGATTGATCAAGGCCCGTAACTTTAATTGACTGAGCAGGTGCGGTAGGGTAAGCGATTAACCGCACCGCGGAAACCGCAAAACGCAGATCGCATTTACGCCTTTTAAACGCATGAACTTGTGTAGTGGGGACCTAGCTTCCACTTTTTCATTTCACTGATATGTCTGTGTTACTTTTACGAAATCACAAGCGCATTATACATCCATAAATGTCTTTCCCGCCGAGGTCGGTGGGTACACACGGGAAATTAGACGGCAACAAATATAAAAACTAGAAATGTGGCCTGTCGCCACACGAATGCCCCCGCTGGCAGCCAAAGAAAACGAGGCATATTTGATTATAAGCCATTTACCAGAGCGTTAAGGTTTCGAACGCACCAAGTCTGTGACCTTGACCCTGGGCTTAGCGGGGGCGAGACGAATGTGGATTTGTCACAGGGCGGTAGAGGAACATTGGAGCAATGCGTGTGTGAAATGTGTAGCAGATCGATCGGAGCAAGGAAACAAAAATTATAAGCCATTTACCCGAGCGTTAAGGTTTCGAAGGCACCAAGTATGTGACATTGACCCTGGGCTTAGCGGGGGCGAGACGAATGTGGATTTGTCACAGGGCGGTAGAGGACAATTTGAGCAATGCGTGTGTGAAATGTGAAGCAGATCGATCGGAGCAAGGAAACAGAAATTATAAGCCATTTACCCGAGCGTTAAGGTTTCGAAGGCACCAAGTATGTGACCTTGACCCTGGGCTTAGCGGGGGCGAGACGAATGTGGATTTGTCACAGGGCGGTAGAGGAGCATTGGAGCAATGCGTGTGTGAAATGTGAAGCAGATCGGAGCAAGGAAACATAAATTATAAGCCATTTACCCGAGCGTTAAGGTTTCGGGACGTACGTACGTACGTACGGACGCCGGTAACACCATTCGGTGGCGGGGGCATAAAAACTGCGTGCATATCCAACTTTCGCGGCCACGTTCTTACCTGGACAAAATCCATAGTGACCACATGGTCAATTTCAGCTGACCAATACGTGTTGGTCAGTCGGAAATTTCCATGATATCGGCTTTTTCCGTAATCTCTCGGAAATCAACAGGTGTCACGTGATGTAGGCAATTTTATTGATATGTAAATCGATAATCCATGTACATGTCGTGTGGCGAGTCTACCATTGACCACTGTGATATTCGAATTAACGTGTCAGGTTAACATGTATCTCACTTCCCGAACATGTTTATTGTATTGAAAATGACATTTATGACCACGTGAAAATGATTTCCAAAGTTAAATATGTTTTCCGTAAATGACATCACAAATATTGCATACCAAATGTGGAATTAAATATTCTTCCTTTGTACAAATAAAGTTCAAGGAAGTTTAGTTTGCAGTAAATAATTCGCGATGATTCTGCTTAATTCCCTATAAATAAAAATAACACATTTCCATTTATTGAAAATTTTATAATTTGTGACACTTTCACCAATACTCGTTTCGATACTCGGTGGAAGTCTCGTTAATATTGAGAAAACATGCAACGATACAAATAGTTACAACCAGCGTAAGTAATTTTGTAAACTAATGTAGTCTGACCAAGAGTTATAATTCCCGTGTATGTAAAAAGGGAATTACATTAATTATTTCTAACAATATCAAATAAAGATGAAATTATATTAAGTATTGCAAGTTGCAAGTATGTCAAAGATAATCAAATAACAGAAAGTCTATGCTGAAATTACAAATCAGTAGAACATGTTTGCCGTACTGCAAATTTAAGAGAAACACTTTTTATTAGGGTCTCATAAGTTAACGTTGCACAAATCTGGTAATACAACAGAGCAATATATAGGCATGTTCAGCATTATCATCCTTATGAACGTGAATTGATTGCACTATTATGAATGGGATTACAAAGTTATTCACACAAATAACATTACTAATATGTCAGTTGCTATAGGTGTATACTATGATCAGACTGCGCGGATGCAGACCATATATATATGCGTGTATGCTATTTTTTAATCGATTTTTAAAATGCGTATGTATAATTGGGTAAAATTAAATCACACTACTGTTTACACATCAACAGACAGAAATTATTGAATAGTTTGTTTCGAAATGAAAACATATCTTAGCATTTCATTAGAATTGTCTCCTTGGATGTGTTTTCATGAACAAATAAGAAAAATATGCTATATTGTGGTCTGTTTATTGTTTTCTGCAGCATGATAAAGGTGCCACAATTGTTCTCATTGCTTTTTGATACTCACTACTTCTGATTTCAATTGGGTTTTTTGGCAATTTTAATTGGGTATTTACGCAAATACGCAGCTTATCTGGAGCTCTGATTGTTACTCCATCATTTCTAAAGCAATTGAGTATTTCAAAATTGTCAATGGGGTAAACTTATATAACACTACTGTTTACACATTAACAGACAGCAATTATTGAATAGTTTGCTTCGAAATGAAAACATATCTTAATTGGCATTTCATTAGAATTGTCTTCTTGGAGACAATTCTAATGAAATACCAAGATGTGTTTTCATGGAAAAATAAGAAAAATATGCTATATTGATGGTCTGTTTATTGTTTTCTGCAGCATGATTGTTTTCTGCAGCATTTCACAGTCACTACTTCTGATTTCACTTGGGTTTTTGGCAAATTTTAATTGGGTATTTACGCAAATACGCAGCTTATCTGGAGCTCTGGGTGGGGTTCACACACAATATAATGATTACACCAGCTTTCATTGTCTCACCAGCTGACAAGTAGAACTATCGGATTATTTATAATATCAAGGACTTACCATTGACACCCGAACATTTTGGATATTCTTGTGCCCAAATTCTTGTTCAATAATTTCTAGTGTCCGATCCGAACTCAGTTTCTCGCATCCCACACCTTGATTTGTGATTACTGCAGGCAATCTATACTATTCCAGTGTCCTTTAGCGATCTTTACGATGACTATATCCGTATATAGAACACTTCACAACCACTAAATAACTGAATTTAGGTCAAACTTCGACGTGTTTTGATTTGTGTATCGAGATATTGGAACATGGCAGAGCTTCCGGTTTGTGACGTCAAAACTTTATTCATAGCCAATTTGCAAACCGCCGAACTCTTGTAATTAAAACATTAATTTATTCCCAAATTGTGTTATTTCGCTATATTTAATTTTTTTAACAGAAATAATGGCCAAAAATGATTTTTTTGGTTTTAGTTTGGAAGTGATACAACAAATTTCGCGTTTGTAGATTACCGAATATAGGAGAAAAGGGTGGTTACAAACTTTTTTTGTATTTAATTTTTTTTATTTTCTTTGTTACATATAATACATACATGTGCATACACAATTTTACAATTTATGTGTACAAAATGATTGAACAATTGATAGAGGTAAAACAGTTTCTTTGTCTTAGTATATGTGACATGTAACAACGAGTTTTTATATGATAATGTGTATGGGTGTTGTGGGTATACATGGGTGCGCGGGTTTGGGTCTTCGTTAATGCAACAAAAAAAAAGGAACGTTTTTGGCATTACTAGTATATATATATCTATGTGTGGGTACTTTGGTATACGTTTTGTTAGTTGAAGTGAAAATCATTCCATTTTGTATTAAATTGCAACTGTTTATCTTTCATTGTCGCACTTGTCTCTTCAATTAAGATTGTTTTCTGTAGATACATATTGAATGAGCTTAGTGTTGGCAGTGTTGAGCAACATTTACATTTGAATATAAAATATTTTGCTAGAAGGATAATGAAATTAATTAGAACCGACCTTTGTTTAGATACTACGTTAATATTACAAAATGATATGTGTTCGTAATTTAGATGTGCATTGTAATTTAGTTTCGATTTAAATAATTCATCTATTTCCGACCAAAATGTTTGGATAGTTTGACATTCCCAAAACATATGTTTATTTGAATCTACGTTCATATTACAAAATTCACACAATTTGATGGTTTCAAGTTACATACAAACTTTTTCCCAAACCGATGGATAACCAACATATAGCCGATCTATAAATAGATCGGCTAATAATAAAGGATAGGAAACGGGCATATCACAAAGCTATGCGTACTCAGTTAATGCGTAATTGGGATTTTTTTTTAAAAATCCGAAATGAAACCATAAGTCTAATACGTAAATCTATAAACAGACACATTATGATAATATGTCAGATAAATTAAATAATAATGAAACAACCTCTAAAAACTGGTGGAGTACTTAAACATGTTTCATGTCTCCATCAGGTAACAAATACTAATTCTACTATTTCTGAATCAGACACTGATAAAGCAAATATCCTAAACAACTTTTTCAGAGATCAAACTATATTGGAATGTGCAAACGGTGAAATACCGGAATTACAGTCTATTTATATACACGAACAACTATCAGATATTCCAGTCTCTCCTAATGAAGTTAATCTAACGTTAATGTCTGTGCCTATTGGAAAGGCTGCAGGGCCAGCTGGTATTGCTAACCGCATTTTACGTGAGGCCATAAATTAATTATCATCTCCCCTATGTAATTTGTTCAATCATTCATTAAGCTTAGGAATATTTCCTGAATCATGGAAAGAAGCACATGTATGTGCCGTGTATAAGAAGGGAGATCCAACACAAGTCAATAATTATCGTCCTATATCCTTTCTAAATACCATCGAAAGGATTTTCGAGAGATTTGTATTCAAATATCTATATAACTTTTTACATACTCATACGATAATGTATTAACACCCAGTCAGTCAGGATTTATACCTAAAGACTCCACAATAAATCAGCTAACATATTTATACAATGCATTCTGCCACGCACTCGATGATGGTAAAGAGGTAAAGGTAGTACATTCTTTGATATTAGTAAAGCGTTTGATAGAGTCTGGCACAGAGGACTACTAGCAATATTAAGATCGATAGAGTTAATACGTAATATACTCAACTGGTTTGAAAGTTATCTTAAAACTCCCGGGTACCAAATCTGATTGGAATATAATAAATGCCACTAGTGTTTCTTATCTATATTAATGATATTGTAGGCACTATAAGCTCGAATATACGTTTGTTTGCGAATGATACCAGCCTGTACATTGTTATAGACAAACCTAATGAAGCAGGGGAACTATTACAAACCGATATAGATAACATTACTAATTGGGCAACACAATGGCTTAATTATTACGTTTAACCCCGCAAAAACTGAATCACTGCTCATATACCGCAAGATTATTAAAGCCACAACATCCCCAATTGCATATGTTTAATCAACCCATAAATGAAGTTGCTTGTCATATACACCTAATTGGCATAGTTTTAACAAACTCGTGTACACCAGATCTCATATATCAAAGACAAAGCTTGGGCCAGAATTAATATTATGAGGAGCTTGAAGTTCAAACTCTCAAGAAAAACACTGCATTCATACGCCCTGTTCTAGAAAACGGCAATGTTATTTGGGATAATTGTTCCATAAGTGAAAAACATGAACTTGATAAAATACAACATGAAGCAGCAAGAATCGTAACAGGTGCCACGAGTATCATTGACTGATTTGTACCAGGAAGTAGGGTGGGAAAGCTTAGGAGAACGCAGACGAAAACAAAACAACAAATAATTTTGTATCACACAATGGTAAATGATTTTAACACCTGAGTATCTGTCATCACTTGTCCCTTAGGCTGTTGGAAGCACAACTCGATATAATTTACGGAACAATAGCAACTTAGAAATCTTACTGTTTGGTAATAATTACTTATCCCACGAAGATAACGTTAAAGTCTTTCACGCTGTGCAAACATATATCCTCCGAAGTAAATGTACGTATGTATTGCTATGTTTGATGTGTTATTCATAAATCATTGTATATATAGATATTTCACAATCCCATGATCAGACGACCCTCGTGTAGCAAATGCATATATTTACAATATGTTTATGATTGTTATTTACTTTTCATGTTTATTCTTTTCTATGTTATTTTTCTTTGTCTATCGTTTTAAGTATGTGTCTTTATCTTTCTCATCCTCGTATTTGTTTTCTGCTGTTTTTTTAAGCTGAAATCTAGCTCAAACCAATTTTTTTACTTTTATTATTTTTCTATATCAGAATTACCAAAAATCCGTATACATAATACACACGTGCATTGCACCTGCCGTTATTGCATCGAATGGGCCTCAGGCTGACATGTGAGACCGTTGCATTGTTTTAGATTTGTAATAAAATATGTTAATTTATACCAATTAAGAAAACAAAAGTTATGGTGAAAATCAGTCACAATTTCCAAACGTATTAAAATGTGTTTATCCTCTATACAGTATGGCCTTCCATCACTAACCAGTGGGTATATATATATACAGCAGTATGTCATGTCACAGTGACACATAATTATGCATACATATTTGATTTTATTTATTGTGGTGTTTAACGGCCTATCAACAGCTAAGGTAATTAAAGGCCGGGCCAATGGTTTCGATCCCGTATATAACCCGTTTCATTTCATTAGGGGGCGGGAGAGAGAGGATCCCAAAATCAGAACAGAATATTTTCATCGTAAAAATACTAACCAAACAATTGGCTCATTTGAAAAACGTTACCCCACCCACCCATTTCCATACATTATGTATATATATACACTATATATATATATGTACAGTCTTTTCAAGGTGGGAATCAGATCAGAATCACATTTCGTTAGTTACTGGCAAATTAGCTACCAAAGACGAGGCGATATACTTGCATGGAAAAGAGTTTGGAAAAATGCCACAGAAAGGCTTAATTAGTTTCGGGCTCGCTCAAACACAACGTTGTACAAGTTTCGATTTTTTTCTGCTGACTTACGTCTACTATGGCAATAAATAATACATTCAGGTCCCCAAATATATTCACTTTAAACATTTGTGTTTAGTCTTTTGTATAGTTAAACACATTTTAGCTACCAAAGTTACAGAGAAATTTCTCTGTCCGAAAGAATCCCACACAATTTAACCAGTTTCACCCATCGCCACTTGATTGGTTGAACTAATTTAGAACTACATGTATATATATTTATGATACTCCAGTTCTGGTTTTCCCGTGATGTCATTATTGATCATTTTGCGAATATAACGAAAGTTCACGGAACGTTATGTCGAAATCAGAAATGTTGGGATGCAAATCAAAATAAAAGGACGTTTTACATAATTCAAGGATGATACTTATTAGTCAGAAATTGTAACATTTCAGCACACAAAAATGTGCGACATAAAAGTATCGCATCGTCTTTGGTGGTTAATTTTCCCGTAACTAACGAAATCCTAAAAGAAGATGCTTGAAGTGAACATATTTGAAGACCTAAGACATGTATCGATTACGAGACATAATTAAGTCAGCAGAAACATCGAGATATGTGGTGTTTGAGTGAGCCCGAAAACACGGAATTTTGCGAATCTGATTCCCACCTTGAACAGACTGTAATGTATAGTATATGGAAATGGGTGGGTGTGGTAACTGCTTTTTTAAAAAATGAGTCAATTAGTGTGTCCTAGGTCCGAGTCTTCAAACACCACAAATGTCAACCCCCCTTGTTTGTCGTGGCGAGCCGCATAATTATTTCTGCAAAAGTAGTCGGTGCGGTCAAACATTTACCTGAATCAACTTCCGGTTGTCAAAATAAAAATAAAAACAGAAAGTGCAAGTTTCAATCAAAGAAAAGATGGATTCACCTTTGAATTTGGTATACTTTGTTTCTAAAATGCAGTATAACTGTCAATGTTTTAGAATCATTGGATAATTTCTTTATAACATACATGTATGGCAGATTTATATTTTCAGTTCATAACGCATATATTCGGACACGACCAGTAATCGGACATAATTCTTGGCCTTAAAACAATCTTCATTTGAGGTTTTGACAGCCCAATCTGATAACTTAATTTGTTAAAACGAGTTCACATTCCCATTCACAAATGCCATCACCCCTTATTCCAGTAATAGACATGTACATGTATGTTACAAGTTAATTTCCAGAGCCTGCACCATTTGTTATGCCCCCGCCACCGAATGGTGAGGGGGGCATATAGTGTTACCGGCGTATGTACGTACGTCCCGAAACCTTAACGCTCGGGTAAATGGCTTATAATTTCTGTTTCCTTGCTCGGATCTGCTTCACATTTCACACACGCATTGCTCCAATGGTCCTCTCCTGCCCTGTGACAAATCCACATTTGTCCCGCCCCCGCTAAGGCCAGGGTCAAGGTCACAGACTTGGTGTGTTCGAAACCTTCACGCTCGGGTAAATTGCTTATAATTTCTGTTTCCTTGCTCGGATCTGCTTCACACTTCACACATGCATTGCTCCAATGGTTCTCTACCGCCCTGTGACAAATCCACATTCGTCCCACCCCCGCTAACTCCAGGGTCAAGGTCACAGACTTGGTGCGTTTGAAACCTTAACGCTCGGGTAAATGGCTTATAATCAAATATGCCTCGTTTTCTTTGGCTGCCAGCGGGGGCATTCGTGTGCCGACAGGCCATATTTCTAGTAATTTCTGTTTCCTTGCTCGGATCTGCTTCACATTTCACACACGCATTACTCCAATGGTCCTCTACCGTCCTGTGACAAATCCACATTCGTCCCACCCCCGCTAAGCCCAGGGTCAAGGTCACAGACTTGGTGCCTTCGAAACCTTAACGCTCGGGTAAATGGCTTATTGTCCCGCCTGCTTTAGCAGAAGCGGGACATAGGCATAGCTTTTCCGTCGGCGGCGGCGTCAACATTTCACGTTAAGTTTTTGCGTTTAGCTGTTTCCAGAAAACTATAACTCCTTCGACATCCATACTTGGTATACATCAACACTGTGGTGTAACCATCTCACACAGAGGGAGACCATGTGACCTTCACCTACTTTTCATGGTTCATTGACCTACTTTTCACATGCATTCAACGTTTTTTTTTGCGTTTAGCTCTGTTTCTAAAACTTAACGCTCAGGTTAATTCATTGTAACTTCTGTTTCCCTCAATGGAATGCTTTAATATTCCATACATGTATTTGTAACAACATCCCACATCATTCTACAGAAAGCCCATGGTGCCCGCTAACCCCAAAGGTCAAGGTCACTGACTTAGAGAAATGTCCGTGTTTGGAAAAGTTAACACTCAGTTTATGCTTTAATATGCCATACATGTTTTTGTAACAACATCCCGCATCATTCTATAGAAAGCCCATGGTGCCCGCAAACCCCAAAGGTCAAGGTCGCTGACTTAGAAATTTCCGTGTTTGGAAAAGTTAACGCTCAGTTTATGCTTTAATATGCCATACATGTTTTTGTAACAACATCCCGCATCATTCTATAGAAAGCCCATGGTGCCCGCTAAGCCCAAAGGTCAATGAATTATAAATTTCCGTGTTTGGAAAAGTTAACGCTCAATTTATGCTTTAATATTCCATATATGCATTTGTAACAACATCCCGCATCATTCTACAGAAAGCCCATGGTGCCCGCTAACCCCAAAGGTCAAGGTCACTGACTTAGAAATTAACTCTCAGTTTATGCTTTAATATTCCATACATGCATTTGTAACAACATCCCGCATCATTCTACAGAAAGCCCATCAGTCTACAGAAAGCCCATGTTGCCCGCTAACCCCAAAGGTCAAGGTCACCGACTTAGAAATGTCCGTGTTTGGAAAAATTAATGCTCAGTTTATGCTTTAATATTCCATACATGCATTTGTAACAACATCCCACATCATTCTACAGAAAGCCCATGGTGCTCACTAACCCCGAAGTTATTACAAGCTCCTTATGTACTATCAAACTGCGCCAGGCGGGACATCTTGCTTCGTGCAGCTCTTGTAATCAAATATGCCTCATTTTCTTTGACTGCGAGCGGGGGCATTCGTGTGCCGACAGGCCACATTTCTAGTTATGAATACGTAACTTTAATGACTCAACAGTACATGCGTCATGAAGCCACGACTAGCATCATTTGTAAAGTTATTAAATTATTACCAAAATGCATGTTTTTGTCTAGCCCACATACAGAAGTCAAAGCATAGTGATCACAATGATGGCCGGGTGTGGCCGTCCGGATTCAGTGTTAATGTGTTTACATACCTTAGATCTCCAGAACCCTTACTTCGATTTACTTCAAACTTCAAATACTTCTTTCTAACCATCCATATTTTCAATGTATAGCCCACCAAAGTGGCCCACGCGCCCAAGGTCGAATGACTGAGATTTGTGTTAACATTTTTACATGCCTTCAGTTATATATAGTAGTCGAGAACGTTCACCAACCCAATCAAGTTGGGTCGTGATGGCTCCTATTTGTTTATTGGGATTTTATATTATAAGACTGAAAATATACAGCATTTAACTGTTTAAACACTTGGGTTGTAACTAATTTACAGTTACAAACATACACCAGCATTATATTGTTGATTTCAATACAATTTTTACCAACATTTTTTTCTCTCAGATACAATGTATTTATGAATTTTGTCAATAAAAATGGTTTCTTTTTAATTTCTACTAGAAAAAGTCGATGGCGCGCCATCGCAATATACCCACTTTCCCCAAATGCTAAGTCCGAAAGGGGGAAGTAATCCATGATGGAGGGTCGGATAAAAAATCCGAATTCACTTTGCGCATGTGCACATGATAACGAAGCTACATAGCAAATATGAGGCGCGTAGGTATGAAGGTGAAAAAGTTTTTCGAGTTACAAGGAAAAAGGAAAAAATGGGAAATTCTGAGTCGGAAAGGGGGAGGTAATCGATGATGGAGGGTCGGATCAAAAATGGGAATTCACTTTGCGCATCTGCACATAACGAAGGTACATACTAAATATCAGGCGCGTAGGTATGAAGGTGAAAAAGTTTTTTCGAGTTACGAGGAAAAAATGGAAATTCTAGTCCGAAAGGGGGAGATAATCCAGTGGAGGGCGGATCAAAAATCCAAATTACTTTGCATCTGCACATATCGAAGCTATACCAAATATCGGCGCGTAGGATGAAGGTGAAAAGTTTTTCGAGTCGAGAGAAAATGGGAAATGAGTCCGAAAGGGGGAGATAACCATGATGGAGGGTCGGATCAAAAATCCAAATTCACTTTGCGCATCTGCACATGAAATACGAAGCTACATACCAATATCAGGCGCGTAGGTATGAAGGTGAAAAAGTTTTTCGAGTTACAGGAAAAATGGGATTTCTGAGTCCGAAAGGGGGAGATAATCCATATGGAGGGTCGGATCAAAAATCCAAATTCACTTTGCGCATCTGCACATGATAACGAAGCTACCATAAATATCAGGCGCGTAGGTATGAATGAAAAAGTTTTTCGAGTTACGAGGAGAAAATGGGAAATTCTGAGTCCGAGGGGGATAATCGATGATGGGGGTCGGATCAATCCAAATTATTTGCATGCACATGTAACGAGCTACAAAAATACCAAATATCAGCGAAGGTATGAAGGTGAAAAAAGTTTTCGAGTTACGGAAAAAAAAAATGGGAAATTCGAGTCCGAAAGGGGGAGATATCCATGATGGAGGGTGATCAAAAAATCCAAATTAATTTGCGCATCTGCACTGTAACGAACTACAAATACCAAATACAGCGTAGGTATGAATGAAAAAGTTTTTCGAGTTAAGAAACGTGACGGACGTACGGACGGAGTACGGACGTACGGACGGACGGACACCCGTGACGAAAACATACCCGTTTTTTTTTCAAAGTGGGTTATGATAATATCATCACTGGCACATATGGACGGCGCGAGGTATGAAAAAGGAGTTCGAGTTACGAGGGAAAAAGGGAAAAAAATTCTGAGTTCCGAAAGGGGGAGATAATCCTGATGGAGGGTCGGATCAAAAACCAAATTCACTGCATCTGCACATGATAACGAAGCTACATACCAAAATATCAGGCGCGTAGGTAAGGTGAAAAAGTTTTTCGTTACAGGAGAAAAGGAAATGAGTCCGAAAGGGGGAGATAATCAGATGGAGGGTGGATCAAAATCCAAATTCACTTTGGGCATCACAGATAACGAAGCTACATACCAAAATATCGGCGCGTAGGGTAGAAGTGAAAAAGTTTTTCGAGTTACGAGGAAAAAAATGGGAAATTCTGAGTCCGAAAGGGGAGTAATCGATGATGGAGGGTCGGATCAAAAATCCAAATTCACTTTGCGCATCTGCACATGATAACGAAGCTACATACCAAATATCAGGCGCGTAGGTATAAGGTGAAAAAGTTTTCGAGTTACAAGAAACGTGACGGACGTAGGACGGGACGTACGGAGTACGGACGGACGGACGGACGGACACCCTGACGAAAACAAATATACCCGTTTTTTTTACAAAAAAAGTGGGTATAATAAAGAGATAATATCATACACTGGCACATTTATACTGGCATGGCCGCGTAGGTATGAAGGTGAAAAAGTGTTTCGAGTTACGAGGGAAAAATGGGAAATTCTGAGTCGAAAGGGGGGAGATAATCCATGATGGAGGGTCGGATCAAAAATCCAAATTCACTTTGCGCATCTGCACATGATAACGAAGCTACATACCAAATATCAGGCGCGTAGGTATGAAGGTGAAAAAGTTTTTCGAGTTACGAGGAGAAAATGGGAAATTCTGAGTCCGAAAGGGGAGATAATCCATGATGGAGGGTCGGATCAAAAATCCAAATTCACTTTGCGCATCTGCCACATGATAACGAAGCTACATACCAAATATCAGGCGCGTAGGTATGAAGGTGAAAAAAGTTTTTCGAGTTACGAGGAAAAAAATGGGAAATTCTGAGTCCGAAAGGGGGAGTAATCGATGATGGAGGGTCGGATCAAAAATCCATCACTTTGCGCATCTGCACATGATAACGAAGCTACATACCATCAGGCGCGTAGGTATGAAGGTGAAAAAGTTTTTCGAGTTACAAGAAACGTGACGGACGTACGGACGGACGTACGGACGTCGACGTACGGACGACGTACGTACCCCGACGACACGGTGACGTAGGAATAATACGTTACAAAAATGGTTGTATAATATGAGGATAATAAATTCATTTACTGCACTGCACATATCAGGCGCGTAGTATGAAGTGATCGAGAGAGGGAAAAATGGGAAATTCTGAGTCCGAAAGGGGTGAGATAATCCATGATGTTTATGGAGGTCGGAATCATCAAAAATCACTTGGCATTCTGAACATGATAACAAAAACAAAGTTTCAGCTACATGATAAAAAGCTACATACCAAATATCAGCGCAAAAAGTAGTATGGAAATTTGAAAAAAGTCCAGGGTTTTTTCTGAGTTACAAGAAAAAAACGTGGACGGGACGTACGGACGGACGTACGGGACGTACGGACGTACGGACGGACGGACCACCCGTGACGAAAACAAATAACCCGTTTTTTTTTTACAAAAAAAGTGGGTATAATTAAATGAGATTTTATAATCATACACTGGCACATTTATTACTGGCACTGGCGAGTGGTATGTAGGTGAAAAAAAAAAGTGTTTCGAGTTACGAGGGAAAAATGGGGGGAAATTCTGAGTCCGGAAAAGGGGGGAGATAATTCCCATGATGGAGGGTTCGGGTCGGATCAAAAAAAAATCCAAATTTCACTTTGCGCATCTGCACATTTTGATAACGAAGCTACATACCAAATATCAGGCGCGTAGGTATGAAGGTGAAAAAGTTTTTTTTTTCGAGTTACGAGGAGGAAAAAAATGGGAAATTCTGAGTCCGAAAGGGGGGAGAATAATCCATGGATGGAGTCGGATCAAAAATAAAAAATCCAAATTCACTTTGCGCAACTGCACATGATAAACGAAGCTACATACCAAATATCAGCGCTGTAGGTATGAAGGTGAAAAAGGTTTTTTCGAGTTACGAGGAAAAAATGGGAAATTCTGAGTCGAAAAGGGGGAGATAATCGATGATGGAGGGTCGTCAAAAAAATCCCAAAATAAATTCACTTTGCGCAATCTGCACTGATAACGAAGCTACAATACAAATATCAGGCGCGTAGGTATGAAGGTGAAAAAAAAGTTTTTTCGAGTTACTAAAGACGTGGACGACGTACGGACGGACGTACGGACGTACGGACGGTTTAACGGAACGGACTACCCGTGACGAAAACAATATACCCGTTTTTTTTTACAAAAAAAGTGGGTATAATAAATGAGATAATATCATACACTGGCACATTTATACTGGCACTGGCGCGTAGGTATGAAGGTGAAAAAGTGTTTCGAGTTACGAGGGAAAAATGGGAAAAATTCTGAGTCCGAAAGGGGAGATAATCCATGATGGAGGGTCGGATCAAAAATCCAAATTCACTTTGCGCATCTGCACATGATAACGAAGCTACATACCAAATATCAGGCGCGTAGGTATGAAGGTGAAAAAGTTTTTCGAGTTACGAGGAGAAAATGGGAAATTCTGAGTCCGAAAGGGGGAGATAATCCATGATGGAGGGTCGGATCAAAAATCCAAATTCACTTTGCGCATCTGCACATGATAACGAAGCTACATACCAAATATCAGGCGCGTAGGTATGAAGGTGAAAAAGTTTTTCGAGTTACGAGGAGGATGGGAAAATTTCTGAGTCCGAAAGGGGAGATAATCGATGATGGAGGGTCGGATCAAAAATATCCAAATTCACTTTGCGCATCTGCACAATGATAACGAAGCTACATACCAAATATCAGGCGCGTAGGTATGAAGGTGAAAAAGTTTTTCGAGTTACAAGAAACGTGACGGACGTACGGAAGGACGGTTAGGAACGTACGGACGGACGGACACCCGGTGACGAAAACCAAATATACGGTTTTTTTTAAAAAAAAGCGTATAATTAAATGAGATAATTCATACACCCTGGCACATTTATATGGCACTGGCGCTTAAAAGGCAATGAAGGTGAAAAAGTGTTTCGAGTTTTTTTTTACGGAGGGAAAAATGGGAAATTTGGGTAGTCCGAAAAGGGGGAAAAATATGAGAGGGTGGAATCAAAAATCAAATTCACTTTGCGCATCTGGCACATGATAACGAAGCTACATACAAAATACTGGCGTAGGTATGGAGGTGAAAATTTTTTCGTGTTTAACGGTAAGGAGAAAAATGAAATGGAAGTCCGAAAGAGATTAATTCCATGATGGGAGGGTCGGGATCAAAAAATTCCAAATTCCACTTTGAGGCATCTTGCACATGATAACGAGCTACATAACCAAATAATCAGGCGAGTAGTATGGAAGGTAAAAAGGTCGGAGTTCGAGGCAAAAAATGGGAAAAATTCCTGAAAGTTCCGGGGGGAAAGGGGGATAATCGTGATTTGGAGGGCGGATCAAAAAAGCCAAATTCACTGCATCTTGCACAATGATAACGAAGCTACATACCAAATATCAGGCGCGTAGGTATGAGGTGAAAAAGTTTTTTCGGTACAAGAAACGGTGACGGAGTACGGACGGGACGAACACCCGTGACGGAAAACAATTTACGAAAACATGGGTATTAAATAAAAAATGAGAATAAATTAAAAATCATCACTGGGCAATTTAATATTGCACTTGGCGCTAGGTATGAAGGTGAAAAAGTGTTTCCGGTTTACGAAAAAAGGGATGATGAATCCGAAAGGGGGAGATAATCCATGATGGAGGGTCGGAATCATCCAAAAATTCCAAACTTTGCGACTGCAATGATAACGAAAGCAAATAACAAATATCAGGCCGCGTAAGGTAGAAGGTGAAAAAGTTTTTTCGAGTTACGAGGAGGATGATCTGAAGTCGAAAGAAGATAATCGATGATCAGGGTGGGATCCAAAAATCCAAATTCACTTTGCGGCATCTGCACATTGATAAAGAAGTAATACCAAATTATAGGGAGGTATGAAGGTAAAAAGTTTTCGAGTTACAAGAAACGTGACGGACGTACGACGGGGGGGGGGTACGTACGGACGTACGGACGGACGGACGGAAAAAAACACCGTGACGTAAAACAACATATACCCTGTTTTTTTTTTACAAATACTGTAGGGTGATAATAAATGAGATAATATCATACACTGGCACATTTATTACTGGCACTGGCGCGTATGGTATGAAGGTGAAAAAAAGTGTTTCGAGTTAGCGGAGGGAAAAATGGGAAATTCTGAGTCCGAAAGGGGGAGATAATCCATGATGGAGGGTCGGATCAAAAATCCAAATTCACTTTGCGCATCTGCACATGATAACGAAGCTACATACCAAATATCAGGCGCGTAGGTATGAAGATTTTTTTGAAAAAGTTTTTCGAGTTACGAGGCAAAAAATGGGAAATTCTGATGACCGAAAGGGGGAGCCATAATCGATGATGGAGGGTCGGATCAAAAATCCAAATCACTTTGCGCATCTGCACAGATAACGAAGCTACATACCAAATATCAGGCGCGTAGATGAAGGTGAAAAAGTTTTATTCGGGAGGGTACCGCGATGGCAACTTTGGAAATCGAAGAAAAAGAAATATCGGATGATGAAAAAGAGTTCGGGAAATTCATCCAATCAATGGGGGCGGCATTTCTGCAAACATGTAAAAACGAAGCTACATACCAAATACAGGCGCGTAGGTAGAAAGGGGATTTTTCTGAGATTACAAGACGTGTAGGACTGACAAAGTACGTACTACGGACGTACGGACGTACGGACGGACGGACACCCGTGACGAAAACAATATACCCGTTTTTTTTTACAAAAAAAGTGGGTATAATAAACAATAAAAGCTAAACATATTTCACAACTACTATTTACATGCATATTGAAATAACCCACAAGTTATTTTATTTACAAATATGTAAATTTGATAATTTATCACTGTTTTTGAAAATTCCACAGGAAAATGCCACTTTACAAGAGTAAGCCATCATGAGTGTATATCAAGACAGTCATGAAGTCACGACTACAGTTATAGCCTATATATAATAGGCACTGTGTCTCAGATGATTTCTCACATTTTTTTACGTTTTTCGCTTCATGCACAGTACACGACATATATCGACCAATCGCACCATATTATTTGATCACATTCCAAAAAACATGTGTTACATTCAAGTACGTTATCTGAAAGGTACATTTTGGTTCACAAACACAATACAAATCTGCATTTAAACTATTTTTTCCAAATACGTTTCATTAGTTTCTAGGCATACCTGAGACTAGGTGCATTTACATTTCCACAACCCTTACTCCGATTTACTTCAGATAAATACACTCTGCGATTCCTTGGTGCGGCCATCTGATTAATGAAAAAGCCCGACAATTAACATGGAAGCGTTAACTCCAGTCACTAAGTAGTGAAGTGGTTAACGAGTTTACAGTGTTGGGGCCGGAATGTTGCTTAATAGTTTCAACACTTTTCCACTCGCCTCAGAACACACGCTCAACTTAGATCTGCAAAGCACAGGTTCTGCGAGTATGTACACCGACATAAGCACTGACATAAGGAATGTACATGTACATAAAGATCCAGATCATTGATACTCCGGTGTGTCTTGATTTAGCCGAGCAGTGGGGAAAACGGTTTATTATCTTGGACCCTGATCTGGTTTTATAGGCACACCAACAAGGAAGAAAGGCCGATCAGATGGTAAAGACAGGACGATTTGAAGACGCCATCATGTGCCATAATCGAGCTGCAGGTGTGGACATTATGTGCCATTGTAGAATCTCTATATTGGACACACTGTGCAGAGATCCTAGTCCTTTACCAGCTAATAATCATGGTGGGGATGTACAGGCTGTTTGAGGGTTATATTACAGTGTATGTTTGTTTGTTTATTGGCAATTAACGGCCTATCAGCAGCTAAGGCCATTTAAGGCCGTGCCAATGGATTCCATCCTGTATTTAACCTGCTGCATTGGGGGTCAAAATCCCAAAATGAAAACGGAATATTTACATCGAGAAAAAATATATTCATCCCTGAAATTAGAATAACCCAACATGGTGCCAGGTCTATACCACATCAAGTCACTTGGCCCCTTCCCCTGAAAGTAATAGGATTACGAATAATCATATTACTCATATAAGGGGTGAAACCAAATTCAACACTCACATACATGTACAAGAATGCCAAAGACGTACCTGAAGGCCAAACCGGGTCTCCGTTCGGGATACTGGTAAGGATGAATCCCGATCGTTAAAATACCCACTGCATGCTCCCAACCAACCACCACACATACATCACCAAATATATTACAGTGTAACCTCTCTAAACTGGATGCACTGAGTATTTCCCAGCGTGTCCAGATTAGAGATGTTACTCTATAATTCTGAGGGCCGTTTCACTAAACATCGTACGACTAAAATGTTTGTAAGTGCAAAAATATGTCTGTAAATTCCACATTAACACTGTTTTCTTGTGAACAATTATTGGATTTACATTTATTGGCAGCCTATGTTCAATAAATGTAAATCCATCAATTGATCTTAAATTGGCACTTACAAACATTTTATACAAAGTTTAGTGAAACGGTCCCCTGGTGTATGAGCACTCTGCGGCATGCTCTGTGCGTTTCAATTATACAGACGGGAAACACATGAATTCTGAGGCTCCCCTGTACTTTGGTAACAGCATCATGTATTTGCCATCAGTCGATCAATGAAATACCTGTAGTTTTTATGCCACCGGTCTCGAAGAGCCGGGTGGCATATTGTTTTTGGACCGTCCATCCGTCTGTCCGTCACACTTTTCGGTTAACCACTTTGTCAGTTTCTCAAATATGCTGCAGGTGGCATCCGCGTTCGACAGACGCATTTCTTGTTGAATATGGATTGACCATGTATCTGCATCAGTGCATGATACAAATTTGTTATCTCTTAGTGTGTATTTGGTAAATACACAGCTAGCTATCTGATACATCATGTGATGATTCTAATCATGACCAACTTGCCATGTGTGAAGTACATGCAGAGCTCCAGTTAACGTGCGTAATTGGACCAAATTTTCCGTGTATTTTTCTTATTTCTTCACGAAAAATGGAAAATTGGGACTACTTTAGAATCGTCTCATCGAGACGATTCTAAAGCACTCCCAACATGCCAATTTTGGCGAAGAAATAGTCTCCCCAAAGTTGATCAAATTATGCACCTTAACTGGAGCCCTGCATGTACTGGTGTGTTTAGTGGTTTTCTAATCTGTGGCACCAACATATTTGTGGCTGTGACTGGATAAATGGGGCGTATGGCATTTGCGACCAGTGTAGCTCCTGATCAAATAGCACACACCTCTAGCCTGATAATGATATATTGTTTGGTGGTTTCATTAATGGAATGGTGAACAGTGCAGATCCTGATCAGACTGCGTATGCACAGGCTGATCTGGATCTACACTGGTCGCAAAACCCATAAGTTCCATTTCTCCAGTCACAGCCACATTTCAGAACTATAGCCTTTCGGACGAGACGTTAAACAAATGAAATGAATGGGGTTTAACGTCCCGGCAACAGCTAATGTCAAATAGGGACGGGAGAGACGTTAAACAAAGGTCCATTTCTATGTTATAGCCTTAGCTGTTGCGGAGACGTTAAACCCATTCACTCTCACTTTTCTTTCAGAACTACTCCTGGATGCGATGCAACAGACGCAGTACAAGACGGCCCTGGACTCGCTGCAGTTACAGCACGCCCACCACCTGAAACAGACCAATCAGCTGTACGACCGTCAACGTCGCGCCCAGCTGCTGCAGATCAAACAGAACAAGTCGCAGCTGTCTCACCAGGCCACACAGACCAATATACAGGTGCAGTATAACCCCGCAAATATGGACACCCTGAAAAATGGAGGTGGTTAGTGGAAGAAGGGGGCTAAGTCCTTAATGGACTTAGCCCACTTCTTCCACTGAAGCCTAGTCAGAGCTGTCTCACCAGGCCTCACAGACCAATATACAGGTGCAGTAGATTTGATTTATTTGCTGCATTGAGGGGGTGGGGGGTAAAAATATATAATCAGCCTGAAATTGGAATAACCTGACCTGGTGCTAGGTTCATACCACACCAGTCACTTGGTTGCTTCCATAAAAGTAATAGCATGGGGGATGATCGTATTTACTCATATATAAGGGGTATAACCGGATTCAACTCTCGCATACAAGAATGCCGAAGACGTACCTAAGGGCCAAACCTGGTCTCCAGTTGGGATTCCGGGTTTTTGAAGAAAAAAATCCGGCTATTGGATTGGCGAAAGCCGGGCGGCATCCACGATGTTATGTTTTCGTGTTTAGGTCCATTTCTCTGTTACTGTACCGCCTAGAACCACCATACTTGCACAGCTTCATAACCAACGGGTGCCCATCACATACCACTATCCAACATGTTATCTTTTTTTTTACCTTGACCGATTTTTTCTGCGTAATCGACTTAGCCATTTTCGATGTTGAGTTTTCGCATTTAAATCTATATCCTCATCACTTACTATACCACCTAGAACCACCATACTTGCACAACTTTCATAATCAATGGGTGCCTACCACATACAATGTACCACTATCCACGTGACCTTTTTTTGACCTTGACGTATATTTAGCGCGTAATCAATATTTTGCAGTTAACATGATTAAAACGATGTATGTATAAGACGCAGTGTACAGAATTTTCTCGTATTTCTCGTCATCATTGCAGGGACCAGTTATCGCCACATCTATGGACCAGACTGATCAACATTCCCCCAGATCCGGTGACCACTCCACAGACGCCTCAACCTCCGATCCATTATCCCCCTTGAATGAAGACTCCAATTATCGAACACTCACAGAACACGACTCGTTAATAGGCCTACTAATACGCCGACGCCAGAACCTTGACGGAACAAACCTTTCCTCGCTTCATTCCGGTGTACCCATCGAAAGAGTGTTTAATCATTCCAAGCCGTTGTCAGATGCAAATCGATCAGAAAACAGTGAGATTAGCGAGTTGGAGTTGGCGAATCAAGATCTACGGAAGCATGTCCAACAACTGTTGAAGGAAGTGGAGGAGCTGAAGAAAGAGAATTGGTCGTTGAAAGGGAAGGTGGGGGCGACGGAGAGGGGCGGGTTGCCCTGCCAGACAATATTCAGCGACATCGGGGACAGTGACATCGAGTTATTGCCCGATTTACCTCCACTTGAGATGCCGCAGTTTGACTTCGACTTGTTGGACCAGGTTAGGAGAGATTCAGATGATGCCGATGGTGAATTCGACAGTTTTCAGGGCAAATCTACCGACTGACGATTGATTGAATGGTGCTTTTATGCCCGTTAAACAACAAAGGCTGGGTGGTGGGATGGTACGCATGTTACTTATGCATCCATCCTTAATTGGGATAATCCAATACAGTACCATATCCGTATGAATCCCATTAAATGGGATTCATACGGATATGGTATTGTATGGAGTCCCGGAAGACGTCATTTCAGTACTGAACATGCAATGTTCCACTCTATACAGGTACATTCTCATCTATACAGAGCTCCAGATAATGTGCGTACTATTGGCGTATTTTACGCACTTATTTTAGCAGCTAAGATCATATAAGGCTGTGCCAAAGCGTTCAATCCCATTTTAACCTACTGCATTGGGGGGAAAATCCCAAAATCAGAACGGAATATTTACATCGAGAAAAAATATATTCAGCCCTGCCTGAAATTAGAATAACCTGACCTGGTGCCAGGTCCATACCACATCAAATCACTTGGCCCCTTTCCCTGAAATAGGATTATGAATAATCGTAATACTCACATAAGGGGTATAACCAGATTCAACTGTCACATACAAAATGCCAAAGATGTATGTGGGGGCCAAACCAGGTCTCCAGTCGGAATTCCGGAAAGGATGAACTCCGATCGTTAAATTAAAATTACCCATCGCATGCTCCCACCTGCCACCCGTCGAAAATAAGGTCACATGTGGTTTATTGGTGTCCGGTTTAGAGAGGGAGAAATTTTCAATTTTATGATGAATTTATTAATTTTTATTATACTGAATTTATTACATTATCACATCCAATTTGGCTGTGATAATGTAATAAATTCAGTATAATAATTCTGCATACTTTTAATCATGAAATATATGCATTTGTTACCGTAGTTCTATATGAAATAATGCATTTCAGGAAAAATAAATGATTACTCCCTCAAAGTATACTTTGCTAGTAAAGTATACTTTGCAATGTTGATGAAATCGGCTACAGGAAGTGTCAATACATGTCCGTATCTTACATGTAACTAATTGCAAGGAATTCAGCCTGGTTTTGTCGGTATAGTGTGTAGGCACGGACCAACCAATGCATCAACTGTCCGATAGGAATGTATTAATTAACACTTTCACCCCTAAGTAACTGGAATGAATTTTGATACATTAATTTTGCAAGCAATCCAATTGTCACAAAATTATTTCAGACTACCGTAGTTCATTTATGAAAAGGGGGTGTTTTTTGTTCTCAGAAATATGAGCCGGCTCATCTGGATCTACACTTTTTGCCAATACCACTATACAGGCCTGTGGTGTTGAAAGGGTTAATGATGTTTAACGGCCTGGCCTGTCAACAGCTACAGAACAGATGATAAAAATAAACAAATCAATGCATAATTTCACATTGCTGTGACTATTTTGTACTCCCACTTTTGATAATCAATGTGTATTCTGCTAAAATAAGTGTGTAAAATACGCCAATATGCACCTTATCTGGAGGTCTGTGTACATGTCGTTGTCATTCAAATGATACATGTTGACCAACATTGTTATAAATAAAGAGAAATATACATGTAAATATTGTTAGTTTTATTATTATACAGGATATGCACATTGCAATCAAGTAACAATTAAAACAAGATTCCAAACACAACATAATTAACCCTTACTACGCTGAATTAAATGCTGTCTGCTGGAAATGTTTTATTTTCAATATTTCTCGACAAAAACCTGGTTTTGACAGCACATGAGAATCGTTTCTCATGTGCTGTCAAAACCAGTTTTTTGTTAAGAATTAAAGCAAAAATGAAAAGCAGCAGACGGCAATTTCCGTCAACAGCGTAGGAAGGGTTAAAACAAGAAATGGCAATTGTTCCAAATGAAGCAACTCCAATCATTGGTAAAAATGTTGACCAATGTAGCAATTAACTGACATTGAAAGCATCTTGCCTATAGACGTACATTTTTATCAAACATTACACAAATCTATGAAGGGCTTACATAATAACCCTAAATATTTGGACACCATTTATTTGGGGGAAAAACATAAAAATATATGGTTTTCAGGGCTCCAGATAAGGAATTAGTAACTGAGTATTGTCACTCCATCATTTCTGAAGCAATTGGGTATTTCAAAATTTTAATTGGGTAAAATAAAACCACACTACTGTTTACACTTCAACAGATGGCAATTATTGAATAGTTTGCTTCGAAATGAAAACATGTCTTGGCATTTCATTAGAATTGTCTCCTTGGAGACAATTCTAATGAAATACCAAGATGTGTTTTCATGGAAAATAAGAAAAAATATGCTATGTTTGTGGTCTGTTTATTGTTTTCTGGAGCATGGTAAAGGTACCACAATTTTTTTATTGCTTTTTCATACTCGCTACTTCTGATTTCAATTGGGTTTTTGGCAATTTTAATTGGGTATTTAAGGAAATACGCAGCTTATCTGGAGCTCTGGTTTCCCTACAAGAGTGAGCATGCCAATAGTTAGGGTTAGTATGGCAGTAGTGGTTTCCTCACAATAACATTGTATTTGTTATGGGAAACACATATTTACCGGTAATAGAGGTGTCCGAATATTTAGGGTTAATACGGTAAAAGTTATTGACCAAAAAAAACAAGTCCTCGGGCCATGTGGAAGTGGAGTGTAATTTCAACAAAAATAACCATCCCTTGACAGTGTTGCCAATTATCAAAACCTGTGAAGGGGTATCAAGAAAACATTCATCCATATAACTGACTCGGAAAATGGGGCTGATGGAATTTGTGACCAGTGTAGTCCCCGTCTCCGTGTAGTCCCAGATCAGCCTGTGCATCTGCATCCAGAGACATCATCTGGGACATTTTCTGGCAAAATAAACATTCATTCACCATTGCCCCATGTATTGATTGGCATTATTATACATCGGTAGTTTACACCACTCTCGTGCTTGTGGAGAAATGACGTCAGTAACGTCGCAATGACGTGTGTTTCCTTCGGCCAATCAAAATGCTGTTCTCAGACATGCCTCCTGACAGACTCACCTTCACTACGACCCGCCTCCAGAAATTAATTTGCACACCTCTTGGCCATATTTTACGCTTGATTTGCTTTGTTTTTGTCAAGCCCGCTTGCGGAAAGCGAGACATAGTGATCACAATGACGTCTGTGTGTCCATGCGTGTGCGTGCGTCCGAAATATGACTTAAAGTTTTTAAATACCTTATATCTCTGCAGTCCTTAAGTCACATTGACTTGAAACTTCATATACTTATTAGTCATCATCCATATATTCATGCTGTATCCCACTCATGCGGCCCCTGTGCCCAAGGTCAAATGACTTAGAAGTTTGCGTTCCGAAATCTGCGTTAAAGTTTTTATATGCCTTATATCTCTGCAGTCCCAAGTCACATTGACTTGAAACTTCATATGCTTATTAGTCATCATCCATATATTCATTCTCATGCGGCCCCTGTGCCCCTATGTCAAGGTCAAATGACTTAGAAGTTTGTGTTAAAGTTTCTGTCAAAATTTGCGTTAAAGTTTTCACATACATGTACCTACTATCTCTGTAACCGTAAGTCAGATTTGCTTGAAACTTTGTATGCTTATTGGGCATCAAACTTCAAATAAATACACTCTGTGACCATCAAATGCCTCGGCGGGCTCGACATGCGGGCCGCGGCCATACTCGTTATAAAGTATCGTGTGTGAAATGTAAGAAAACGTAAGCTCACTCGTTTGTTTCGCGTAAGGACCCAATCACTCTTGCATTATTTCATGATAATCAGCTTCCCTGGTTAAGTAAACGGTATATATCAACAATTTCCACACTGATATCAGGGGCGATAACCGTGTTTCCTTAAAATGTTAACGGACATTACTATTTATTCTCCGTATTTATTTTTTATTGTGCAACTTTATAATCTGTCGAAAATACTATTTGTTTCAGGCGACACATTTAATTAGTAGAAATAATTAAAAATATCATTCCTCATTTGCATATGAAAATATGAAACCACCGAGTCACTATCAGTAAAATAAATATTACTAAATTATTTTATTATATACCTACCCATGAAATACATAGTTATACGATGTAAATAAAAGTCATATGTTCTCATCGATGAAATAAACAACTTCCGGTGAGAATACAACTACTTCCGCTATCTATATTCATATTCTGTATTTTTTTCAAAATATCCGGCCGAAAAAAAATTTGTTCACTTTTTTTTGGCTTCACACAATTTTCAATAATTATTTAAAAATTTTTTAAATTATAAAATATTTTTTTCAAAATATCCGGCCGAAAAAAAATGTGTTTTTGGTTTTACACAATCTAGATGAACATATATGTCATATTCGTTGCAAAAATATGAATATCCTCTATATATTTCTGTATAGCGGGCACTGGCACTGGTTTAGACCTGGTGGAATAGTGACACAATTATACACTTATTTAATTCCTATAAAGAACATTTTGTGCCTACTGAGTGGGCATGTACCTTTAATAACACCAGCTATTTGTAAGAAGTATGTCGATCTGTAAAAGATGAAGAGGAAGGCTCATCTCCTGCCCCCAAAATAAATTGCCAGTCTCTATTTTCAAGAACATAGAAATTATCCATAAGTGTCCACCCAGTTGATGAAAACCTACCTACGTATCCGGTAAAACAACAAACGAGGCCTCGACAAAGAACGATGGTAAATTTATGTTAAAAATTTCAGCCAGTAAACTTTTTAAAACAAGAGTTGTCAGAAGACAATGAAGCTAGCCTTCACTTGGTACAGTTGCATAAAAAAACAAGAGTGCCGCAAGTCACAAAATACGCCCGTCGAATATGGGCCAGACAGCGAAGATGCAGAAATGTGAAGCTGTCACCAAGGCAAGAAACATTAATGAGAATTTGAAAATCTATAGCATTATTTCTTCATCTCGTTGTGCTAAACATGTATACTAATTAGGCAGAGATAGAAAAGTAGAGTGTAAAGTAGAAATGATAGGGAATTGGATACAATAATGTAGAAAAAATGGCTAAGTTAAAAAGGTGATATTTTTGTTAAAAAATATTTTTTCAGCATAAAATCACCAAGGTGCACATCTTCAATATGTGTAGAAGACGTGTGTATAGTTTCAGAACGATCGACTGAACGGTTTTTGGAGGATTGTGTACACAAACTGACCATATATAAATGTATAGATGTAAAGAATGGCTAAGTTAGGTGATATTTTCATTAAAAAATATCGGCATAAAAACACAGTGCACACTTCAATATGTGAGACGTGTTGTATAGTCAGAACGATCGACTGAACGGTTTTGGAGGAGTTGTGTACACAAACTGTACCATATATAGAAATGTATAGAAAAATGTAGAAAGAATGGCTAAGTTAAAAAGGTGATATTTTCATTAAAAAATATTTTTTCGGCATAAAAACACCAAGGTGCACATCTTCAATATGTTTAGAAGACGTGTGTATAATTTCAGAACAATCGACTGAATGGTTTCAGAGGAGTTGTGTACACAAACTGTACCGTATATAGAAATGTATAGAAAAATGTAGAAAAAATGGCTAAGTTAAAAAGGTGATATTTTTGTTAAAAAATATTTTTTCGGCATAAAAACACACCAAGGTGCACATCTTCAATATGTGTAGAAGACGTGTGTATAGTTTCAGAACGATCTACAGAACGGTTTCGGAGGAGTTGTGTACACAAACTCTGTACCGTATATAGAATTGTATAGAAAAATGTCGAAAAAATGGCTAAGTTAAAAAGATGATATTTTTGTTAAAAAATATTTTTTCGCCATAAAAACACCAAGGTGCACATCTTCAATATGTGTAGAAGACGTGTGTATAGTTTCAGAACGATCGACTGAACGGTTTCGGAGGAGTTGTGTACACAAACTCTGTACCGTATATAGAATTGTATAGAAAAATGTAGAAAAAATGGCTAAGTTAAAAAGGTGATATTTTTGTTAAAAAATATTATTTTGACATAAAAACACCAAGGTGCACATCTTCAATATGTGTAGAAGACGTGTGTATAATTTCAGAACGATCGACAGAACGGTTTCAGAGGAGTTGTGTACACAAACTCTGTACCGTATATAGAAATGTATAGAAAAAATGTAGAACAAAAAAATGGCTAAGTTAAAAAGGTGATATTTTTGTTAAAAAATATTTTTTCGCCATAAAAACACCAAGGTGCACATCTTCAATATGTGTAGAAGACGTGTGCATAGTTTCAGATCGATCGACTGAAAGGTTTCGGAGGAGTTGTGTACACAAACTCTGTACCGTATATAGAAATGTATAGAAAAATTAAGAAAAAATGGCTAAGTTAAAAAATATTTTTTCGGCATAAAAACACCAAGGTGCACATCTTCAATATGTGTAGAAGACGTGTGTATAGTTTCAGATCGATCGACTGAACGGTTTCGGAGGAGTTGTGTACACGAACTATGCGCTTTTTCTTCAGCCGCCCGCCCGCCCGCCGTGCGGTAAAACATAATACGTACGGTCGTATAAAAATGAATATTATATAACTTGACCTTGGGTTAAGGGGCATGCGGTGGACCTTGACATTGGGGTCAGTGGTGCAAGGTGGGTCGTGGGTTTGCTATAGCATAATATAGCATATTAAGATGAATGCATGTATGAAATATCAATGCGCTCCCTGAAAACAGAAGTAAAACAAAATTTAACCCAACGTTAAGTTTATGAATGCACTAAGTTGGTGATTTTCTACAGCATGATAGCTATTCACATGAGGAATTCATGTATGAATGTGCTAAGTTTGTGACCTTGGGGAAAGGGGTGTGTCATGAATTTGCTGTAGCACAATAGAGGATCATCTGATGAATGCATGAATGAAATATCAAAGCGTGGGTTTGCTATAGCATAATATAGCATATTAAGATGAATGCATGTATGAAATATCAAGGCGTTCTATGAAAGGAAACGGATGTTATAAGAAATTTACCCCAACGTTAAGTTTATGAATGTGCTAAGTTTGTGACCTTGACCTTGGGGTAAGGGATGGGTGGTGGGTCATGGATTTGCTACAGCATGATAGAGGATCATCTGAGGAATGCATGTATGTAATAACAAGGTGTTCCATGAAAGGAAACAGAAGTTATAAGACATTTACCCCCAACGTTATGTTTGTGGACGCCGACGACGCCGGGGGTATGCCATAAGCTCTTCTGCACTTTGTGCAGGCGAGCTAAAAAGGAAGAAAATGCACTAACAAAACTTGCTAAGTGGACATTCATGAACGGATTTAATAATACTTGGACAAGTCCCCCAATCGGTTTTCATATTACTTCACCAGTAAATAAGTGTAAAATAGCATACACAGTGTGTTTGTTTTTTCACAGAACCACTTTCAAAACCTACCTGCACGCAGGTTCTTAACCGAGAAAGAACTTTGCTATGGCCTAATTTTAAAACAATTATAAACTTTGGATGTCAAACTACTAATTCATTTTCTATTGACGTACAGGGCTTGTTCATTATGAGTATCAGCTGCGGGGTTTGGCAAGTTTTCTGTTTTTTGTTCCTAGTCGACTCTTCTTGGCGGGGGGAGGCTCGTCTCTCACCTCGGTCCGTGTCGTGTTCTGTGACGGAACTTCGTTCTCCCGGTCGCTGTCACCCGAATCTCCTGACCCACTCTGTAGGATGACAAAAGATAGAATGATAAAATGTAGAATGACAAAACATAGCAAGTCCAGAATGACAAAACATAGAATGACAAAAGAAATAGAATGACAAACAAGAACGCTGCCAATGGCATATAAGTAACTGCGTATCTGGTAAAAACAAACGATGCCTGGAAAAAGAACGATGGTAAATTTATGTTAAAAACTTCAGCCAGTAAACTTTAGAAAAAGGAAGAAAATACTCTTATAAAACTTGTTAAGTGGACATTCATGAATGGATTTAATACTCGGACAAGTCCCCCAATCGGATAACGCCGTGATGGATGGATCATAAACATGCACATTAAATTTTAAGCTAATTGCTCATACAGTAAAGAAGTTGGAGAATGGAGAAATGCGCACACATCTATAATTGAATGTGAAATTTCAAAGTTATTTGACATTGACCTTGGGCACGGAGGGAGCATTGGTGGGGCAGGGAATGAAAATATGAATGATCAGAAACATGCACATGAAGTTTCAAGCCAATCGCTCGTACACTAAAGACGATACAGGATAATTGCGAAACTTACATGCATCTACTGAATATGAAATATCAAAGTTGTTTGACCGACGTTGGGAATGTGTGGAGCATGGGTGTGGCAGGGAATGGACATATGAATGATGAGAAAAAAAGCAGATGAAGTTACAAGCCAATCGCTCATAAAGTAAAGACATAGGGGAATAGAGAAACGCACACGGATCTACTGAATGTGAAATTTATTATGAATGTTATTTGACCTTGGGCACGGGGAGCATGGGTGGGGTGGGGACTGAAAATATGGATGATAATAAACATGTACATGAAGTGTGAAGCCAATCGGTCATACGCTAAAGAAGTTATAGCAGAATGGAAAATGTGACAGACGGACGGACATACAGACGACTTTTGCATCCCTATATCCCATTTTTGCTCCGTGATGGTATAAAAAAGAATGACAAAACATACAATGACAAAACATAGAAAGACCAAAATAGAGAATGACTAGAATGACAAAACATGGAATGACAAAGCAAAATATAGAATGACAAAACCTAGAATGACAAAAACCTAGAATGACAAAAACAAAGACTGACAACATATAGCATGACAAAAACAGAGACTGACAAAACATAGGATGATAAAACAGACACTAGGGCTGCTGGCTAACAAGACGCAACATCGGTAAATCCTGGCCCTTATTCATATTTACACTTTAGTCTATAATGGATTTGTCTGTTTTTGGCTGTTGGCAATAAGCCTATCTCAACGACTAAATGGCATACAGTGCAGGCCCTGATCAGACTGATAGCAAACATCTAAATATACCTTTTGTCTACAACAGACATATTTAATGATACAAATTGAGTTCTGATACAAAAAACAACTCAATAATATTTTTAGTTATAAAATAATGAAGAGAATACAGTAATTGTCTCTGAATTTATCTTTCCAGTCATCCATTTGTCATATCCAGGGGCGGATGTAGAGGGAGTTGGTTCCGGGATTGCAACCACCCCCCCCCCCTCACGGAGTTTACATAGATCACAGTTTACCACCAGTTTGAGTCTGAATTTAAATGCCGTAAAACACAGGAAAGTGCATTTCAAAGAGAGCTCAAAAATAGGACAACCCCCTATAGTCTGTTTCACGAAAGCTGCCCAAATTTTACGGCCATATAAACAATTCAAAAACAATATTTTTTTCGATAGTATTAAATTAAAGGAAAATTTAAGAATGAGCCTTCTTTTTATTTCGTGAAATTTGGTCAAATATTGATTTTATTACGAAAAATTGATTTGTCTATGGGAATTTAACATGGGGGAAAAAGTGGTAAGGAAGTGTGGGAGGAGTCAAAAAACGAAAATTTTTGGAAAATGACTCCGAAACCTGACTAGATAGCTTGGATATGATCTAACTAAGAAAACAAAAGTTAAATTTTAAAAATCGGTCCAGTATTTCTAAAATTCAAAAAAAATTCCCCATGTTAAATCCCCATAGACATCTTCACTCCGTGATTTAACATGGGGAAATTTTGTTTTCGCAATAAAATCAATATTTGACAAAATTTCACGAAATAAAAAGAAGGCTCATTCTTAATTTTTCCTTTAATTTAATATTATCAAAAGAAATCTTGTTTTTGAATTGTTTATACAGCCGTAAAATTTGGGCAGCTTTCGTGAAACAGACAGTAGTCGAGAACGGTAACTCTTGCAATTACTCACGTACTGTCCGTAGCTAGCTAGTAGATTGCAAGTTACCTTCACAACTAGATAACCCCCCTTTTCCCCAAATACTGATCCGCCCCTGATATCTTGTCACAAATTTTACTGCCAATGATTCAATGAACTTGTACATCCATTAACATGAAGGTCATATGAGACAAGCCATATGAGTTTGTACCTAACAAGATGTGCTGCTATCTATGAAAAATATTTAATACATGGATAGTTCCTGTAAATGGCGTCGAAAGTTGACGAAAATGTCAGAGCAAATGCGGAATCCTATTCCGCATTTGCTCTGACCATTTCGTCAACTTTCGACATTATTTATGGAAAATATTGTAGCTTTTGTAAGTATTTTTCATGATCGCACATCTTCTTACAAAATCACATGTCTCGTATAAACTTATTAAAGACGTACACACAAATGCTACGATATAAGTTGTTACGAAAAGACGCATACGATTCGGCATTAGCACTTAACACAAATTTGAGCCGCACACTATACTTACTTGACTTTTTGCCACATCTTGTTGTACCGCTTCATCGTCACTTTTATCGTCATCACTCAGGTCATCGTCGGAGCTTGACTGGTTGTCGAGAGTTTCAGCCAGCACCTGCACGTTGATGCGGAAATCCCGCGACGTGGTCTGCTTCATGTGCTCCATTAGGTCCACCTGGAACGTCCATTGATTGGAGTTTACATCCATTTAGGTCATATAGATTGATTGATCGGGTTTTCACTTTACATCCATCCAACAGTTTTGTTTCTTGTTTATTGATGTTTAACGGCCTATCAACAGCTAAGGTCATGTAAGGCCGGGCAAACGGGTTCGATCCCATTTTAACCTGCTGCATTGGGGGGAAAATCCCAAAATCAGAACAGAATATTTACATCGAGAAATAATATATTCAGCCCCGAAATGAGAATAACCTGACCTGGTGCCAGGTCTATACCACACCAAAGTCACCCTCCCCTAAAATAGGATTACGAATAATAGTAACCATTCAACAGTTAGGTCATATAGATTGATTGATTGGGTTTTCACTTTACATCCATCCAACTAGGACACAGATTGATGGACTGATCAGGGTTGTAAATCCATTCAACAATATATACCTGTATACTTATCACCATTGCTGTTAAATTGATGTATTGTTGAAATACTTGGGTACGGGCTGTAACTAATGTTGTGAGAACTTGTAGCCCAAGCCCAGTGTACTCATATGCAATAAACTATGTTTAAACTAAGGATTATCAAAAGTTGGAGTACAAAATACTCATGGATTTTCAAATTAAGAAGTGAAAATACTGTAATAAAGTTGAAAATTTACTTTAAATAGTTCAGAGATGCAAACAGCAAATAGTGTTTGATTTTTGCAGCTCAAATAGGTGATTTTGTTTTTTAATCATTTGTTCCCTATTTAATAAGGGCTTTTCCAGAATTTTTGGTATGGGGGGGTTGGACGGCACCCGATTTAAATTTGGATGGGTGGTGGGGTGTTTCAACAAATGAATTTTGTGCATGGTGGGGTTTTCCAAAAAATTAATTTTGTGCATGGTGGGGTTTTGCTAAAATTGAATTGTGTGCATCGTGGGTCCATCTTCCTAGGGTGAAATAAATCAAGGTGGCTATTTAGCAGGGAAAATAAATAAAATAAATATGGGGGTCAGAATAAATAAATACTAGATGGCCGCGGCCTGCATGTCGCGCCTTGTGGCGAGGCATGGACACTAAAAAAAAAGATATAGTATAACGAAAAACTTTAACCAAAAAACTTAACCAAAAACTTTAACCAAAAAATTTAACCAAAAACTTCAAAGTAATTTGACCTTGACATTGGGCACAGGGGCCGCACGGGAGGAGGGGTAGAATGAAAATATAGATGATGATAAACACCCCTGTGAAGTTTCAATGGTAATGGGCAAAGCAGTTGCAGATATAGTATAACAAAAAAAAACTTTAAAACCAAAAAACTTAACCAAAAAACTTAATAAACCAAAAACTTTAACCAAAAACTTCAAAGTAATTTTGACATTGGGCACAGGGGCCGCACGGGAGGGGGGTAGAATGAAAAAATAGATGATGATAAACACCCATGTGAAGTTTCAAGGTAATGGGCAAAGCAGTTGCAGAGATATAAGTATAAAAGGGAAAAGTTTAACTAAAAAACTTAACCAAAAACTTTAACCAACAAAAACTTAACCAAAAAAACTTAATAAAAATCAAAAACTTTAAAAAAAAAAAATCAAGTAATTTTTTAAATTGTACCTTGACATTGTGCACATGGGGCGCACGGAGGGGGGTAGAATGAAAATATAGATGATGATCAACACCCATATGAAAAAAGTTTCAAAAGGTAATGGGCAAAGCATTGCAGAGATGTTGTATAACGAAAAAAACTTTAACCAAAAAACTTAACAAAAACTTTAACCAAACAACTAAACCAAAAACTTCAAAGTAATTTGACCTTGACATTGGCACAGGGGGCCGCACGGGAGGTGGTAGAATGAAAATATATGATGATGGATAAAACACCCATGTGAAGTTTCAAGGTAAATAAGGGCAAAAGCAGTTGCAGAGATAAGTATAAAAAGGAAAAAGTTTAACCAAAAAACTTAACAAAAAACTTAACCAAAAAACTTTAACCAAAAAACTAAACCAAAAAAACTTAACCAAAATTTAAACTTTAAACAAAAAACCTTAACCAAAAACTTCAAAGTAATTTGACCTTGAACATTGGGCACAGGGCCCCGCACGGGGGGGAGGGAGGGGGGTAGAATGAAAATATAGATGATGATAAACACCCATATGAAGTTTTCAAGGTAATGGGCAAAAGCAGTTGCAGAGATGTAGTATAAAGAAAGACTTTAACCAAAAAATTTAACCAAAAAACTTAACCAAAAACTTTAACCAAACAACTTAACCAAAAACTTCAAAGTAAATTTGACCTTGACATTGGGCACATGGGGCCGCACGGGAGTGGGTAGAATGAAAATATAGATGATGATAACACCCATGTGAAGTTTCAAGTAATGGGCGAAGCAGTTGCAGAGATATAGTATAAGGAAAAAAGTTTAACCAAAAAACTTAACCAAAACAAACTTAACCAAAAAACTTTAACCAAAAAAACTAAACTTAAAAACAAAAAACTTAACCAAACCAAAAAACTTTAAAAAACAAAAACTTTAAAACAAAAAAAACTTAACCAAAAACTTCAAAGTAATTTGACCTTGACATTGGGCACAGGGCCCGCACGGGAGGGAGGTAGAATGAAAATATAGATGATGATAAACACCCACCCATGAAGTTTCAAGGTATGGGCAAAGCAGTGCAGAGATGTAGTTTAAACAACGAAAAACTTTAACCAAAAAAACTTAACCAAAAAACTTAACCAAAAACTTTAAAAACCCAAAAAACTTAACCAAAAACTTCAAAGTAATTTGACCTTGACATTGGGCACAGGGGCCGCACGGGAGGGGGGTAGAATGAAAATATAGATGATGATAACACCCAGTGAAGTTTCAAGGGTAATGGGCAAAGCAGTTGCAGAGATAAAGTATAACAAAAACTTTAACCAAAAAACTTAACCAAAAACTTTAACCAAAAAAAACTTAACCAAAAAACTTAACCTTAAAAACAAAAAACTTTAAACCAAAAACTTAACCAAAAACTTCAAAGTAATTTGACCTTGACATTGGGCACAGGGGCCGCACGGGAGGGGGGTATAATGAAAAAATAGATGAATGATAAACACCCATATGAAGTTTCAAGGTAATGGGCAAAGCAGTTGCAGAGATGTAGTATAACAAAAAAACTAACCTTTTAAAAAACTTTAACCAAAAACTTTAAACAAAAAACTTAACCAAAAACTTCAAGTAATTTTGACCCTGACATTGGGCACAGGGGCCGCACGGGAGGAGTGGAGAATGAAAATATAGATGATGATAAACACCCATGTGAAGGTTTTCAAAGGTAATGGCAAATCAGTTGCAGAGATATAGTTAATAAGGAAAAAGTTAACCAAAAAGTTTTTAACCCAAACCAAAAAACTTAACCAAAAAACTTTAACCAAAAAACTTAACCAAAAAACTTAACCAAAAACTTTAAACAAAAAACTTAACCAAAAACTTCAAAGTAATTTGACCTTGACATTGGGCACAGGGGGCCGCACGGGAAGGGGGGTAGAAATGAAAATATAGATGATGATAAACACCCATGAAGTTTCAAGGTAATGGGCAAAGCAGTTGCATGTAGTATAAACGAAAGACTTTAACCAAAATATTAACCAAAAAACTTAACCAAAAAACTTAACCAAAAAACTTTAACCAAACAACTTAACCAAAAACTTCAAAGTAATTTGACTTGACATTGGGCACAGGGCCCACGGGAGGTGGGTAGAATGAAAATATAGATGATGATGAAAACAAACACCCATGTGAAGTTTCAAGGTAATGGGCAAAAGCAGTTGCAGAGATTAGTATAAAAGGAAAAAGTTTAACCAAAAAACTAACCAAAAAAACTTAACCAAAAAACCTTTAACCAAAAAACTTAACCAAACCAAAAAAACTTAAACCAAAAAAACTTTTAACCAAAAAAACTTAACCAAACCAAAAAACTTAACCAAAAACTTTAAACAAAAAACTTAACCAAAAACTTCAAAGTAATTTGACCTTGACATTGGGCACAGGGGCCGCACGGGAGGGAGGTTAATGAAAATATAGATGATGATAAAAACACCCATATGAAGTTTCAAGGTAATGGGCAAAAGCAGTTGCAGAGATATAGTATAACGAAAAACTTAACACAAAAAAACTTAACCAAAAAACTTAACCAAAAACTTCAAGTAATTTGACCTTGACATTGGCACAGGGGCCGCACGGGAGGGGGGTTATAATTAAAAAATATAGATGATGATAAACACCCATGTGAAGTTTCAAGGTAATGGGCAAAGCAGTTGCAGAGATATAGTAAAAGGAAAAAGTTTAAACCAAAAAACTTAACCAAAAACTTTAACCAAAATAAAAAACTTAACCAAAAACTTTAACAAAAACTTTAAACAAAAAACTTAACCAAAAAAACTTCAAAGTAATTTGACCTTGACATTGGGCACAGGGGGCCGCACGGGGAGGGGGGTATCAATGAAAAATATAGTGATGATAAAACTCCCATATGAAGTTTTCAAGGTAATGGGCAAAGCAGTTGCAGAGATGTAAGTATAACGAAAAACTTAACCAAAAAAACTTAAACCAAAAAAACTAACCAAAAATCAAAGTAAATTTGAACCTGACATTGGGCAACCAAAGGGCACGGGAGGAGGGGTAGAATGAAAATAAAGATGTTATAAACACCCATGTGAAGCTTCAAGGGTAAAGGCAAAGCAGTTGCAGAATTAGTAAAGGAAAAAAGTTTAACCAAAAAACTTAAACCAAAAAACTTAAACCAAAAAACTTTAACCAAAAACTTTAACCAAAAAAAAAAAACTTAAACCAAAAAAACTTTAACCAAAAACTTTAAAACAAAAAACTTAACCAAAAACTTTCAAAAAAAAAAAAGTAATTTGACCTTGACATTGGGCACAGGGCCGCACGGGAGGGGGTAGAATGAAAATATAGATGAATGATAAACACCAATATGAAGTTTTCAAGGTAATGGGCAAAAGCAGCAAAAAAAAAAAAGAGGATGTAGTTTAACGAACCAAAGACTTTAACCAAAAAAATTAACAAAAAACTTTAACTTAAAAAAACTTTAACCAAAAACTTTAACCAAACAAAAACTTAACCAAAAAACGTTTAACCAAAAACTTAACCAAATAACTTAATCCAAACAAACTTACAAAAACTTTAACCCGACACACGTACGTACGTACGTAACGGCCGACTATATCGCGCTTTCCGCAAGCGGGCGCGACAAAAAAAACTATAAAATGTGTTCATAGAACACGGATGCCCCACATATCGCTTTGATAATAAATGAGGCCAAATTTACCCGAGCGTTAAAGTTTCTTGACGGACGGACAGACGGACGGGACGGACAAGGGTAACACTAAATTCCCCCTCCACTATCGTGGTGGGGCATAAATAGTTTTTGTCGTATTTGATTTAAATCGTCCCCGGGTCCGAGTTGACATGGCTCGACTTGACGGTATCTTTTTTTCGGAATTACGGTGGTTTCGCAACCTGCGTGTTCGCTATCTGTACATTTCGAACCTCATACACTTTCGTGGGTACCGAAACCTCCTTAGGGAATGGTGCGAAACCTCTAGGCAAGAAACTGCAGGGTAGCGAATCCTATCGGCAAAGCAGCCATGTACAAAAAGTGGAAGTGCTGCGAGGTGGCGAATTGCGGCGAATCACTGTGTTACTACTTTGTACATCGACAAAATGCGACAAATCACTGTGTTACTACTTTGTACATCAACAAAATGACTCGGCAATATGCGACGAATCACCAGGCCCGTGAACAGGGGGGGTCGGAGCGGCGACAACCCCCCCCCGCCCAGCCTCGAGGTTTCACTTTTTAGCCTCGAGGTCCACATTTTTAGACACCCTAGATACCTCAGGCCCCTTGTGCCTTCGAAACGACTCCCACCTTCAAACAGGTCTGGCTACGGGCCTGATCACTGTGTTACTACTTTGTACATCATGTGATTGAATGGAGTTGACCGTACATTCCATCATGACATTTCATTTTGTTTACTCGCCGCGATCGAACGTAAATTTTACTCCTCGGACCCGGGGACGATTTAAATCAAATACGACGAAAACTATTTTTTTTTAAATTTATTCTGACCCCATATTTATTCGTTTTTTTCAAGTTCACAACCTTAAAATTAATTTCTATGTCACGAAAGAACGATAATTAGCAATCCTTCAAGGCTTCGAAACGTAATGTAATTGTAGTAAATGTCATGTTTTTTTTTCGCCGATGTGTGTTCATCTAAAGGATGCTAATTTTCGTTTCTTCGCAGACGCAGTGTAGAAACGAATTCCATTTCTTCTTGTCTATGGCTCCAAGGCGAACAAGAAATGCGTCTGTCGAACGCGGATTCCACCTGCAGCATATTTGAGAAACTGTGACAAAGTGGTTAACCGAAAAGTGTGACGGACGGACGGACGGACGGACGGACGGACGGACGTGCCACCAATAGTGAACAAGGGGCCATTTCCATTGTTCTAGATCAAAGCGATGGCCCCTTGTATAACAATAGAATAAGGGGCCATACGGAATAAATCAAAGGATTCTTTTGTGTTAGGCTCCGCCCCATGGCCCCTTGTACACCCTTGGTTGCTCGGAGAGACGGACGGACGGACACACGGACAGACGGACGGTCCAAACACTATGTGCCACCCATTTTTTCGAAACCCGGTGGCATAAAAACACTTGAAGTCACTGTGTAAAAAATGTATATAATACGGTATTATAATCACGTTTTGCAATCGATGGTTATTGATTTATTTTATGTAAATTAACGTTTTCGTCTCATCATGTCGACGAATATTTAGAGAAATAAATTCACGTTCCTTCACAGGGTGGAAAATAACTTTAAGGTTCTTAATTATCGTTTCTACGCGTATAAACGAAGGAAAAAAGTGAAAGTGAATGGGTTTAACGTCCCAGCAACAGCTAAGGTCATATAGAGACGTGAACACAGATAGTCTCATCGACAGACCAGTGAGATGGAAATACAAATGTACTATGAATATACTATGAAAGTATATTTTTGATGCATAAGGCATGTTTGAACCCACAACCTCCAGATTGGAAGTCAGATGTTCTACCCCTAGGCCACAACCCATCCCTTATAAAAGAAGGAAAAAGTGCCCCTAACGAGCGACCATACATACTTAGAATAACGCTGATGTAACGGCGGTAAACTGAAATGGTGTACGTGACAATTGACATTTATGTTCCAACTAGATTTTCACGATGTGTAATCTATCGTATTTCCTCTCCACCCGACTCGAGAAACACGAATTTAAATCGTTTATTTCTGAATGTTTCGAACGTTTGCCCGTTCTAACAGTTTCCCCAATAACTATGGGCTAGGTTCGACATTTCATTCCATGTCACATTGCCGGTTTTCGGTGATAATACTGTCAACAATTACAAATACGCACGGACACCCGGACATCATTGTGATCACTCTGTATCGCTTTCCGCAAGCGGGCTCAACAATAATGCTATTATTCGTACAAAATATAAATGGTGTTGTCTTAGGAGACTATTCTCATGTGCTGTCAAAACATGTGTTATTATTGAGAAATCAATCAAATGTGACAAAACCCATCAATATGTTTTTTTTTTACAAAACATTAGAATCGTCTAAGGAGACGATTTTCATGTGTTTCCAAAACTATTTTATTAAGAAATCAACAAATGTGAAAAGAAAACATGAATACATTGGTATTTTTTTTTTACAAAACCATATTTGGACAAAATAGGAAAATCGTCTTTTGGAGACGATTCTCATGTGCTGCCAAACTTGCTTTATCAAGAGATCAAACACGTGAAAATGCACTATGTCGAGCTAATGCGTAAATATCAATTTATTGACGTGAGCGATGACGTGAGCTTAGATATGTTTGTTCCCCGCCAAATTCTACAGTCACACTTTGCACGTGAAACTGGATTACCGACATATGATTGTAAACACCATCAGGTGTGCACCCAGACCGAAAATGATATGTCGCAGGGGACGGGAGTATTATTTATGTATCCACGCGATATTGAATACAATAGAATATCACGTTTTTGCCTCACGATTTGGTCTCGCGTTTTCGCGATCTTGCGTGTATAGGTCGACGATGCGATGCAGTATTGACAGTACATTAGAATAGTTTCCTAAGACGATTTATCATGTTTTGTCAAATTATATTTTAGTTGTCAAGAAATACTGAAGTTTGTCCACATTTGCTCTATTTCTTAATAAAAACATGTTTTGGCAGCACACAAGAATCGTCTCGTAATACAACGTGTACGTGTCCTGTTACGGAAACGTGACAACCTCGCTTTTTCGTGATTTCTCGCATAGGTTGAGATCACGAAAACGCGAAGCGTGATCGCGAGATCGTGATATTTCGAGACGAAAACGCGAGATTCTATCAATCTCGCTATTTCGCAACCTCGCCGCGCTATCGCGCGTTTTTGATTCGCAATCTTGCATGACTGTTGGAAGTACGGTCTACACATGCTTTCGACACATGTATGAGCAAAATAAACCCGAATTTTCTGTCTGTAACGCCGAAATAGTCGCCCTAAGTTACAGACAGAAAAATCGGGTTGGAGCCAAACTTATTTTCAAAAGCGGAAGGCGAGATCGCAAAAACGCGAGACGATTCTCATGTTTTGTTGTTGAGAAATATATATATATAACACCACCCCCTCCCTGCTACATACAGGCCTGCTGTAGCCTGTCGACTATCCGCCGATCATGTCGCTATCACAGGTAGAAGACTCGGACCAAAAAAATGCCTATTAAAAAAAAAATCCATTACCCCACCCACTTGGTCTCGTACACTTGGTCTATATAGAAGATGGTACTGTACGAGACCAAGTGGGTGGGGTAATGGGATTTTTTTTAATAGGCATTGTTTTGGTGTCATAGGTCCGAGTCTTCCACCTGTGGTCGCTATTGTGTATTATTTTGAGTTGGTCGAAGGGCGAAACGGAGGTCGGTCATATAATCAACGAATAATAACGGAACCGATGCGATTTCTAATTACCTCGCACTTTCCATTTACCGATATATTGGCAATATATTTAAAATAATTTTGATAATAAATAATTATGGGGGTTGGGGTCAAAGAAATAATTCAATTGTATGGGTGGTGGGGGCAATACAATAATTAATACATATGGATGGTGTGGCAAGGGAAAATTAATAATTATGGGGGTTGGGGCAAACGAAAATAATTCAATTGTGTGGGTGGTGGGGTGAAGCGATAATTCAAAAGCATGGGTGGTGGGGTGAAGCAAAAATTCAAAAGCATGGGTGGTGGGGTATATTGTTTTTGTATGGGTGGTGGGTAAAAAAAAAAAAATGCCTTCCAACCCCCCCCCCCCCCCCCCCCCCCCCCCCCCCCCCCCCCCCCCCCCCCACCACCCCATACCACTAATTCTGAAAAAAGCCCTAAGAAAAACTATAATACATTTGTAAAAGCAAAATACGTTTTTAATTTGAAATCTGAGGACATATAATCTTTAGACACAAAACTTATCTGGAGCGCTGACGATTGGAAGATTGGTGGTACCGTAATCATATTTTGATTTGAAGATTGGTGGTAACGTAATCATATTTTGATTGGAAGATTGGTGGTACCGTAATTACCACCAATCTTCCAATCAAAATATGATTACGGTACCACCAATCTTCCAATCAAAATATGATTACGGTACCACCAATCTTCCAATCAAAATATGATTACGTTACCACCAATCTTCCAATCAAAATATGATTACGGTACCACCAATCTTCCAATCGTCAGGGCTCCAGATAAGTTTTGTGTCTAAAATCATATTTTGATTGGAAGATTGGTGGTATCGTAATCATATTTTGATTGGAAGATTGGTGGTATCGTAATCATATTTTGAAAAGCTCAACTCATCATAACATGTATGGATTTCAAGCTGCGATCCTCTACACAGATTTTGTGACCAGTGTAGATCCAGATCAGACTGTGCATCCGCAGGATCCGCACTGTTCACCATACGAACCTTTGATTTCTTCGTCAGCTGTATGAGGTATCGTTCGTACTGCTCGATGGCGAATATCAGGTTGGGTATCGTCTTTGCCTGCTTCATCACGTAGGCCTGGAAAAACATGTATTTAAGAACTAAAACCGACTCCTTGAAATCTTTGAACAGAACAAATCTATCACATACCACAAGTGTTCTTATTGACAACGTTATGGGGAATAATGCCCCCCAACAAATTTCAACCAATCAGCATAGCATAACCAGGGTATGGGATCACATGATTTATTGTTTTAATGGATTAATGGCGGCTACCCATGATGTCTCGGGTAAACCTTATTTTTCATTAATACGACTGCGGTTTCTTCCTTTTAACCCTTAGACCGCTATCTTATTTTTTTGTCGTCTGCTGTTTATGTTCTATTTTCCATTTTTATCATCAAAAACATGCTTTGACAGCACTTTAGAATAATTTACAACATGCTTTGACAGCACTTCCGAATCATGTCAAACCATGTTTTTATTGATAAATAAGGCAAGCTATAAAGCAACAGCAGACGACAATTGTTGTAAGTAGCGGCCTAAGGGTTAATGATGACCATTTTCCAGCTGTTAACATTACGAATCCGCCAATACCAAATTTACCAGCATTACTTATGTAGTTAGTCTGAACATTCTGCAGAGAAATCGGATGAAATCAAACGTTGTTTAATCTTTGTCCAAATCAAATTTCTCTGCAGAATGTTCAGACTAACTACATAAGTAATGTTGCTAAATTTATTTGATGAAATTCCGTCAAATATTGATTTTATTGCGAAACAAGAGAGCCGAAGGTCACAATATACGCCCGTCGAGGCAAGGCCAGTCAACAAGGGGAGACAAGTCACTGAAAACCAATAGGGTTCTTCATCTTGCATTGATAAACATGTATACTGAATTTGGTTACGATCCGTCAAGTAGAACTTGGAGTTATTGCGTGAACAAGAATACAGAGTCCGAAAATTAAAAATGGCTGCCAAGGGGAGATAAGTCATCAGGAATTTTTCAAAACCAATAGTCTTCTTCGTCTTGCCGTGATAAACATGTATACCGAATTTGGTTATGATCGGTGAAGTAGAACATGAGTTATTGCGTGGACAAGGATACAGTGCGAAAATTAAAAATGGCCGCCAAGGGGAGATAAGTCATTAGAAATTTGTGAAAATCAATAGGCTCCTTCATCTTGCCGTGATAAACATGTATACCGAATTTGATTACAACCCGTCAAGTAGAACTCCAGTTATTGCGTGGACAAGCTAGCTGTTCAAATAATTTTTCATTTGTGGACCGATTTTCAAAAACTAACTTTTGTTTTCTCATTTCCAAGCTATCTAGCCATGTTTTGGAGTCGATTTCCAAATGTTTTCATTTTTTGACTCCTCCCCCAGCGCTTCCACCTCTTTTTACCCCATGTTAAATTCCCATAGCAAAATAGTTTTTTCGGGAGGGTGACTTTTTTGTTATTGGTGAAAAAATACTTTCATTGAAATATTTTTTTAGATTAAATAGCCAAAAGTTTGTCGGCAGAAAAATGTGGAACAGACAGTAGTCGTCAAAAGTCTGATAGCATTTGCAATATTTGTCTCCTGACCAAAATTTATACCCAGACCAGTGGATGCGCAGGCCGATTTGGAATTACAGGGGTCACAAACACAATTCAACAACGTATATGGTTTTAACCCTTTCAATACCACAAGCCTATACAGTGGTATTGGCAAAAAATGTAGATCAAGATGAGCCGGCTCGTGACAAGCATCAGGATCTGCACTTTTTGCGAGGAATTTTCATATTTTTGATAAGAAAAACACCACCTTTTCATAAATGGACTAGTCTGAAAATCATTTTGGATTGGTTGCAAAATTAACATATAACAAGAAATGCGTCTGTCGAACGCGGATGCCACCTGCAGCATATTTGAGAAACTGTGACAAAGTGGTTATTAACCGAAAAGTGTGACGGACGGACAGACAGACAAGACGGACAGACGGACGGACGGACGGACGTTCTTACATTAGGGTACTTATGTGGCTTATCACATGTTAAATATTAGCCACATAAAACGATTTTTAGCCACATAAAACGATTTTTTAGGTGGCTAATTGTAACCAACCCTATCCTTTACTAAGTCCATAACCCTGTGGGGCTAGGTACATAAGAAACCCAGTGGCATAAAAATCCATTCCAGTTACTTAGGGGTGAAAGGGTTAAGATGTGGCAGATCACAGCTATCTGTTCCCTATGCCCTTCCTGTATTACATCACAACTAATCGGTGGCCCATGTCCGTCTATGCCCACTGACTCACCTTACCGGACTGGCTCGCCTTGCCCTTCTTCTTCTCGTCTTTCTTCTTCCCCTTGTCTGGGGCCGCGTTCTGTAGCCGCTCACTCTCCGACGTCTGGTAATGAGATTCATTGACTCGTTGATTGGGGTTTATGTCCGTTCAACAAGTAAGGTCAGATACAGACTTTATGGATCAGTGGATTGACCAGTTGCGGTTTTGCATCCGTTTAACAGCAATGTCCTATATATACAAACTGACTGAATCCAAAAATCAGAACTGACTATTATTTACATAAAATATTCAGTCCTGAAATTAGAATAAGTTTAATTTGGTGCCAAGTCCTTGCAACACCAGTCACTTAGTCCCACTCACAGAATGTTTATAACATACAATTCAGTTAACCCTTTCAACACCACAGACCTGTATAGTGGTATTGGCAAACAGTGTAGATCCAGATGAGATGGCTCGTCAGATGGCTCGTTTATTCAGGATCTGCACTTTTTGCAAATAATTTTTAAGAACAAAAACACCCCCTTTTCATAAATGGACTAGTCTAAAAAACATTTTGGGACGGTTGAATTGGTTGCAAAATTAACATATCAAATCCATTCCAGTTACTTAGGCGTGAAAGGGTTAAAATATATTTTGTAACTCAAAACCAGATGGGCATAACCCGCATGTCGAGCCCACCAAGGCATTTGATAGACAGGTTGCAAAACCCTTTGAGAAAACCTTACAGGCCAGAGATCCAATACATGCACACAGTAGATCCTGATAGGCCGGCAGTGTTTGTCAGTATTTTTCTATTTGCTTAAATACCAAATTAAAATTGCCAAAAACCCAATTGAAATAAGAAGTAGTGAGTATCAAAAAGCAATGGTATCTTTATCATGCTACAGAAAACAATACACAAATATAGCATATTTTCATATTTTTCCATGAAAACACATCTTGGTATTTCATTTAGTAGAAAACTATTCAATAATTGCTGTCTGTTGATGAGTGAACAGTAGTGTGAATTTATTTTACCCAATTCAAACTTTGAAAAACCCAATTGCTTCAGAAATGATACTCAATTACTAATTCCTTATCTGGAGCCCTGCACATATGTGAAGGTGAAAGGGATCTAACACGTCTTAATGTGCCGTTTATCAGAACATTGATGGAGTGTAGAATGGATGAAAAGGTAAAAGGGTTTACTGTCCCAGCAACAACTAAGGTCATGTTGAGATGTGACCTCGGCTTCAAGTCTCTTCCAGTGGAATGGAAATTCAAATACATTTTACTATAAAACTATTTTTCCCTGCCTAGTGCTGGGATTGAACCCACAACCCAGAGCTCCAGATAAGGTGCGTATTGGCATATTGTACACTTATTTTAGCAGAATACGCATTGATTATCAGAAGTGGGAGTATGAAATATTCACAACAATGCGAAAATACGCATTGATTTTCAATTTGAGTGAAAATACTGTAATAAAGTTGAAAATTTATTTTTTAAATAGTTGACCTATAAAAAAGCAAAGAACGTTTGCTCTTTGCAGTTAAAATAAGTGAACTTTTAAATTTGTTTTATTTTTTATCATTTGTTCCTATTTAATAAGTCAGAAAATAAATAATACATTTGTAAAAGTAAAATACACATTGAATTTGCAATCTGGGGGTATAATACTCTTTAGGTACACACTTTATCTGGAGCTCTGCAACCGTCGGCAGAATGCACAAATCTACACTGGTGAGAAATCTCCTCTAGCAACCTCCTCCAGAAATCTCCTCTAGCAACCTCCTCGAGACGTGCACCCACCTGTATGTATGTTATCAAGGCATAGCAATACTGAGTGAGTCGTGTCCCCGATAGCTTCACCAACTTCTCAAACCGCTGTGACAACATGCCTTTGTTCTGTGTGCATAACCCGATATACTGAAACAAGAATTCCGCGGAATCAAATGTCTCGCCTTGTTCCGCCTTCACCTTGACCCTGGGGCATTGACCTAGGGGCCCGAGAATAGTCCTATATTCATCTACATATCATAGTAAAAGTATGTATAAAGTTTGATGACTGTAGCTGATAAGGTGTTAAATGTAATGACCGTAACATGAAAACTTAACATTGAATGATGACGCCGCCGCCACCGACAACTCCGGAAAAGCAAAACCTATGTCTCGCTGTCCGCTTTCGCGGGCTAGACAATATAAACCATGTATATTGATGTCATTCGGAAACGTCATGTGACACCGTTCGACCAATGAAAATAGAAAATGTGGTCTGCAAACGCACTTAGGGCGAAATAAACAGACAGACGGACGGATGTATGATCAGTAGCGAGGGTAGTTGTATTAATGTGGAAGGATGTATCGTTACTAAAGTAATGCATGTGTGCAATATGAAGATATTAGCAGAAGGCAAACAGAAATTTAAGAAACTCTTACAACTTTCAAAAAATAAACAGACAGACGGACGGACGTCCGATCAGTAGCGAGGGTATTTGTATTAATGTGGAAGGATGTATCGTTACTAAATAATGTTTGCTATATGAATATATTAGCTGAAGAAAACAGAAATTATAGGTGATTTGAGAAACTCCTACACAAACTTTGAAAAAATAAACGGACGGACCGATATTCAGACGGACAGACAGGACGAAACCTATAGGGCATTGCCGATTCTCGGTGGGGCCCTAAAAATCAGTTTTCAATTTGTTGTAGCCCAAATATTCATATATAGTCTAGGGTATTTACGGTAAAAATGGCCAGGACCCACCACTAATTGCAACAGTTTGTTTCTTTTTGCTAAACTGTTCAGAATAGTGTTCTGAACAACATATACAAAATCCGCAAAAATCCACCTTGGGGAAAATGCACAATACGCATAAATCCAAGATGGCCGCCAACGCTGACAGTTAGCATCAATAATGTACATGTATATTGTACATGTATCCTTTTTTCCTGCGTTAACTGCTGGGAACTTAGCGTAATATCAGCCCAAACTATTTAATTCAACTTTCATTTCCATTGGATATGTATTACAAGCATTTTAATTCAAAATGGCCGCCAAAACAACTGGCATTCACGTTTCATGGCGCGTTTATCGTATACTACATTCTCGTTTGTTGATAGGTGTGCATTAGATGCTGTAACATAATTTTATAGAGTTGATAAAGACATAGGACTAAGAGATATACTTGACGAGACCTGCATTCAGAGAAGTGTAAACCACTTTGTGAAGCATGTACATGATAGATAAAATGTTTAGTGAAACATTTTATATGGGACACCGGCTGAAAAAAATGCATAATTAACGATAGTTGCAGATTCTACTTCACTTGGTTTGTACAGTAAAAATTCATAACTGTCTCGATCAGAGTGCGCAAATGCACAGGCTGATATGTGGCCACACCGGTCGTAAACTATGCATCGTAAGATACCGCCTCTCAGACGACGGCGTGTTGGCAAAAAAGTATACGTCACAACGTTTGACGTCACGGAAATGCATCAATAGTTATTTATAGACACCATTTGGTGCAGTTTAACATCGCTACGGTCGTAACGCGTGAATTGCAATGAAATATTTATTTGGTTTGTTATTACAGTTCAACAACGCTATCGTTATTTTTCACTAACTGCAATATTTGTAGGCGGTGGGCATACTTGAATTTGATATTGCATTTGAACATCGCTATCATTTTAACGTACACATGCGACACGATATTTATATCGAGTTGCGTATCGTCACTAAATCTGCATTTATAATATTTTACTAGCGTAATGTATATGTAAATCAGAGTAGCGAAACCAGCGTCACTGTTGTGAATATATGAATCGTACAATGGAGGAGTGCACATTTTTTGACAGTCCACTGTCTGACGGATGTGGTGCAAATATCAGCACAGTACCCGGACAGCGTGTACATGCTGTATGTCGGCGTAATTTCTGTGACTTGAAAAGAATCAAGACTAGAAAAAGACAACTATCTGGCACAACGGAGAACTCGAATGATGAGGTCTCTTTGCGCTCGTCGGAAACACAATCATTTTGTTTCAAAACACAATGCATATATTGTGAACACACATACACATTCGATGACAGGCGCAAACGGGGCAACAAACTGATACCAGTTACATCCCTTGATTTGCAAGTACGTCTTCTCAATCAATGTCAGACTAGGAATGATGAATGGGCAAGAACTGTCATGCAAAGGATCAACTCAGTGCACGATTTACCTGCAGCTGATGCAATGTATCATCAAATATGCAGCGTAAATTTTCGAACAGGTAAAGAACTGCCAGCCCAATTCACGCTTGCCGAATGAAAACTGCCATCAGCAAAGAAACGGGGTAGGCCGACGGATTCAATCCAAGATGAGGCATTTGTAAACATTATGTCTGAGCTAGAGATGAATGATGACGAACAAACAACATTAAATGACTTAATTGTCAAGATGCAGGAATACATAGGAGACAAAGACCGCGTGCCGTATGGGTTCACACATATGAAGGAGAGAATTAAGAGCCACTATGGGGACAGAATAATAATATCTGAAATCAACGGCAAAAGCAATGTTGTCACATTCTTTAAGACGGCATCAGCAATACTTCACCAATTTCATGAACAGAACAAGTTTGAAGATTCGGACGACGAAAAGATGAGAATAATTGAAACAGCAGCAAATCTGATAAAATCAGATATTAAGTCCGCAGTCCAGCCCAAAGATATGTATCCGAGCTGTTCTGACATGTCTATAGAGGAAGGGGTGGCCTATTTGACTGGAACACTACGTGAGTTCTTGAACGTCCTACTCCCGAGACAATGTAATGAAGTGAAAATGGCTTCGCTCGGCCATGCAATTATACAAGCGGTGAGACCCCCGAGTTCTGTTGTCACCCATTCAGTTAGGACTTGGGGTACAGCTCCACCACCATTTTGCATCAAAGTTTCTCATTGAAACACTAAACGCACATTGATTTTGTAGTTCATACAAAGAAGTGTACTCTGCAGTATGTCGCTGATAATGTCGACCACAATGTCAGAACCATTGACGGATTGAATACTTTTCATGGTATGGGCATGATAGTGACTGTTACGCCGAGCAGGAAAACCTGCCGTCCCGTTCCACGAGTCTCGGTAACCGCGGAGGGAATATCCGCACTTGGTCGTGTAAATATCCGTTACTTTTCGGCCCCCGAACAATGGTCTCAGGTCTATATCATTTGAGACGTTACCCTCGTTATATGTCGAAGACCCTACATCAGACATCGATACACTTTACAAAGCAGTTTTCGCCGTGAATTCAAAGCGACCTGGATGGTCAGGTACAATGCAAATGATTCACAAAGGTGATCATCCTGGAAAGGCGTCTGTGTTGTTCTTACCCATGCTTGACATTAATCCCAGTGATCTGACTTGCATATATTCCACATTGAATTTCATATGTGCACATGCGAAACATCATGAGGTTACTCCGGTGGTAACATTTGATCAGCCACTATGGTGGAAGGCCCTGCAGATAATAGAAAGTGAACCAGAGGCCAGTGAGCTGCGATTCATCGTTCTGCGTCTTGGTGGGTTCCATACAGAAATGAGTTTTCTGGGAAGTATTGGTCGCATAATGTCAGGTTCCGGCCTTCAAGATGTTCTCCGGCTCGTCTACGCACCCAATGCCGTAGATCACATGCTCAGTGGTAAAGCAGTTGAGAGAGCTGTTAGAGGCAATTTTCTCGTTGAAACCTCATTGTCTTCAATGATCGTCGAAAGAGGACTATCTGAAACATGCTCATCGGATAACTCAAATACTGAACCGTGTACACCAGCTGTTGGAAGAGACCGTCGCTGATACGGCCATCCAGCCGCAACAAAATACGGAATCTGAGATATCCATGGATACTGATATAGACAGACCGGAAGTACAGAAACTCGGACAGCTTTTTGAGGGGTTACTCTCTGGTGAAGTATCGCTGGAAGAATTATCATCCTCGCGTGAACTAGGCTGGTTCAGAGACAGGGTACAAACCATATGCCAGTCGATGAAAGACAGGCGAACAGCCAAACTTTGGCTACAGTACATAGCCATGATAGACCTACTCAAACTCATCCTGAAGGCTGAACGAGGTGGAAATTGGCAACTTCATTTGCGGGCCGTTCATGAAATGCTACCTTACTTCTCAGCAGCTGGGCACAATCTGTATGCCAAGTCTGCATACATCTATCTTCAGCGAATGACCAACCTCGAACATCAACATCCATGTTGTTCGTCGTACTGACCGCTTCTGGGCTGGCCTCTCGCCTGATCTTGTGATTGAGCAAGTGCTCATGAAATCGGTCAAGACCACTGGTGGACTTACCCGGGGCAGGGGTCTCACTGAGACACAGCGTCTCGTGTGGCTAATGTCCATGCCTCAGTGCGTCGAGTTGAATAATGTAATGCAAGAACTCACGTCAGTGTCATACAGCACGAGTGAGCAGCATAAGGATGTGACAGATGCCAGACAGAAACGAGACGTAGATGACATATTTGAGTATACAGCTGATACAATCAGACATGATGATAGTGAATCTCAGCATGATAACATGGAACACATAATGACATTTCAAATGTACTGCATGGTTCGAAAGTTGCCAACAGTAAAATAGAGTAATAAACCCTAAAGGGGGCAATGAGCAGGACTAACATAACATAGCGATACAACCATAGAAATCTACGGCACGGGTACAGCGGTGGTCACAGAGCCTTCAACATGGCAAAAAAATGCACTCCATAACCAGCGGTGGACGATCCCCAACAAAAACAATAACTACACAAAACAAGAAACGAGGCAAAGCCACGAAGGCCAGGTTTTTTCCAAGCATAGACACTTGGATAACATAATTATACCCACTTTTTGTAGACTAGATGGCCGTGGCCTGCATGTCGTGCCTTGGGGTGAGGCATGGACACTAACAAAATAGATATAGTAGATGGAAAAACTTTAACGAAAAAACTTCAACCGGACACACGGACGTACGGACGGACGTATGCCAAAATGCCGACGATATCACGCTTTCTGCAAGCGGGTGCGACAATGATGATAAACACCCATGTGAAGTACCAAGGTAATGGGTGAAGCAGTTGCAGAGATATAGTACACAAAAAAACTTTAACAAAAAAATTCAAAATAATTTGACCTTGACATTGGGCATAGGGGCCGCACGGTTGGGGGGTCAATTACGTAGGAATAATAGGTGAAGGTAAAAAAATGGTCACATGTTGGATAGTTTTATATGGTAGGCACCCCTTGGTTATGAAGCTGTGAAAGTTTGGTGGTACTAGGTGGTACAGTACCAAAGAAATGGAGTTAAACACGAAAACTTAACATTGAAAATGGCTAAGTCGACTGCGTGGAAAAAATGGGTCAAGTTAAAAAAAAAAGTAACATGTTGGATAGTAATATGTGGTGGGCACCCCTTGATTATGAAGCTGTGAAAGTTTGGTGGTCCTAGGTGGTACAGTAACAAAGAAATGGACTCAAACACCAAAACTTAACATTGTAAACACGAAAACTTAACATTGATTGTGGACGCGCCGCCCGCGACCCAGCCCGCCCGCCCGCGCCGCGCCCGCCCGGCTTTCGCCAATCCAATAGCCTGGATTTTTTTCTCAAAAAACCTGGCTAAAAATAAGAAAATAACATGAAATGCAACAGAGGCACCACAAAACAGATTCCTCAAAAATGAATCACTACGAAAACAACGGTCCTAGTAGTAGAAATGAAGAAACAAAACACGTCACAAGAAGACCCGACAGCAAGACTACCGCCTGGGAACGGTCAGTGAAGAAAAATCCACTGGGGGTAGAACCTGGTTAGGGTGGGCCCACAACCTCCCACTTACCCGGCCATCGTGTCTAGACGGGACATTACACAAGATATGAATGAAATAACGAGCAATAAGGACGAATAATAGTCAGTACAAACAAGAAAAATACACTTGTATAATGATGATAAAAAGGAAAACACTCAAACAAACTATAATAAATGAGATGAGAATATCACAAAACTGAAATTAACAAAAAACGGACGACAGGGCAAACTGTAGAATATAATGGGCCCCGTCACCAATTCATTAAGACAAAATACATACACATAAATACCCAGACATAAGAATTATCGATATTTTAGCGGCCATTTTGATTTTTTTAACAAAGCTATATATATCGTATGAAGGCTAAAACTATTAAAATAACGACTCCCACTTGCCATCACAATATACATATATATTTATTGCCATTTTAATGAAATGCATGGTCAGAAACGTACAATAATCGTGATTTTTCGATATTTTGGTGGCCATTTTGAATTTATACCAATGATATGGTCATCGTATCAAACGACAAATTATTTGTAGCGCTTATGTGTCATTTTTATGCGTTTAAATCATTCCAAAACAATACCTAAAACATAATATAGCACCACCATTGTTGTTATATAAATATTTTGGTGGCCATTTTGGATTTATCGGAATAAATCGATTTCCCCAAAGTGGATTTTTGCGGATTTTGGGTATGTTGATAAGGACACCTTATATTATTGGAAACTGAAGAGAAACAAACTGTTGCAATTAGTGGTGGGCCTACACCCTATTTTCTCTAGACTAAAGGTCAAGCCCGATATGACATTATGTTATAAATCAGTACGTATTGGGCCAATACAAAGCATTTCAACATCACAGGCCTGTATAGTGACATTGACAAAACATGTAGATCCAGATGAGCCGGCTCGTGACGAGCCGTCTCATCAGGATCTGCACTTTTTGCAAGTAATTTTCATATTTTCGAGAACAACACCTCCTTTTCATAAATGGACTAGTCTGAAAATCATTTTATGACAATTGGATTGGTCCGGAAATTAACATATAAAAATCCATTCCAGTTACTTATGGGTGAAAGGGTTGACTTACATATTTAACTAGGATGGTCAGGGTGCCGTATATCCGTGTCAGGAGTTTCATCAACAGTTCGGTACACGCTCCCACGGGTAGCATGGACTGTACAAACTCGTGACACGCCCCCACGAGAATGCCGAGCCGCGTACACACAGACTTCTCATGGTCATCACGCTGGGTCAGCTCCGGGGATTCGACACCTACAACCGTAAGTAGATTAACGGTACATGCCCACTCAGTAGGCACAAACTATTATTTATATCAGAGACATCATCTGTGACATTTTTTGGCAAAATAAACATTCATTCACCATTATCTCACATACTGATTGCCATTATTCTACATTTTATATCCGATGCAAATTTTCACACTGATATCAGGGGCACTAACCGTGTTACCTTAAAATGTTTACGGACGTTACTATTTATTCTCTGTATTTATTTTTTGATGTGCAATGATCATACTTTATAATCTGTCGAAAATATTATTTTTTCAGGTGACGCATTTAATTAGTATAAATAATTAAAACTAGAAAATGTGTTCATAGAACATGGATGCCCCACATATCGCTTTGATAATAAATGAGGCCAAATTCCAAGTCAAAATTTGTTTTTACCTGAGCGTTAAAGTTTTTGAAGCACCAAGTATGTGACCTTGACCCTGGGCTTGGCGGGGGCAGGACAAACGTGGATTTGGCACAGGGCGGTAGAGGACCATTAGAGCAATGTGTATATGAAATATGAAGCAGATCGGTCGAAGGATGAAGAAATTATGAGACATTTACCCGAACGTTAAAGTTTTGTGACAGACGGACGGACGGGACGGACAAGAGTAACACTAAATGCCCCCTCCGCTATCGTGGTGGGGCATAAAAATAGCATGCCTAATTTGCATATGAAAATAGCCTGATACCACCGCGCGTCACTATCAGTAAAATAAATATTACTACCGTATTTAGCCGTGTATTGCGCGCATTGGTGTATTGCGCGCATCCCTATTTTGGGCCAAAAAAATGGGTAAAAAAACAGTTCTAGTAAATAGCGCGCAGACAATTTTCACGAAAAAAATCGGCCGAAATTTTGTCATTAGTATAAGAAAATTGCTTTCCGAGTTCACATCCACAATGCTGAACGTGTGCGGGTAGGCTTTCTCAAAGCAGTTAGTGTTGCATTTATCGTATTTACCGATTAATATGCTAATTAATTAAAAATTAAAAAAATTTACGACGCATGTAATGAATTTATTGGAACTACTTATGAAGAATTTTTGTTTTTTATTTAATCCACTACATTTGGCATTCGACAAAGCAAGTCACGTGTCGCCCCGTAATCAGGTTTGATAATCAACAACACGTGGCAGCCATGTGTCAGACAGACAGCTTCCCCAAGGCGATACTGAAACACCTGTACCCCAGCCAAATATTGACACAGTACACACGCGTAGTGTGTATTCACCGTTTATTGATCGGGTTTAAAAATAGACATAGAAGTCGCTGTAGAATACAGCGTATAGCCTCAGCTTAGCATGTTTATTGATTGAATGTTACTGATCTGACTGCGTGTATGCTACGCTGCTCGCACACGTCATAAGGTTGATTTGCTTTACAACTACTGTCCTCATTAATTATTCACATAATGGCTGACGGCACGTCATAAGGTTGATTTGCTTTACAACTACTGTCCTCATTAATTATTCACATAATGGCTGACGCGTGACGTCACATTGAAAATTTCACAACCACCGATAACAAGCTGACAACAATTGACCGATATGAGACACCAGCGTAGATAAATTTAATTTAATTTCGAGACAGAAAATGCCAAAATGTGGCTATGTATGGAGAAATGGGGCTTATGGTATTGCAACCCGTGTAGATTCACGCATATGCTGGTGTATAACACTATGCGTTTTTTATAGGGCCACAAATCGATGTTCAACACCAATCTACACTTACCTCACCCGTACTTACCCATATTTTTTGTGGTGTATAACACTATGCGTAATTTAGGACCACAAATCGATGTTTCCGTTTCCGGTAAACATTACTTTTTTCTCTTCGATAAAAAAAATGGGTAAAACTGGCGCAGAAATCGGCTGGAAAAATGTTTGAAATTTATGTTCCTACTTATAACGCGCAGGGTGACTTCTGGATTAAAAATGGGGCTGAAAAAATGCGCGCAATACAAGACTAAATACGGTAAGTGATTATATAGAGGAAATTCATATTTTTACAACGAATATGACATATATCTTCATCGAGTGGCGTGGAATGTCCATATTTCACGAGTGCCGTTAAGCACGAGTGAAATATGGACATTTCACACCACGAGATGAACATATATGTCTTAATATTCGTTGCAAAAATATGAATATTCTATTTATTATATACCGCTCCATGGAAATTAGCAGTTTTTTAGACTGTATACGGTAATGAATGTGTATTTGCAGCCTATTTGCAGTCCGGCACTGCAGGTGCGTGTTATGAATTAAGATAGCGGAAGTAGTCGTATTTTCACCGGAAGATGTTTATTTCACAGGAAGATGTTTATGAGAACATGACTTTTATTTACATCGTATAACTATGTATTTCATGGGTAGGTATATAATAAATCTGTATATCGGGCACTCTTAATTTTTAGAACTGGTGGAATAGTGACACAATTATACACTTATTTAATTCCTATAAAGAACAGCGTGTACCTACCGGGTATAAACTTTTAAGTCCAACTATACTAGTTAAAAATGGTACAAAATTTGGTTCTCATGAACATTTTTTTTCTTCAAAAGGATGTATAACAAGAAAATGTGACTGTCGGCACACAAATGCCCCCTGTGGCAGATTGGAGAAACTGTGGCAACGCTAATTAACCCAAAGTGATAGTATTCATAAGCACAGTTATGAAGGTCAAACGGTCAGCTGTGAAGGTCACAGGGTTAAAGTCATATTAAGGGCAGTGTATGGCATTTGTCCACAAGTATGCTGTGTTTAAATATTGAGGTGATCCTTCAAGGGATATGACAGAAATGAGAAACTCCCGCAAACTTCTTAATGAGTTAAAATGTTCAAAGTTGTGAAGGTCGAAAGGTCAAGGTCATGTAAAGGGCAGCATGAATGTGGGGCATTTGTCCACAAGTATGATGTATTGAAATATTAAAGTAATGCATCAAAGGATATAGAAGTTATGACAGAGATGAGAAACTCCGGCAAACTTCTTTAAATGTGAACAAGTTTGAAGTAGTGAAGGTCAAGATCAAATTAAGGACAGCATGGAGACATTTGTCCACAAGCATACTGTGTTAAGATAGTCAAGTAATCCTTCAAGGGATATAGAAGTTATGACAGAATTGAGAAACTCTTAATGTGCTGGACGGACACACGGACAGACATACTGACAACAGAGTCAAAACACTATATGCCTCCGGCTCTACAGAGACTGGGTGGTATAAAAACATTAGATCTGTATCATTCTGTATTAGTGCACTTGCTAATCAGGAGCTACACTGGTAAACAGTACAGTAGCCTATTTCACCAACATTGCAAAGTATACTTTTCGAGCAAAGTATACTTTAAGGGAGAAATTTTCAATTTTAGGATAAATTTCTTAATTTTTATTATACTGAATTTATTACATTATCACAGCCAGTTTGGCTGTGATAATGTAATAAATTCAGTATAATAATTCTGCATACGTTTAATCATCAAATATATGCAGTTGTTAGTTATATATGAAATAATGCATTTCAGAGAAAATAAATGATTACTCCCTCAAAGTATACTTTGCTAGAAAGATATACTTTGCAATGTTGATGAAATCGGCTCCTGATGCCGCTAACAACAGTGCAAAAGAGGCATGGTCAGTAAAATGGAGAAAAGTGAAAGTGAATGGGTTTAACGTCCCAGCAACAGCTAAGGTCATACAGAAACGTTACCACAGTTTAAAGCCTCATCCAACTGTATTATTCACGTCTAGGGTGAGGGTTGAACTCATAACCTCCAGTATTGAAGTCCAATGCCATACCCACCAGGCCAAAGCCTATCCATGTGAAGTGGAGAAAGGTTAATTTGGGTTCTCCTTGTCATGATAACTGTGTACATGTATATAGAGAATAGTAGGTTAGTGCCGTGATTGGGAAAAAATATCTGGCAAGACTTAGGAAACGGGATGGGCGAGGCTCTGCCGAGCACATCCCGTTTCCGTGCCGCACCAGATATTTTTCCCATTCACGGCACTAACCTACTATTTTATTTATCCCGTCAACACCTACAAATGGCTTTTAAATGCAAAAAAATAACACCAGTCACCGCACATATTCATACGCAGTGATTAGGTCGTATTGACAGGATATCAAAAATGTTTCATGGCACCGTGTTTCACGGTGCATACGTACACACTGTTATGATCTGTCCAGTAAAATGTATGAGATATGAGTGCTCTGGTTAATAAAGCGCTACTCTGGAGGCCAAACACTGGACAAACTTTCTTTGGTCATGGGTCATAATTATGGGCTTTTCAGACCAGATGGAGCTAGATCAGTTGCACAACCATTTTCGACCTATAGCTTTTAAACTTCCACTGTTGTGAGATACTTAATTCCTTAACACCAGCCCTATACAAACTATGATACCATAGAACCCTAAGTATTCGGACACTACACATACACTAGCCCTAAATATTGGAATACTATTCTTTGTGGGTATCCAAATATTTATATTTATCCCGTCAGCAGTGCGTATTGTGTCGTGAAACAATTTTGATATCCTGTCAATACGACCTAATCACTGCGTATGAATATGTGCGGTGGCTGGGGTTATTTTTTTTGCATTTTAAAACCATGTGTAGGTGTTGACGGGATAAACAGAATAGTAGGTTAGTGTCATGAATGGGAAAAAATATCTGGCGCGGCACGGAAACGGGATGGGCTTGGTAGAGCCTCGCCCATCCCATTTCCTAAGCCTTGCCAGATATTTTGTCACATTCACGGCACTAATCTACTATTCTCGTAGCATATCCATAGCAGATTTCATCAACATTGTAAAGTATACTTATCTAGCAAAGTATACTTTGATGGAGTAATCATTTATTTTTCCCGAAATGCATTATGTCTTATAGAACTAACGACCGCATATATTTGATGATTAAAAGTATTATACTGAATTTATTACATTATCACAGCCAAAATGGCTGTGATAATGTAATAAATTCAGTATACAGTCAAACCTCCCGAACGGCCACCTCTCTACAACAACACCCTCTCTGTAACAGCCGATATTTTATATCCCAAATGGATGATTTCCTCTATATCTAACCCTTATACTGCTGAACCCGAAAATTGTCTTCGGATGTTGCTTTAGCATTCTTTATCAATAAAAAACATGTTCTGACAGCACTTTAGAATCATTTCCATTGGAAATGATTCTAAAATGCTGTCAAAGCATGTATTTAATGAGAATTATCGAAGAAAATAAATAACATCGGACGACAAAATTTAATTCGGCATTAACCTCACTACAACAGCAACTTCTCTACAACAGCCAGTTTTGCGTCTTCCCATAGGCGGCTGTTGAGAGCTTTCACTGTAATAACAAGAGCTGTAGGAGAACAGCATAGCTCGACTACGAGGGTTGTCGATGTACACATAGCTTGACAAACAAGGTGGCTGCGGCCTGCATAAAAACCTTAACCAAGGTTGACTAAAAAACTTAACCAAGGGAAATTAAGTAAGTAATTCAAGGTTAAATGTAGGTCAATGACAGATATAGGTCAGGGGTTATTGATGTACATCACTAGGAGATGAAGTTTTCCAAGTATGGTTGCTGTAGGCCCAGGAGTATTCCATATACAAGCTTGACTAAAAACCTTAACCAAGGGGAAATAACTAAGTAATCCAAGGATAAAAGTAGGTCAAGGTCAAATATAGGTCAGGGATTATTGATGTACATCACTAGGAGATGAAGTTGTCCAAGTATGGTTGATGTAGGCCGAGGAGTATTCCATATACAAGCTTGACTATAAACATTAACCAAGTAATCAAGGTTAAATGTAGGTGAAGGTAAAATATAGGTCAGGGGTTATTGATGTACATCCCTATGAGAAAAAGTTATCCAAGTATGGTGTCTGTATGCACAATAGTATTCCATATACAAGCTTGACTAAAAACCTTAACCAAGGTGACTTAAAAACCTAACCAATATTAAGTAATTAATTCAAGGTTAAATAGGTCAAGGTGAAATATAGATCAGCGGTTGTTGATGTACATCACTAGGAGATGAAGTTGTCCAAGTATGGTTGGTGTAGGGCCAGGAGTATTCCATCTACAAGGTTGACTAAAAACCTTAACCAAAGAGAATTAAACACTAAGTAATTAGAGAAATGTAGAGACTAAAAACTACCAGAAGAATACTTAAAGTAATATATCAGGGATTGTAGTTGAAGCCAAATATATATAGTACTTGAAAAATTGTAACAATTCATGAGAAAAGGTGTCCAAGTATGGTGTCTGTATGCATCAATAGTATTCCATGTACAAGCTTGACTAAAAACCTTAACCCAAGGGGAATTAACTAAGTAATTGAAGAGGAAATGTAGGTCAAGGTCAAATATAGATCAGGGGTTATTGATGTACATCACTAGGAGATGAAGTTGTCCAAGTATGGTGGGTGTAGGGCCAGTAGTATTCCATATACAAGGTTGACTAAAAACCTTAACCAAGGCGTGACGCCGACGACCGACGCGACAACATAAGCTCAAATTATTCTTCGAATAGTCGAGCTAAAAATTAATAAATTTATCCTTAAATTGAAAATTTCTCCTGCAAAGTATACTTTGCTAGATAAGGATACTTTGCAATGTTGGTGAAATAGGCTACAGAGCAATCAAGCAGTCTGTATTGTCCAATGCTAATTATTCATCTTTATCTATCAGCACACAATCCATAAGTGACGTACATATCCTACCAGTTTGTGCGAGAGCCGCGTTGTCGGCGCGTATCCGTGCGATCACCCAGTCTGTGTCGTCCAGCTCCCGTTCACACTGTTGTAGTAACAAGGTCAACACAGCAGGGGCGGCCGATCGCTTGGTCACGATGGCAAAGTGGGTTCTGTTGTCCACCTCCACATCCTAGTGATGATTTAATATGATATTAATTCAGAGCTCCAGATAAGCTGCGTCTTTGCGTAAATACCCAATTAAAATTGTCAAAAACCCAATTGAAATCAGAAGTAGCGAGTATCAAAAAGCAATAACAAATTTGTGGTACCTTTATCATGCTACAGAAAACAATAAACAGACCACAAATATAGCATATTTTTCTTATTTTCTATGAAAACACATCTTCGTATTTCATTAGAATTGTTTCCAAGGAGACAATTATAATGAAATGCCAAGACATGCTTTCTATTCGAAGAAAACTATTCAATAATTGCTGTCTGTTGATGTGTAAACAGTAGTGTGATTTTATTTTACCCAATACAAATATTGAAATTGCTTCTGATATGATGGGAGTGAAAATACTCAATTACTAATTCCTTATCTGGAGACCTGTTAATTAACCCTTTACAGACAGGGCTCCAGATAAGGAACTAGAAATGGGGTGGTCGAGTTATGCTCCGGAGACAAAATCAGTGACGGAAAAACAAAGGGAGATAACTAAAAAATTAGTGATGCAAGAGTTGTCATTCTTGCGTGACACACCTTTAGGGTCGTGGTCTATGCATGTGTGAAGTTTCATGAAAATGACGCAAGAGTTGTCATTCTTATGTGCGACACACCTTTGGGTAGTCTTCAATGCATGTGTGAAGTTTAATAAACTAGAAAATGTGTTCATAGAACACGGATGTCCCACATATCGCTTTGATAATAAATGAGGCCAAATTCCAAGTCAAAATTTTCTTTTACCTGATCGTTAAAGTTTTTGAAGCACCAAGTATGTGACCTTGACCCTGGGCTTGGCGGGGGCAGGACGAACGTGGATTTGGCACAGGGCGGTAGAGGACCATTAGAGCAATGCATATATGAAATATGAAGCTGATCCGGTGAAAGGAAAACAGGAAAATTATTGGATCCGGTGGGCAGGGAAAAACAGATTATTTGGATTTGGCACAGGGCGGTAGAGGACATTAGAGCAATGTATATGAATATGAAGGAGATCGGTCGAAGGATGAGAAATTATGAGACATTTACCCGAGTGTTAAAGTTTTGTGACGGACGGACGGACGGACGGACGGGAGGACGGGACGGGGGGACGATGGAACGCACGTTCCTACGAATGAATACTTGTTGGGTTTTTACTCTATAAAAATACCAACAAGAGTACCCAACACTATCCTAACCCTACCCAATAAGATCCCCGTACGCTTACAACAAGTACCCATTCGTGTGTGCGGACGGATGGACGGACGGACGGACGGACGGACGGACGGACGGACGGACGGACAGGACGGACGGACAAGGGTAACACTAAATGCCCCCTCCACTATCGTGGTGGGGCATAAAAATATTCCAAAGGGTGTTCGAGTTATGCTCTGGATACAAAATCAGAGCACGAAACAACAAAGGGAGATAAGTAAACAAGAATTCCGCGGAATCAAATGCCTCGCCTTGTCCCGCCTTGACCTCGAGCCTGGGCCTGAAAGCAATTTTCACTGGCCCGAACATATTATACAATTATTGACTAGTGAGCCATAGAATATCAGATTATATTCTATGGCTCACTAGTCAATAATTGTTTTATTATATGATAATAGTCTGTATATAGCACTTACGACCTTATGCTACTAGACAAAAATTAAAAGAATAATTAGAAAAAAAAAAAATGGAAAAAAAAAGTTTAAAAATTAAAAATAATAATGCTTGCTACTGGAGCCCAGATTATTTTTTTAATAGTCCTATATTTATCTACATATATCTGCACAGGTCCACATAATGCCACAATATTTTCAACACAGTTTACGGAAATGTAATATCCAATGTAGTAATTTACCTGTATAAATTACCTGTGGTCAAGAGTGGTCAAGACTGGACATTTGCACATGCTAGCACATGCACAGGTGAATGGTTCTCCCAGTCTCTATTGTTCTCTCTACAGGTAAGGTGTACAGAGCACACGAGAAAACGGGTCTTCATGCATTATTGTCCAGTTTGTAGAGTGCGCAAAACAAAAAAGGGAGATAACTCAGAAATTAGCTACGCAAGAGTTGTCATTCTTGTGCGCGACACACCTCCGGGTCGTGGTGTGAAGTGTGTGAAGTTTCATGAAAATATTCCAAAGGGTGGTCGAGTTATGCTCCGGACAGGAAATTAGTGCACGAAAACAAACAAGAGGGCCATGATGGCCCTAATTCGCTCACCTGACTCCATGAACACCAGAGGAGAATGTGACATTGAGTTCATGTTTTAAAAAAATTGTGCTATTTTTAGATGGCGGACATCTTGGATTAAGCGATGACTGTCATTTTACCAAATCTGAAAAATGCTTCACCCAAAGATCTTAACTTCCTATGAAGTTTGGCCAGCATCGGCCATGTGGTTCCTGAGAAAAAGACGTTCAAAATCTTGAATAAATGGACCTTTTGGTGGCCATCATGGATGACATAATCATCCGATTCCGACAAATATTGCACCAGAGCAATCGCCTCATCGATACCTTCAATTTGATATATGGCATGAGCATATTCGGTCAAAAATAAAATTTGACCCCAATTTGACCCCACGGGCCGACGCCCATTTTTGACCCCACCGGGGTCACCATTTTCACAACTTTGAAAGAGCATTGTAAATCGATCATTTCTACCAAGTTTAGTCGAAATCCGGCCAGCGGTTCATGAGAAGAAGATTTTTTAAGAATTTATGCTATTTTTAGATGGCGGCCATCTTGGATTAGTGATGACCTCCATTTTAACAAATCTGAAAAGGGTTCACCCATGGACCATAACTTTTAAGTTTGGCTACCATGGGCCAAGCGGTTCATGTGAAGAAGAATTTTTAAATCTCTAATAAAAGAACGACCTTTTGACATTTCGGCGGCCATCTTGGATGACATAACAATCGGATTTCGACAAAAAATGTACCAGAGTGATCGCCTGATTGATACCTTCGATATATAACATGACCATATTCGGTCAAAAATAGAATTTGACCCCACGGGACACGCCCATTTTTGACCCCGGGGTCACCATTTTAACAACTTTGAAAGAGCATTGTACATCGATCATTCCTACCAAGTTTCGTCGAAATCATGTTAGCGGTTCATGAGAAGAAGATTTTTTAAGAATTTATGCTATTTTTAGACGGACGCCATCTTGGATTAGCGATGACCTCCATTTTAACAAATCTGAAAAGGCTTCACCCATGGACCATAACTTTTAAGTTTGGTTACCATGGGCCAAGCGGTTCATGTGAAGAAGAATTTTGAAATCTCTAATAAAAGAACGACCTTTTGACATTTCGGCGGCCATCTTGGATGACATAACAATTCGATTTCGACAAAAAATGTACCAGAGTGATCGCCTCACTGATACCTTCGATTTGATATATAACATGACCATATTCTGTCAAAAATAAAATTTGACCCCAATTTGACCCCACGGGCCATGCCCATTTTTGACCCCGGGGTCACCATTTTTAACAACTTTGAAAGAGCAATGTCCATCGATCACATTTTAACAACTTTGAAAGAGCAATGTACATCGATCATTCCTACCAAGTTTCGTCGAAATCCGGCTAGCGGTTCATGAGAAAAAGATTTTTTAAGAATTTATGCTATTTTTAGACGGCGGCCATCTTGGATTAGCGATGACCTCCATTTTAACAAATCTGAAAAGGCTTCACCCATGGACCATAACTTTTAAGTTTCGCTACCATGGGCCAAGCGGTTCATGTGAAGAAGAATTTTGAAATCTCTAATAAAAGAACGACCTTTTGATGGCCATCTTGGATGACATAACAATCCGATTTCGACAAAAAATGCACCAGAGTGATAGCCTCATTGATACCTTTAATTTGATATATGACATGACCATATTCAGTCAAAAATAAAATTTGACCCCAATTTGACCCCACGGGCCACGCCCATTTTTGACCCCGGGGTCACCATTTTAACAACTTTGAAAGAGCAATGTACATCGATCATTCCTACCAAGTTTTGTCGAAATCCGGTTGGCGGTTCTTGAGAAGATTTTTTAAGAATTTGTGCTATTTTCAGACGGCGGCTATCTTGGATTACGTAATGACGTCATTTTAACAATTTTCTAATCCCCCTACCTAAGGACCATGACCATGAAGTTTGGTGACTATAGACCCAATGGTTACCGAGGAGAAGACGTTTGAAAATGTTCACGGACGACGGACGACGAAGGACGACGACGGACACATTGCGGTAACAATAGCTCACATGAGCTTCGCTCAGGTGAGCTAAAAAGGGAGATAACTAAAAAATTAGCTATGCAAGAGTTGTCATTCTTGTGCACGTGCTAGTGGTCTAATTGAATGTGTGAAGTTTCATAAAAATATTCCAAAGGGTGGTCGAGTTATGGTCAATCAGTGCGCGAAACAAAAAAGGCTAAAAAATTAGCTATGCAAGAGTTGTCATTCTTGTGCGCGACACACCTTAGGGTCGTGGTCTATGCATGTGTGAAGTTTCATGAAAATATTCCAAAGGGTGTTCGGGTTATGCTCCGGACAAGAAGTGTCTGCGCGGACGCGGCCCGCTGTCAAATCCATAGTATCCCCCGACGGAGTCCGGGGGATACAATTAGCAATTGAGTATTGTCACTCCATCATTTTTGAAGCAATTGGGTATTTCAAAATTTTAATTGGGTAAAATAAAATCACTACTGTTTACACATCAACAGACAGCAATTATGGAATAGTTTGCTTCGAAATGAAAACATGTTTTGGCATTTCATTATAATTGTCTCCTTGGAGACAATTCTAATGAAATACCAAGATGTGTTTTCATGGAAAATAAGACGAGGATGGCCGTGGCCCGCATGTCGAGCCCGCCGAGGTATTTGATGGTCTCAGAGTGTATTTATTTGAAGTTTGATGCCCAATAAGCATAGAAAGTTTCAAGAATATCTGACTTACAGTTACAGAGATAGTAGGTATGTGAAAACTTTAACGCAAATTTTAACAGAAACTTTAACGTAAACTTCTAAGCCACTTGACCTCGACATAGGGGCACAGGGGCCGCATGAGTGGGACACAGAATGAATATATGGATGATGACTAAGAAGCATATGAAGTTTCAAGTCAATGTGACTTAGGACTGCAGAGATATAAGGTATTTAAAAACTTTAACGCCGATTTCGGAACACAAACTTCTAAGTCATTTGACCTTGGGCACAGGGGCCGCATGAGTGGGATACAGCATGAATATATGGATGATGACTAATAAGTATATGAAGTTTCAAGTCAATGTGACTTAGGACTGCAGAGATATAAGGTATTTAAAAACTTATAACGCAGACTTCGGAACACAACACAGACGGACGGACGGACGGAAGGACGGACGGACGGACGTCATTGTGATCACTGTCTTGCTTTCCGCAAGCGGGCTCGATAAAAAATATGCTATATTTTTGGTCTGTTTCTGGTTTTCTGCAGCATGATAAACGTACCACACATTTTTATTGCTTTTTTGATACTCGCTATTTCTGATTTCAATTGGGTTTTTGGCAATTTTTATTGGGTATTTAAGCAAATACGCAGCTTATCTGGAGCTCTGCCTTTAAAGGGGCATATCAGGATTTTTTTAAAACATACTAAATGTATAAAAAATAAAAACGTGTTTTCATCATGGCCCTGTTTAAAATGGTTTAATTGAAGATATATGACGATACTAGGACCGCTGAAATATATTTTTTTTCACCATTGTTTAAAAAAAAAGACTAAAAAATAAAAATGTGTTTTGATATACGACGATACTTCGACTGCTGGGTTGTATCAGATTTTCCATTTGAACGAAACAAGGTAGGAAATCCGATATTTATGTACCTATATGGGTGCAATTTATAGAAACAACCCAGCGGTCCTCGTATTGTCATATATATTCAATTAGGATCAGGATCTGCACTGTTCGTCATTCTGTCCATGAAATACCCGTCATGATTCGAAAACAAACAATATAGATCATTACCAGGTGACAGGAGTATGCTATCTGATCAGGAGCTACACTAGTCACAAATTCAATAAGCCAAAGTTCTCCAGTCACTGACAGGACAGTCATATTATGCAACCCTAGTCTAGGACTAGAGAAATGGGGCTCTTGGATTTGTGACTACTGTCCGTTTCACGAAACCTGCCCACATTTTACGGTTATATAAACAATGCAAAAAACTATTTTTTTTTATAATTTTAAAGTAAAGCCAAATTTAAGAATGAACCTTCTTTTTATTTCGTGAAATTTGGTGAAATATTGATTTTATTATGAAAAATTGATTTGGCTATGGGAATTTAACATGGTAGAAAACGAGGTGGAAGAGCTGGGGGAGGAGCCAAAAACCCAAAGAAATTGGAAATTGACTCTGAAACGTAGCTAAATAGGTTGGAAATGAGAAAATAAAAGTGAAATTTTGAATATTGGTCCAGTATTTCTGAAATTCTAAAAATTTCCCCATGCTAAATCCCCATAGACATCTTCACAGAGTTTTTAATTTCCAATTTTTTAAAAATTTCCCCATGTTAAAAACTCTGTGAAGATGTCTATGGGGATTTAACATGGGGAAATTGCTTTTTTTATATAAATAAAATCAATATTGACCAAATTTAACGAAATAAAAAGGCTCATTCTTAAATTTTGCTTTAATTTAATATTATCGAAAAATATATTGTTTTTGCATTGTTTATATGGCCGTAGTATTTGGGCAGGTTTCGTGAAACAGACAGTAGTGCCAGTCACTTACGTAATATGTGGCCGTGACTGGAGATATGGGTCTTATAGGATTTGTGACCAACGGTTAGTATACGACCGGTGTGCCAATGTACCTGGTCTATATCCCCGAGCTTGCTGTGTACGTCCTGGGCCAGATCCCGTAGCAGGAGGGGACAACTCTGTAACTTCTGGCTCATTGACAACAGGGCCGACAGCAGCAGCTTACACAGCGAGAGGTCATCTACAATATGGACGTTACATCACACGCCACACTACAATCATCCATGTTTATTATGCCATCTTAACCCATTAAAGACGGGGTACAATTATACTAGTATGAAACTTTAGAGAAAGTAATTCCTATTTTCTTTACTTTACATCAAAAGTATATGTTGTTACCACTCATTTGAACCGTCTCGATGAGACGGTTTAAACGAGTGGTAACAATATACCTTTATTGAGAAAGAAACAAAATAATGAGATTTTTTAAAACAAAATTATCGTATCTATATACTGAAATGGGTTAATGATACTTGGATAGTGGTTTAGTAATAGTCAGCTCATATATTTAATTTTTAATCAATTAATTTCAAGCGAGTGCTAGCGAGCAAGAAATTAGTTTATTAAAAAATAAATATGTGAACTATAACTCGCTTATTGTTTACCCAGCCCAGTCGCGAAGCTCCGCCGCTAAACATGATTTTGAATCGCTATACTAGCATGTGATTGGTGGTGGGACACGAAGTGAGCGCGTGTGTGGGCGTCTCGTGAACTGATTACAACAAGGCATAAAGTCGGTTCTACACATAGCGGCTGAACATTTAATGATTCATTTTATAGATATTGGCGAAAGCGTCGCAATATGCGATTAATTGAGACAAAATGCTGTTCTTTCATTGGTTGAGAATCTAGGGTAAACAATACTAGTGTAGACAATATTTACATGTACATTCTACAGGTATTCAACCATGGGAACAACCCTATTGAATGTGGGTTTCGTCTCTTCAAGGTCAAGGGTTCTAAAAATAGTTTATTGGTCATTTCTTTTGCTTCCGTGTGATAATATGTGACTCCTGTATATCCGATCTTCACGATATTTCCAGAGCTTCAGTTAAGGTGCGTAATTTAGAGGTAAATTTCTTATTCTCCATCAGAAATGGCAAGTTGTGAGTGCTTTAGAATCGTCTCAATGAGACAATTCTAAAGGACTCCCAAATTGTCATTTTTTAGGAAGAAATAACAAAATTTCACCCCAAGTTGGTCAAATTACGCACCTTAACTCGAGCTCTGATTTCACATGTACATTTTCATATCAATCTTGGGAAGAAACTTATTGAAAGTGTGATTCACACCCTCAAGGTCAAGGCCTTTGATTGCTGTTTTGTTCTTGATAGTTGATCAGCGGACGATTATGTTTTACAAACAAATTTTTAAATCGATTTTAATATATTGATGATAAAGAAACATACACAGTTTCTAGTTAATCCATCAAATGTTTTATTAACCCTTACCGCTACTCACAACAATTGTCGTCTGCTGTTACTTTTATATTTTGCCTTATTTCTTAATAAAAACATGGTTTGACAGCACTTCAGAATCATTTCCAATGGAAATGATTCTGAAGTGCTGTCAAAGCATGTTGTAAATTATGCTAAAGTGCTGTCAAAGCATGTTTTCGATGATAAAAATGGAAAATAGAAAATAAACAGCAGACAACAACAAAAATAAAATTGCGGTCTAAGGGTTAAAATCTAATCATTTTCTTGCTACACATTCGGCAAAAAACATGTACTATACCTATATTCTGTTCTGTGCACAGCTTTTTCACCCACACCAAAGTCTGTTCGGTGCCCGCACTGCTTGGTGACAGGTGCTTGCTTAATTGGAACACGATATTGAGCAGGGAACCGATATCCTTCATGCTCCGATTGTCCTCGTCCGCATTTAGGAGATTCACAACGAGTCGCTGGAATGGTAAACGGACAATCAGAGAAACACGTTGAAATTAGAGTTCAAGTTGGGATATAGGTTGAGAAAATGTGCTTTAGAGTAATGACCATAATTCTAGATCCTGGTCACCTTGCAATGCCACACAGGTGTGATTCTAGTCGAATTGTTCAGATAACAACAAATTTACTGCAGTATGGCAAATAGCGTAGGCACTGATCAGACGGTGCAGATGCGCAGTTTGATCTGAGGCCATGCTGATCGCAAACATTGAAAGCTACCTTTTCTCAGGTGGCGGCCTATATTTATCGGCATTAACTCTTTCACCCCAATGTAACTGGAATGAATTTTAATACGTCAATTTTGCAACGAATCCAATCGTCACAAAATGAGTATCAGACTAGTCCAATGATGAACAGCTGTGTTTTTGTTCTCAAAAATATGAAATTTTGAAAGCAAAAAGTGTAGATCCTGGCAAGACGGCTAGTTACGAGCCGGCTCATCTACACCGTTTTCCAATACCACTATACAGGTCTGTAGTGTTGAAACAGTTAAAACTGTGACCAATCAATTGAACCGTCAAGGAGAAAAAGTTGAAATGGAAGGTACAACATACCGTAATCGTCCATTTAAACGCCACAGGGCATTGCATTTTCGAAAATACGAGTGCGGTGCTATTTGTTGTGTTGTAAACACCTGGGAGTAAGATTGCTAATTATTATAACGTCTCATAGCTGTAAACATGCATTTCATTAGATCTACGGGCCGAATTGTCGTACATTATAGGAATTAATGGCCTTTTTGTGGAATTTATCGGGGTATAAACTTGGAAAAGTCTCGGGAATACTGGACGAAGGCCGGAAGGCCTCGTCCAGTATTCCCGCGACTTTTCCAAGTTTGTATCCCCGATAAATTCCACAAAAAGGCCATTCATTCCTTCTAATTCCAGTATTTGAAATAAATTCATCAAGAAAATGTGTTTATTTTCTGTTTTCTTAAGAATTATTTTAACTGCGCCTCACGGTTACGGAAAGAAGTTTGGCGTGGGAGTTTACTGGGATATAAATTTTGGACAGAGACTTGCTACGGGCCAATCAAATGTTAGGGAATTGTGTAAATATTTTTGTGCTGGAATTATCTGGGATACAGTAGAAGATCCTAGGCAATACACTGAAGTGCATTTCATTGTAATTTCAGCAAATATTTTATTTCACAATGTGCAATTCGCCGCTATCGGTTACCGGTCATAACGAATACACATCGAATCGCGTGAGCGGAAGTGCAGTTTAAAAGGGTATGAGAGTTACCGCACCGCAATTATTGATTGTATGTGAGGAGTACCGCTTCCAGATTATTTGTTTATGCTAAGTTTTAACGATTTGAAAGCAACTTTTGGGAAATTCTACCGGACTTGAGCATCTATGTTTATAATGGAAAGTGGGTTGTTGATTTTCAAAAAATGCCAGGAGGGCGTTTAAATGAACGATTACGGTATGTGACATTCTGAAATGCAAGTCAATTTGCTTAGGATATACCAAGGAGTACAAAAGTGTATATGGGTCACCGGCAGAGACAGGGCGAAGACCGGCGAGTGTCTCACCCACGAAGGTCAAGGTGACCAAGCTCAAGGCCACTATGACACGGAGTGGATAGCCAATGTATATGAGGAAGCTACTAATGTAGTTTGGTAATGATCCGACAAACGAATCAGGATATATTCAACATTGACGCCTAATTGACGTTGGAATTGTGACTCGCTTTCCACTAACGTAGGCGAGACAATTATCTATTTATAATCACCACTGGCTCCGAAGTCCTGGGTAGGCGTTTAATAGAGGCAAGTGTTATTCAGCAAAGGGAAAATGATAAAAATATACAATTTTCTACTATCAAAAACATAACGAAGGGACGTTACTCTCAAACGTCTGTCAGACTTGATTGTACTGTCTGTCAGTTTATGAACATTTTGGACCAAGACGTTTCGGCCAATCAGGGTCATTATGGTACAGTCGGTAAAAATGTTAAAATACTGGTAATGTACATATCGAGACAGCGTCAATCATTAATGCTGATCAGATTTACGTCTAAGGACGTTTCGGACTGTCACCGTTTCGGACCATGGATGTTTCGGTCCATACCAGTGCAATTAATTTCGGCCCACGGCCATGTCAAGAACAAGCCATATTTATTTTTGCTCATCTCCTAGGAAATATTGGCCAACAATCCAACATGATGTCAATTTCACCCATATTATACAAGATGGGTTTGAGATGCTTTGAAAATGGTGTCTCCGTAACCGTGTAAATTCTGAACGCCCTGTGTCCGTGCAAATAGCTACTGCTGATGAGGAATTTACTGTGACACTGGAAACAGTAGAATTTCGCTTCCGCTTTTGAAAGTGAAAGTAGCATTTATGTTTTTTTCCTCGATTTCAAGGAAGTTGCCTTCGAAATAATGGAAAGAAAATAAATCTAGTTGGACAATTAGAACCGATTTTGTTTCAAGTTAGTACTGGGCGTTTATTAGAGGCACTAATTTCGTGAAAATAGCCCAAAAATGTGTCATTTTCAACGTAAAAAGTGGGGGGTGGGTGACTATTAGAGCATGGGCGTCTATTATAATCTTTAAGGTACATATGCATGTGATATGCATCAAATTTTATATCCAATTAAGCTAGTGAACGCCATCTACTTTTCCCCCAAATGGTTGAAAATTAACCCTTTCCCAAATGGCTGCACAGATCTAGCGCCCTGTCCTACCACCCAGTACAACCCCAACCGTACCTGGAACCTCTTTATATGGCGGTACAGTTTCACATCTTTGTCATCCTTCTGTGTGGCCGCCACGTCTCCATTCTCTGTAAGTTGACAATAAGGTTCAACCATGTCCAGCCATGGGTAAACGTTTGCCGTGTCACGGCAAACGTTTACCCATGGCTGGACATGGTTGAATGTTATTGCTACATTTCCGTCAGAAATATCATGCAAATTGTGATAACCCATTCCATTCAAAAAGCTGATTTACACATACATATTCCAGGGTCGCAGTACACATCGCATGATGCAGCCATATCAATTTCAGTGAGACCGTTTTGAAATGGTCTGGTGACGTAATGCCGCGTTCTAGTTTTAAACGTCATGGTCAAAGAGCACACGCTGTACGTTTGAACACGGTTGTGAGCGGTGTCAAATATCGGCAGACATGTAACAATATAAGGTTCGACCATGTCCATCTGTGGGTAACGTTTGCTGTGGCACGAAGGAACTGTTTGAACCAAAGGCCATAGGCCGCAGTCGAATGTTATGGTTACATTTCTGTCGGAAATATCATGCAATTTGAGCATTTATGCAGTATTTTCGATATTTTGATAATCTGCTCCATTCAAACAGCTGATTTACACATACATATTGCGGGGCCGCAGTAGACGTCGCTCGAAGCAGCCATATCAATTTCAAAATGTCAGTGCGACCGTTGTGTACTGGTCTGGTGATGGCCGAGTAACGTGAGACACATGCATTACGTAGGCTTTGGCTTGGCCCCGGAATGAGCATTGTCTACAGCCATGGTCAAACAGCATACGACACGTTTGAACACGGCTGTGAGTGGTGCCAAACAACGACATTCATGTAACAATGATTGATTGAATTTGGTTTTACATATCCCAATAGGGCGTGAAAAATTATATTTTTGTACTGTCCCAGCAGGGAAAATATGATTAACGGCCTGTCAACAGCTAAGGTCATATTAGGCCTGGTTAACAGGGTCAAATCTAATATTTCTCCCATGTTGATGAGGCAAATTCCAAATTCACAACTGAATAACTTGACCTGACAAATAGTTACTTGCCTAGTTTCTTTGTAAATTCATTAGATATGCCATAGGAAGAAGGTAAACTTATTTACAATGTGTGTTAAGGCATTACAGTTTTATTGTAATTATATAGAAATGAACAATGCTGAAAATGTCTTGAAATAAAAGCTTTCGAAAAGCGTTTCAAGTGAGTTTGCTTATGCGAGGTATATTCAGCACTAGATGGCCACGTCCCGCATGTTGCACACGCCGAGGCTTTCATAGTATACCAAAACACTTTAACAAAAAACACGCCAATGTGCCGACTATATCGCGCTCTCCGCAAGAGGGAGGAAAAAAATTGTATTCAACAACTGTGAATCTGTGAAAGGTATGATGTCACTACTAGCGGGTATTTCCTGTTGTGTGAACCAGTAATACCAAGTTAAATTTACAATGGAATTTGGTCGACCTGCTGTCTACGACAAACACACATTTATCACCAATGATGAGTTGCGACTTTATTCATATAATAGTCGTTGACACATTTAGAATATTTTTCTAACTTCTCTGTAAATATGTCTTGGAATTTCATTGGAATTGGGTCCAATTCCAATGAAAATCGAAGACATTCATGATATTTACTGGAATAAATAAAACAAAATATAATGAATTGTGGTCTACTGTTTTTAAACTATTTATAGACCACAAGTTTCCCAGCATGCAAAGAAAAGTGAAAGATGGGTTTAACGTCCCAGCAATAGACGGGACCAAAGTTTTAAAGTCTCATCTGACAAGACCAGTGGGATGGAAATACTATGAAAGCATTTTGATGTCTTTTGACGCAAGGTTTGAACCCACAACCTCCAGATTGGAAGTCAGGTGTGCTAAACCCCTAGGCCACAATACATCACTCCCAGCATGCAGAGAATTAAGCGATAATACATAGAGCAAGACTTACCCAATGCAACAAGGAATTTACTGAGATCTGTGGTATAGTGCTGGGTGACAATGGTCACTAGACTGACCAATGCCTCGAGAACCTGGGTGGTCACTTGTTTCTCCCTCACTCCCTGGCTCCCCTCCCCCTTCTGTTGTTCTATATAGTACGCCAGCAACAGTCTGAAACCATACATTAACCCTTAGACCGCTATTTTATTTTTTTGTCGTCTGCTGTTTAATTTCTAGTTTTCATTTTTATAATCAAAAACATGCTTTAACAGCACTTTAGAATAATTTACAACATGCTTTGACAGTACTTCAGAATCATTTCCATTGGAAATGATTCTGAAGTGCTGTCAAAACATGATTTTTATTGAGAAATAATGCAAGACATAAAAGCAACAGCAGACGACAATTGCTGTGAGTAGCAGTCTAAGGGTTAACCCCTGACTGAGATAACGGACCGTATGGATTGTGTAAACAGACAGCATCAGATCAGATCTGATCACTGGGTTGGATATGGTGTTTTGTTTGTTTGTTTAACGATGTTTAACGGCCTATCATCAGCTAAGGTCATTTAACGGGCTAACGGGTTCGATCCCGCATGTAACCTACTGCATTGGGGGGAAAATCACAAAATCAGAATTGAATATTTACATCGAAATAAATACATATTCAGCCTTGAAATTAGAATAACCTGACCTGGTGTCAGGTCCATACCACATTAAAGTCACTTGGCCTCTTCCCCTAAAAATAATAGGAATACGAATAATCGTATTACTCATACCAGATGGCCGCAGCCCGCATGTCGAGCCCGCCGAGGCATTTGATGGTCTCGGAATGTATTTATTTGAAGTTTGAATTAAGGGTTGTGGAGATATAAGGTATGTAAAAGCTTTAAAGCAAATTTTAAAGTCATTTGACCTTGATCTGGGGCATGTGTGCCGCATGGGTGGGCTATAGAAGGAAAATATGGAAGATAATAAAGAATAATTTGAAGTTTGAAGTAAAAAGGAGTAAGTGTTGTGGAGATATAAGGTATGTAAAAATGTTAACACAAAGTAGTGGTGCAACGATCGGTATATTGCGATACGTATCGCGGTACGGTTTTCGCGTATCGAATATTTACACCATATTCTCGATCGCCATCTTGTGTTTAAATAATTGTGTAAAATTATTCAAAATCATTCAAAACATAATTTTTAATATGACAGAAGTCAATATTTGTAATAAACATGCCACAATTGGATGACTAATACATGTAGTGAGTAATCTCGGACGTCCAACACATCTGGAAGTTTTACAGCAAATTCCATGTGTAAAGTTTGTAAACCGTACTGTTACCTGGGTTCATTTCCCACCCAGTGACCTAAATCTCGCTAATTGCAGGTCTGTCGAACTGTTTACAATAACATTTGTTTTACGACACACGATTGTTTAATCAAATTTTCATCACATCATTATGCAAATCACTAAAATCATGCCTACCCGCTGTGACAATAAAAGTCACGGGTCGATAGTTTCAATAATCCTCTAGCCAAACATTGCTTCTGGCTACTATAATTGTCAGTTCAAAACACGTGTTATTCTCGTGGCGAAGTTATTTATACAGTACAGCCAATCACTGGTAAGTAAAGGCAGCCCTTAGTAGCATGATTGACAGGTTACTGCGGCGAAAGACGTTGGCAATAGATTTATCAGCGATTGATCATGAACGAGGTAGAGTTAACTCCCTCCGAATACTCTCAACCAGACAAACAAACACATGCAAACACGTGTTTTAACGGGCGCCGGATGCGAGTCGTTTCTGGGTCGGGCCAGTAAAAATTATAAGCTGGGTCGCCCGGTGGCGAACAAATTTTGTAGTTGTCGACACACATTTTTGTCAGCTTATGACGCTTTGTGGGATACCATTTCCGAAATAAAAATAGCATCCAATCGTTAGCTACGATTGTGGGTATACCCACTGAAAGCGCTATCTGACGAACCGAGTAGTGGCCTACACACAGGCATGAGAATCTTTCAGCTGATCAGCTGATTTCAGCGGATTTTGTCATAATCCGAGTTTCCAAAATGTTTCAGGCTCAGTCTGATCTGCTCAAATTTGATACTTTTGCAACTGGGGTGAGGGGGTTTCAGTGGATTTTCTGCTGTTTTCAGTGGAAGCCATTCTCATGCATGTGTTAACACAGCGGATGCTTCCGCCCATGATTGCAACTTTCTTTTTCGCCAAAAAAGTGTGATAGAATTAAATACGAAATCGATATATTCTAATGCAATCCTTTTATGCCGAAAACAGGTATTGTTTATTACATTACTAACTGTTTATTTCAACCAAATATGACTAACTCTATTGTCAGAAAACATGAAAAATATCACGGACAATTTCGGCGATTTCGTACCTACGTAGTTTCGTCCTTTTGCAACTTTTTCCAATCGATGTTAACTTAACCCGATTTTTATGATAATTCAGTTTGGTATTAAGTAAATATACAGAATTTATGCACATCCAAGTTCATAAACGATATTTATGTACACAGTTAAAGAGGTTCAAATGGGTGGTAACAACATATACTTTTGAGATGAAATAAAGATTTTTTTTTTCTTCAAATTCTACAATCTATTTTCAAATTCTACAATGTACTACATTTGCTTCCTACCCCCCCCCCGCCCCCCCCCCCCCCCCCCCAATGTTTCTTTATTTCTCAATGAAAGTATACGTTGTTAATGCTCGCTTAAACTGTCTCGACGAGGTGGCTCAGCATGTTGATGCCTCTACCCCTCCAATAGATATGCATGCTTTTGAGTTAATGTATACAGTTACGCGATAACTACAACTAAGAGAAAAAATTAGGGAAAATATGATTTTGATCACTTCTCCCTAATTTCTTCTCGTCCAGAAATAATCATTAATGTCAACCGTTTCTGGGCAAAGTCCTGACCCACACAGTGTTTTGATGTGTTCTAATGACAATAATAAACAATAAAAATTGTTCTTTATCTCCTGTTTGTTTTTATTATTATTTGTTCATACATGGTATAATATCGCAATATGTATTGCAATATGGGTTTGTTGTATCGCAATATATCACAATACGGGTTTGACCGTATCGTTGCACCTCTAACACAAAGTCATTTGACCTTGGGCATGTGGACCACATGGGCAGGCTATAGAATGAAAATATGGAAGATGAATAAGAAGTATTGGATGTTGGAAGTAAATCGGAGTAAGTGTTGTGGAGATATAAGGTATGTAAAAACATTAACACAAATTTCAAAGTCACTTGACCTTGGGCATGTGGACCACATGGGCAGGCTATGGAATGAAAATATGGATGATGAAAGGGAAGTATTGGAAGTTGGAAGTAAATTGGAGTAACAATTGTGGAGATATAAGGTATGTAAAAACTTTTGGCCTTGACCTTTGGGGCACAGGGGCACAGGGGCCTCATGAGCGGGACACAGAATGAATGTATGGATGATACCCAATAAGCATACGCAGTTTCAAGAAAATCTGACTTACAATTACAGAGATAGTAGGTATGTGAAAACGTTACCGGCAAATTTTGACAAAAATTTAACGCAATCTTGTAAGTCATTTGATCTTGACCTTGGGCACAGGGGACGCATGAGTGGGATATATGGATGAATATATGGATGGCTAATAAGCATATGAAGTTTCAAGTCAATGTGACTTAGGACTGCAGAGATATAAGGTATTTAAAAACTTTAACGCAGATTGCGGAAGGACGGACGCACGGACACCCGGACATCATTGTGATCGCTGTCTCGCTTTCCGCAAGCGGGCTCGACAATAAGGGATATAACCAAATTCAACTCACATAAAAGAATGCCAAAGACATATCTGAGGGCCAAACTAGGTATCTAGTCAGAATTCCGGTAAGACTGAATCCCGATCGTTAAATTACCCATTGCAAAACAAAATAAATTGTAAATTGGCTCTGAAACCTCGCTAGATAGCTTGGAAATGATGTAACTAGATTTTGATTTTGAAAATCGGTCCTCTATTTTGAAATTAGAAATGTTTTCCCATGTTAAATTCCCATAGTCATCTTCACTCTGTCTAGGTAACATGTCTATGGGGATTTAACATGGGGAAATAGTTTTTTCCGCAATACAATCGATATTTGACAAATATCATGAAATAAAAAGAAGGCTCATTCATAAAATTTGCTACAGTTTAATATTATCTGAAAAAAATTATTGTTTTTGCATTGTTTATATAGCCATAGCATTTGAGCAGGTTTCGTGAAACAGAGTAGTAAGTGATTTTGGTGACATCGCAAACAGGACAAGAGAGACGACGGACCTGGCGATGGTGCAGCAGTGGGCAAACACTGCGACCCTATCTCGCCCCTCGTGGCCGTCACACTGCCCTCGGTCCTGTAGCTGCTGCAGTTTCTGCTGGGCCACGGCCAGGGAGAACTTCAGTAGGTCCCCGCCCCGTCTCAGGGCATCCACCGCGTCCCTCTGGCTCGGGGCTGAGTCCCTATTTATACGAAGGTAATGTCACACACAAGTTTGGTAATGATCCGACTAACGGATCAGGAGATATTCAACATCTGGACGTACATCCAATATTATTGACACAAAGGTCAAGGTCAGCAAGGTCACCCAAATGACACTGGATGGATGGCTATGAATGTGAGGAAGCTGTAGATGGATAGCTTTCAATCTGAAGAAGCTATTTATGAAGTTTATAATTATATGACTAACGGATCAGGAGATATCAACATTTGGATGTACTTCCAAACTTGTTGACACCAAGGTCACCGAGGTCACGGTCACCCGAATGACACTGGTTGGATAGCCATCGATGTGAAAACGCTATTTATGAAGTTTTGTAATGATATGACTAACAGATCAGGAAATATTCAATGTGCTGACACTAAGGTCAAGGTAACCTAAATGACACGGGATGGATAGCTATTAATGTGAGGAAGCTATTGATGAAGTTTGGTAATGATCCGACTACCAGATCAAGAGATATGCAAAATTAGGACGTACAAACAAAATTTACGTTCAAAATTGTTGATGATGACGAAGCCAGATTTGTCAGCAGTCTCACTTTCCACTATTGTTGGTGAGACAAAAATTATTTAACTTTAAAAGTATATTTGTACGATTTATATCAAATTCAACACCGGAATATAAAAAGTTGTTTAAAATGTCTAACAAAACAAAAATGGTAACCACTTTAGCCAATTAGTCAGTTAATTGGGCGAGGCTAGGAAACGTGTAGGAATTCCGAGGCTTGCCGAGGAATTCCTACCGTTTCCGAGCCGAGCATATTAAATTGACATTTTTATCATGGTTTGTCAACTTTATATAAACTCACCCTGCTTAATACCAACATTTACCTATCCAAAATAGATCGACCCTCCCACCCCGCAAACCTACCCCGCGAGAGCATTGAGCAGTGAGGCGACCATCTTCAATGACAGGAGACTGTGAGGGGTCTTGGCCGAGGATTTGCCCTTCTTTCCCGCCCCCTGGGTGACTTTCTCCTTCAGCGTGTCGCTCAGTTTCTTGTGGTTGTCGAACAGCTGCAGTACGTGCTGTATACTGTTCTCACTGCAGGGAATAGGGAATACATAAAACAAGAAATCAGGGCTTCAGATAAGGTGTTTGACATTGGGTACTTTTTATTTTTTGAAATCAATGGTCTCCGCGAAACTGCCAAAATTTTACAGGACATTCGGTCTGGCAAACTTGAAATTTTTACCAGACCGGACAAAAATTTACCAGACCGAAAAAGAAATGCTATAAAAATAAAATTGATTTTGTGGGATATATAAGAGCTTTTCTTAAGTATATCAGTCATATAAGAAAAGCTAGCTAGCACCAGAAGCATTGAAGCCAAGAATAGAAAAGTAAAAACAAATAAGGCGCACATCATAGTCGAACATTCGGTCCAGCGACTTCCGGTTTTAACAAAAAAATTGTTTTGACAGTACATGAGAATCGTCTCCCTTGTGCTGTCAAAACCAGGTTTGTCAGACTGGCGGCAATTTTAACAGACATGGCGGAGACTGTCAATAGGGTATTCTCAAAATTTGTTCAATTGGGTATTGTAACAAGAGCTCCAGATACGCTTTGTGTCTAAAAGCGTACTATACCCCTTGATTTCAAAATCATTGCATAGTTTACTTTTACAAATGGATTATTGATTTTCTTCATTACTAAATATGGAAAAAATGATAAAACGAATAACAAATTTAAACATTCACTTATTTGAGATGCAAAAAGCAAACTAAGTGAATTTTCAACTTTATGACAGTACTTTCACTACTCAATTTGAAAATCAATGCGTATTTTCACATTGCTGTGAGTATTTTGTACTCTCACTTTTGATAATCACTGCACATTCAGCTAACATAATTGCGTAAAATACGCCAATACGCACCTTATCTGGAGCTTTGACACAGTGAATGAAAACATAGACCAATGGGTTTTTACGAAAATGAATCGAATGTAAAGGTTAACCACGATATTGAAGAGTATAAAAAGTAATTCATTAATCAAGCAGAAAAAGTAGGTCAAAGACATGGAGGGGCGAGTGGATTGAATGTGGGTTTTAATAAGTGATGCATGAAGGAATACAAATAAATCTGACACGATCCGATTGTGTTAGTTATAATGTCTATCGCTACTACCATTAAATCAATTGATCAATTGGGCACGATCAACTTGTCCTATATTAGTTAGTTCTACCGCCACTTTATTCAATGTGTGCGTTGGTCGACATGATAACAGTGTTACAATCTTTTCATTGATTACTTATCATATTCAACACATTCAAAATAATATCGTGTATGCTGCGGTTTTCACCGACTGCACCAAGTTCACCGTACTTTTTTCCCCCGTGGGGATAGTCGTTTATGATTTTCTACGGGCTGTTGCTCCAATATACCGCGATGAATGGGGCCAGGTCACCAGATCGCGAAATAATCCGATTGCGGTATAAATTTCAGCCGCTCTGCTCTGAAATTTCTATGAACTTTAAGTATCATTTACTGGAGATATGACTGATTTTGAAAATCAATATTGGCAATATTGGCAAAATACGATGATGTCTGCTCTGAAATTTATGTCAGTTTTCAACATAATTTATCATGTTTATAGAAGTTGATTGTATTTTAATGTCTGTCACAAATTAATTTGCTAAATTCCCAATAATTTTTGAAACCGCAATTACACCCAGGCAACACAATACACAGACGAAATTCGTGTGTCACTCTGTGTAATAACGCTCAGCTGTGTTGACATCATTCAGCGCAAGGCTGTAAACTTTGACCTTTAGGCTATGTTTTGAAATTGTACCGATCGACAGTAAATGGCGTTGAATAGTTGACAGAATATTCAGAGCTCATGCGGAATTGAAATCAGCGATGGGGACAACAGACACTTATTATAATGTAGACTGTGTGTATTGGGATAGGATAACGTGTAGCACTGATTGTTGATTGTTTGTTTGGTTCCCAGCTGTGACGACTTCAACTAAATAAGGCAAGATATAAAAGCAACAGCAGACGACAATAGTTGTGAGTAGCGGTGTAAGGGTTAACATAAAGTCAACATTTGCAAACAGTGTAGATCAAGATGAGTTTACCTTGGGAGTTTACGTTGTCACGCTCAACCACTTTTTGATGAAAAATATTCATCATATAACAGATGAACTTTATTGGGAGTCGGTCAATGTCGGCTATTTAAGGGTGAAAGGATTAATCAATCAATTATGGTCACGTGCCCCGACTACACGCGGAGGATCAGCTGTTGACATGTGTAAGCACAGGGGTACGCAACAACTCTTAATAGAATCTCACGTTTTCGCCTTCTGATTTCGTAGACTCGCAATTGGCCTCGCGTTTTCGCGATCATGTGTATAGGTGGAGAACGTGTAAACGCGAGATTGTAAAATGGCCCTAACAGGACACCCTGTGATTCATACGTTTTAGGAGGCGATTCTCATGTTTTCTCAAAATATCGATTTTTATGTGCCCTGTTAAATCACATTCTGCATTTCCTCTGGAACGTGTGTGGCGAAACTTTTAGCACGGCATTTGTACTTTGATGTCGGTCACAAACACAACTTGATAATTATAGCTCCCGACACGTGTCGGTATGCTTCTTTGATACGGACATGCACACGGTAATAAAGGAAGGATTAAGGCAATTGACTCGGTTATTTAATAGGCCTATTGACCTGATTAAAGGTATTAAATGTACTAACATATTAATAATAATCCTTTCATGGACTCTGAATTGTAATTGATTGAATATAATTGCTGCACAAAAATCACGAAGCAAATAATTACGCGATAACTACCACTTCTGGTATTTTCTTTTTTATAAATTTTGTTATTTTTTTGATCCACGGGAGATCCGCGCTATAATGGAGATCGCAATATACGCGATCGCAGTATATTGGAGCTACAGTGTATTCCAAATTTTCCAGGACCAAAACCAGGTATACCGGTATCCTCAGAATGGGAAGGTGTCAATTTCAGTTACCTCATATTGCCAGTGACAATTTTTTCAATCTCTATCTTTCTGGTTTCTCAACAAAAGTATATGTTGTAACCACTCATTTGAACCGTCTCGATGAGACCGCTCAAATTGTGGTCCCAAAATATACGTTTAAGAAGAAATACTAAAACTATCCCGAATTTTGCACGACCATTATGGTACATACTCCGATAGAATGAGGTGTCAATTTTTACTTACCTCATATTGCCAGTGACAAAAGTGTATTTTTGTTTATATTTCAATGAAAGTATGAAACGGTTCAAATCATGGTGACAACTTGTACGTTTGAGAATAAATAATACAAATATTCCAAATTTCCTAGACCAAAATTGTATATTCCCAGAATGGGAAGGTGTCAATTTCTGTTCCCTCATATTGCCATTATGACAATGATTTTGTTCTATTTTTCTTTTTTCTCAAAGAATGTACATGTATATGTTGCGACCACTCATTTGAACCATCTCGACGCGACGTGTCACATCGTGGTCATAACAAATACATTTGAGAAGGAATAAAAATTCCAAATTTTCCATGACCAAAATGTTGTATCCACAGAACAGGAAGGTGTCAATTTGCCTTACCTCATGTTGCCGGTGACAAAGTTGTACTCCATAAGAACCTCGTATGTACCCAGCACGAGAATGGCGAATATGTTGTTCCTCACCCCCACACTGTTGGCCAACGAGTAGTCCGCCGACTTGTCCTGGGTAAGGAATTTTCAGACATTAACCCAGAAACCCCAGAAATATATTGCATCGACTGATTCATGTACATTTTAATTGGACTATTCCATTAATCCAACAAGAGTGCCGCAAGTCACAAAATACGCCCGTCGAATATGGGCCAGATAGCGAAGATGCAGAAATGTGAAGCTGTCACCAAGGCAAGAAACATTTAATGAGAATTTGAAAGTCTATAGCATTATTTCTTCATCTCGTTGTGCTAAACATGTATACTAATTTAGGCAGAGATAGAAAAGTAGAGTGTAAAGTAGAAATGATAGGGAATTGGATACAATAATGTAGAAAAAATGGCTAAGTTAAAAAGGTGATATTTTTGTTAAAAAATATTTTTTCGCCATAAAAACACCAAGGTGCACATCTTCAATATATGTAGAAGACGTGTGCATAGTTTCAGATCGATCGACTGAAAGGTTTCGGAGGAGTTGTGTACACAAACTCTGTACCGTATATAGAAATGTATAGAAAAATGAAGAAAAAATGGCTAAGTTAAAAAGGCGATATTGTTGCCAAAAAATATTTTTTTGCCATAAAAACACCAAGGTGCACATCTTCAATATGTGTAGAAGACGTGTGTATAGTTTCAGATCGATCGACTGAACGGTTTCGGAGGAGTTGTGTACACGAACTATGCGCTTTTTCTTCAGCCGCCCGCCCGTCCGCCTGCCCGCCGGCCCGCCGTGCGGTAAAACATAATACGTACCGTTTTTTAAAAACGGTCGTATAAAAAGTGATATTTTTTCAAAATGTTGAATGTAATGTCAAACACTGGCGCTGCAGATGTTGACGAGATGGCTCATCTGGATATACAGTGTTTGCAAATGTTGGCTATGGCCTGTGGGGTTGAAAAGATTAATGGATATACAAAAGACACCCAGAGGTGTAGTGACAGTTTCGACCAGTGAAAATCCTGATCAGTTACAGTATACATTGTTTTAAAGTCACTCTTTTTATTAATTTTTTTATTTTCAACCGGACACCAGAAACAGGATTGTTCATGTTTCTAGTACAATCCTGTGTCTGGTGTCAGGTTGAAAGGGTGTTTTTGTACTACATATGGTAGCGGCGTCCATCGCTATCCTGGTTTACCACATGCGGCCTGATGCTGGAAACGTGAGTATTTTCAATATTCGTGTGTCTGGTATTGGGTGTCATGAGATGGGTTTGACGTTGTACGGGCCTGGGCTGCGCGTCGGATCGTGGGATCATGATACACAAGTGGTGTATCATGGTTTCGCAGTTTGATGTATGGCCTAGGCTCGCGCAACGTCATGACGCCGGCTCATAACATCCGGTTTACTGCTACAATATGGACATCACATAGGACTGCCAATGCAGTTTTACACTATTTTGATAACGACCAAGTGGTCGAAAATTTAACAAGAGGGCCATTGTGGCCCTATATCGCTTACCTGTTTATTATATATATATGCAAGTAAATCTGAGAGAGCTTTATACATAATTATTCCTATAAAGTTTTGTCGAAACCAGTCAGGTGATTATATAATTGGAAGAGTGTTTAAAGATTTTGTCCAATTTTATACGGCGGCCATCTTGGATTATGTGACGATCTCCAAATTGAAAAATATTTAAATATTGCTCTGTAAGGCATGGCCAGCATCGGCCAAGCAGTTCACGAGAATAAAACGTTTGAACTCTCTAATAGTGAATTTCAATTTTTGATTCGACCCACAGTCATGGATTATCTCCCTCTTTTTGACTTACAATCTCTTAATTTTGCCTTGTAAGAAGTAATAGTTTTTAACCGTAATAGCTAGGGACTTGCAAAGGTATGTGCCTTCCTTATGGTGTGTAGATGTGCAAAGTGAATTTCAATTTTTTATTCGACCCCCGGTCCAGGATTATCTCCCACTTTTCGACTTAGCATTTGGAAAAAGTGGGTATATGACTCTGATCAGTGGCCGATTTCATCAAAATTGCAACGTATCTAGCAAAGTATGCTTTGATGGAGTAATCATTTATTTTTCCTGAAATGCATTATTTCATATAGAACTACCGACTGCATATATTTGATGATTAAAAGTATGCAGAATTATTACACTGAATGCATTACATTATCACAGCCAAAATGGCTGTGATAATGTAATACATTCAGTATAATAACAATTAATAAATTTATCATTAAATTGAAAATTTCTCCCTAAAAAAAAACGTTGCTAGGTAAGTATACTTTGCAATTTTGGTGAAATCGGCTACTGGTCACAGTTTGTGATAGTATATCAATTGTAATACAGTCGATCACCAGTATCTTGAATATCAGTATCTCGATTGTATCCCCCATCTCGATGATTCACTACAGTCCCGAATTATATCCTTATTTGTTTAATATAAATTACCTTGGCTATCTTGTATATGTTCTCTATCACGACTGTTCATTCTGTCCCCTCCGTATAAAAATATGTTAAAAATCGCTTCGCTATCTCGATCACATAAATGCTTGGATAATTTGTTTGTTTGTTTATTGGTGTTTAACGGCCTATCAACAGCTAAGGTCATGTAAGGCCGGGAAAACGGGTTCGATCCCGTTTTAACCTGCTGGATTGGGGGGGAAATTCCAAAATCAGAACTGAATATTTACATCGAGAAACAATATATTCAGCCCTGAAATTAGAATAACCCGACCTGGTGGCAGGTCCATACCACACCAAAGTCACTTGGCCCCTTCCCCTAAAATAGGATTACGATTAATCGTAATACTCACATAAGGGGTATAACCAGATTCAACTGTCACATACAAAATGCCAAAGACGTATGTGAGGGCCAAACCAGGTCTCCAGTCGGAATTCAGGTAAGGATGAACCCCGATCGTTAAATTACCCATTGCTTGCACCCACCTTCCACCCACAAACGCTTGGATAAATCGCATAAGTGCCTGGCTACCAAGATCGATTTGGTTGACACTAATTGTCCAAACATATTATCAAACAAAACAAAATAAACTTACACCTACCTTTGTTGTTTGCTTAATTAGTCTACCTGGATATATTTTAGTGTTTGTCAAGATTCATTAAGCATATCACGCTGGTCATTTACACAAGTCACTGAGAGTCATTATGCCACCTCGTAATGTTGATTAGCTTATTACCTTTGGTCATTAGTTAAGTGGTGAATGTTTACTCGTGGTGTAATGGGGTAAAATGTTCATATTTATCTCGAAAATATTCGACCATGTCACTTCATCGCAATCTCGAACCTAGTCCTATCTCGACATTGGACGATCTCCCTTCGACTTCGAGATACTGGTGCTCGACTGTATGATCTACTGAAATGTTGTACTTGGTTGCCATATGATATTTCCAATCAATAAAGTCAGAAACGACATCTAGTATTGTCTGAGACACGTGACTTTAACCATTTACCGCTACTTACAAATTGAGGCCCCAAAAGGGGAACTCCTGTCATGCCTTAAACATACCCTTAGACCGCTACTCACAACAAATGTCGTCTGCTGTTGCATTTATATCTTGCCTTATTTCTCAATAAAAACATGGTTTGACAGCACTTCAGAATCATTTTCAATGGAAATGATTCTAAAGTGCTGTCAAAGCATGTTTTTTATGATAAAAATGGAAAATAAAAAATAAAGAGCAGACGACAAAAAAATTAAGATAGTGGTGTAAGGGTTAAAAAGTAACAAACTAATTTAGCCAGTCCTGGCACAAATGCCCCGTTGGCAGATTGGAGAAACTCTGACAATGTCCTTAACCGGACCCACGCACGTCCTCGTGGGAGGGCACTTGTTGGCTATTTCTATTGTTTCCTGGGTACCCAATAAGGAGTTTTCTATTGTTCCAAGCACGCATCTGCTCGGACACATACATGGACAGACACACACACATGCGGAAGGACACACAGTCCTAATGGCCAAACCAGGCAAATCATGATTCCTATAAGGAGGAATCCCTACCGGTAATTTACGCCGTCGCGTTCCCCCGACCAACCACCCACTCCAGAGAAATAAGAAAAATAACTTTGATATAAAACTTCTCAATATTCATGTTGAATTAACCCTTTTTTTTATCAATTTTGTTGTCGTCTGCTGTTTATTTTCCATTTTTATCATCAACAACATGCTTTAACAGCACATTAGAATAATTTACAACATGCTTTGACAGCACTTCAGAATCATTTCCAGACAGTCAAGCACCAGTATCTTGAAGTCAAAGGGAGATCGCCCATATAGTCGAGATATGATTAGGTTCGAGATAGCGATGAAGTGACATGGTCGAATATTTTGGCGAAAAATATGAAATCATATTACCCTTGAAATCATATTACCCATTACACCACGAGTAAACAATCACCAATTAACTATTGACCAAAGGTAGTAAGCAAATCAACATTACAAGGTGGACCAATTAAGCAAACAACCTGAGGTAGGTGTGAATTTATTTTTGTTTTGTTTGATATAAATATGTTTGGAAAATTAGTGTCAACCAAATCGATCTTAGCAGCCATACGCTTAAGCAATTTATTCATGTGTTTATGTGATCGAGATAGCAACATTTTTAACATATTTGATACAGAGGGTGCCGCATGTAGTCGAGATAGAGAAAATATACATATTGATATTGCCGAGGAAATTTATATTAAATAAATAAGGACTTTAGTCAATCATTGAGATATAGATATTCGAGATACCGTTGCTCGACTGGATACTGAACAAAAAAATAAAGTTTACTCCGGTTAAATCAAAATAACTTTTTTATTATATGACAAATGTACGATTACTGTCTGTTTCACGAAACCTGCCCAAATGTTAAGGCTATATAAACAACACAAAAATAATTTATTTTTTTATATTCGACTGGACACTCAAGGTGAACGGACGTATTATAATATTTGCTCTGACCATAACAATATCACTGAGATTTGATATCATATTTCACTCTTACATCAAGTTAGTAAGTATTTGTGTAGTATTAGTAAGTATTTATGTTGTGTATTGTGAAGATACTGACAACGAGCTGAGTCTACCGGAGTCCACTGGAAAACCAGGTAAACATTTTGCTATATATCATCTAAAATAACTGAAATTTCTGCATTGTTTTTCGTCGAAAATTAGGATTTCCATTGTTATGCAAGCATTGCGTTACATTACATTTAAGCTAATATATCCTGTATATTAGGTTGATAGCTTGTCACACTCTATACTACACTGTACTAGTATTATTCCAGTTCCCATCAAAGAGAGACCAGACAGTGCAGATCAAAAGAAGTCAAAGTTGGAAAACAACTCTCTATACTGGTGTAGAATACCATTAAACTCATTCTTATTAGCGACTTAATGTACTGTACAAACATTTGAATAGACGTATTATACAGAATTATCACACCTCCTGCAGAGTACAATACAAATAATTATTGGTCAGTCACGGGATGTATAGATTGATTCAACGAGTATATGTATTTGTGTAAAGCATTCAATAAACTCGTACTCTCGTCTGGTGTGTGTAGTGTTGTATGCTGTATTGAAAATAAACTTTACACAATATATCGCATCTTGACTTAGACTAGGGTCTGTTGTAAAAAAAAAGAAAGTAAAAAGTAAAACAAAAAGTCTTCCTTCCAAAGCCTTCTAAACATAAATCACTTGGAAATCTTACACCGAAACCGGCTATATCATCTCATAATCAACCGATTTAAGATACAGTCGTAACAAACAATACTCTAAATTAAATTTATAACTTCATTACGTTACGTCACATGCCTTAAGTTAAGTTAAGTTAACCATTAAATCAGTTTTCCATATACGGACATTTTCGTGATATTTTCGTGACAAACGGTAAAGAACGGTAAAGAACGGTGAAGCCAGCAGCATACAGCTACAGAACATAGAAGTTTTTGTTGACAGTAACAAATCAGGTAATATTTAACACTTGTTATAGCACTTAAAATAGAAAACGGAGATAAAACATAATAAAAAATAAAAATAAAAATAAGATATACTATAAATATAATATTGTTGACTGTTTCTGTTTCCCTTCCTCAGTAAATATAAACTAAAAAAACCAAAACCAACAACAACAACAACTAAAACAAACCAACAACCAAAACAAAAACTTAAACATGGCTGAAATGTCTACTCCCATCTCCAAAAGCACAAGAAAACGCGCCAGGGAAGACAACTCGACATTGTCACCTGATAGCAAATCACTGATAGCAAATCACCCGAAGCTAAATTAGCCAACAACAGACGAGCACATAATTCACCCACACCACCACCCCGGCAGACACAGCAATACACACAGAGCAGACAGGCAAACCAATTAGGAACCTGGACGGACACTCTACATTTCAAAATAGAGGGCCCCAGGCGTAGGTCAGTAACTATTCCACAATTTGTTCTGGCTTTCCTGTCCTATGTAGGAGGCAATATAAGTCAAGCCGAAATCAGCTGTGGCATGGATGCACCAGACATCTTCAAAATTAAACTACCGAATCGCTACACTAACAAAGGAAAAAGCTTCACAACCCCAGTTGGCATGACCGGAGTTGAGTTCAGACACTTGTCGCACCAAAACACAAACAGACAACACCCATCCACTAAACAACAACCAAACCAAACAGTCACTCTGGGGATTGCAGATCATCCAGACTTCACGCGACTTAACAAAGAAGAACTAATGACAGCACTAGACGCTGGAAAAAACAAAATAACTGAAGCACATCACATAGGCAAAAACAAGTCAACACTTCTAATTAAATTTAACTCACCCACTCTACCATTCACCATAACACCTGCTAGCTACATCAATTGCGGAAATGACATCAACATAGGCATCACGATATCACGTCCCATTAGATGTAACAAATGCCAACAATTCGGTCATAAGCAAAACAATTGCAAAAATAATAAAACAGTATGTCCCATCTGTGGCTACTCACACACTTACACGGCGTGCACATACAAAAATACACGAGCTCAAGAATTTTGCAACAACTGCTACGTGGCTCAACAACATGAATGTGGACATAGGGCTAGTGATTCGTACTGTCCTATGTTTCTCAGATACAAAGAACAACTCGCCCAAAAAAACAACACTAGACAGCTCACTAGAAACGCACTAAAAGAACAACTTCAAACCCCAAATGTTAACGTGAATCAGGAACAAATTAAGAATAAGTTTCCGCAAACAGACTATAACAAGCGAACGCCAGAGAAAACTCATATACCAGCTACACCTAAAACTAATAAACGAAAGAGAGCCCATGAAACATCTTACAAAGATTACCAAACTCCCAAAAAAAACATTAACAAACAATCAATGAAGGACTATATTACTAAACAGCAAGTTTTTGATCTCGTGACAGCAATCGAACTAGCACTCGAAAGACAATTAGGTATCCAAACTGATGGAATTATAGGTCAGATAACCAGCTCACATTTAAATACAGAGCCCTCCAACGTACATAATAATGTTGCCACCGATACCGGTGATGACATAATCATTGAAACAGTAAGGAAGGATATATCTACCTACTACCCACCCACAAAAATAAGAAAGAATAGTTGCGACACAACAGCGGCGAAAAGCCTATTTAGCACTTACATATCAGATAACAACCACCCGCATCCAGCAATAGCAAACAGTAGTGGAAAATCAAATAAAATTATAGATAGTGTGGATGAGATAATAGACTTAGGCATAGGTATCTGTGAAGAAGAGATGCCTTCTAATCCTCCAAGTATGGACTCACTCCTGACAACCAAATCACCAAAATCGTCACAGCCCATGCCGGATACCCCCGACTCACCGGGTTCTGGGCTTGGACTGTCTGACATATCTAACAATAGTTCAAGCGATAACATTAACCCTAAAAATATGAGCGACGTTCAAAATTGCCAGACGATCACTGCTAAAAACAAAAATGAAACAAACAATAAGGTCACAACATCCACACCCAATGTTAGCCCAGCGGCAAGTCCAGTAAAAACAGTACACAAAATAACACTTAATAGACAAAAGTTAGCCCCTAACACTGTGAATCTTCCAAAGACCAATAAAGCGTCTAAAGGTAGAGACGAAGCAATAAAAATAAAAAAGGCAAACGTATGGCAACAAAAACATGGACCAATAATAAAGACAGGCAAAGACTCGCAGCAGAAACAAAACAAGAACAATATACCAAAAATAACTCTTATAAGACAAGACAAAATATCACCAAATAGGAGATCAGTGCAACTAAATGAGCCAGAAATGGAATCAAATATGACACCGCTAAGTGAAATAATAGCGACTAAGCGTCACGGACTAAGACTTCCTGATATACAATAAAACATAAACATATTTAATAAAAAAAAAGAATAGTATGGGTAGAAACGGAACTAAAACCAACCAGACCCTGACAGTCCTTCAATGGAACTGCCGGGGATTTGTCAAAACAAAAAGTGAGCTGGTGAAATGCAATAGAAAACGACATCATGTCACCCAATGTATTATGTCTACATGGAAATGCCAAAACCTACAACATTGCCAGGGTATAATCTGAAATCTCACTCAACGAACTCAACCAAAGGAAGCGGTGTAGGCATATTCGTGAAAAATGGTATATCAAGCATAGAATTTAAAACAAGTCATCTTAAAGAAAATAATAATATCCTATACTCGGGAGTTAAGATATTAAGCAGTAAAGGCAACATTGACATTCTGAATATCTACATAAGTCCGAGTATTCATGAAACCGAAAACCTTCTACAAAACTTATACAAGGTAATAAAACAAGTTTAGTAACAAAACACTGATATTGGGTGACTTTAACGGACATAATCCACTTTGGGACATTCATTATTTTAATAAAGTAAACAAAATAGGTGATGAAATTATAACATTCCTAGATAATACTAATTACGTTATACTAAATAATGGCTCAGAAACATACGACTCATCCCATCTACCAAGGGCTAAAAGTATAGGATCTGCACCAGACATCACATTAGCTACACCAGCTCTAGCTTCCTTGGCCTCGTGGACCATCCACAACTCAACACTAGGCAGCGATCACTATCCGATTATTACTAAAGTCTGTACCCATTATCACAAGAGAACTCCCGCAATCAATTCCCAAATGGAAGTTAGGTCATGCAAACTGGGAACTCTTCCATCAACTATGCACCACTAGGTTACATATCGATGCGAATTTAGATACAAAAGACTATCACGATGAATTTGTGAGCACACTCTACGGAATAAGTAAAGAAAGCATACCACAGACAAGTGGTAAAGCACATAATCGCCCATACCAATCCCTGGTGGACACCCGCTTGCACAGAAGCCATTAAAAACAGGGAAAACTGTCTTCGAAGATGGAAACAAGCCTATAAATATCATGTACAACTAAAACAAAGAAGGCGAGAGGAATACTTGGAAGCCAAGAGCCTGGCGTCTGAAACCATTAAAACAGCAAAAGAGAAAGGTTGGGCGAATTTTATATCAGCAATTACGAAAGATAAAACAAGTAAAGAAGTCTGGAATTTATTTAATCGAGTAAGAGGTAAACCAACACAACAAATGCCCCCATTATCACATGATAATACATTAATATGCGATGAAAAACAAAAAGCAGAGGTGCTCACAGATCATTACAATAATATGTCTAGCAACAATAATTTAACATCAGAATTCAGAATAGAAAAAGATAAAAGAGACCCGAAAATACAAGCTAAGATAGACAACCATACTCTGACACCAGACCTGAATACTGACTGCCTCAATAGGTCATTTATAATGTCGGAACTTAAAGCTGCCCTTAAAACTAAAAAAAGTACAGCACCAGGAGCAGATAAAATACATTATAATATACTTAAACAATTACCACATGAATCAATGGAACAACTGCTCCTGCTAATAAATAAATCCTGGGCCGAAGGCTCCCTGCCTGACGCTTGGAAAGAGGCTACCATTATCCCAATAATCAAACCAAACAAGGATGCAACTCTACCAGCCTCATACAGACCCATTTCACTAACATCTGTAATATGTAAACTAATGGAAACTATGGTGGCCATCAGACTAAAACATCATTTTGAATCTAATCAGAAAATTGGCCCAACCCAGTCAGGATTTAGAAATCATAGATCCACGATGGATCAACTAGCTCGATTAGAAACAATCATTAAAACAGCACAAATGGAAAAAAAACTAGTCGTAGCTGTATTTCTAGACTTAGAAAAAGCCTTTGACCTAATGTGGACAAAGGGAGCAATAGAACAACTAATCGGGAGGGCGTAAACAACAGAATGTTGCTATGGTTAGATAACTTTCTGACGGGCAGAAAAATTAGAGTAAGAATAGGCACAGAGCATTCAGAATTTCAAAGTATTGATAATGGCAGCCCCCAGGGTAGTGTCATAAGCCCGACACTATTTAATGTCATGATAGATACATTATATACAGAATTAAACAGTATGAGTACAAACACAAAACCAGGCCTGTCACAATTTGCCGACGACGGCGCGATCTGGAAAGAGCATACAGATCTCAGAGTAGCCCTGGGGGTAATACAGACAGCACTAGATAAAATAACAATTTGGCAAAACAAATGGGGCTTTAAAATCTCCCCGCTTAAAACTGAGGCAGTCATATTTCATGGCGGTGGATTACTCTGCTATAAAAATGAGGAGCAGCGGTATGCATACATAAGAGAACAAACTTATAAAATTAAAGATCTAATGGTAAACAATCAAGCAATACCATACACAAAATGTGTAAAATTCCTGGGTATGTATTTGGACGATCGACTTACCTGGGGAACACATATAAATAACATAGTCCAACGCTGTAGAAAAGATCTCAACTTAATGAAACTAGTATCGGGTACGTCATATGGAGCGGATAAACTATCCCTTCTATTGTTGTACAAAGCTCTATTATTATCAAAAATGGACTATGGCAGCATGCTGTATAAAGACGCTGCAGCGGAACACTTAGCTAAACTAGAACTAATTCAAAGAACGGCCCTCAAAGTGGCAACAGGTGCATATAAATCAACTAGAGCCGCTGCAATCGAGGTAGAAACCGTAGTAGAACCATTAGATATGAGGCGTGAAGGAAATCTAATCAAATATTGGGCGCGCACCCAGCCACATGGTGTAAACCTGCCAGTTAACGAACAAATACGACCTAGGCGGGTATACAAATATAACAGAATAAGACTTAAAAAAGAAGCAACCATAAAAGAAAATAATCAAAAGTATAAAAACAAACATAACGATAAAGAAGCAAACAAAATTAAAAAAGCAAAATCCACAGGTAGGAAATTACAAACATGTTACGCTATGAATGCACAAATACTAACTCAAGAATATGGACTGAATGATTGTGAAATGCAGCCGTATCAGACCCATATACCTTACTATCCTTTCGAAATAACTGCACAATCAGATCTAACAGAAATAATAAAAAATAAGACAATGGATCCAATTATTAACCTAAAACTAGCAACAGACCACATAAACAAAAAATGGAAAGATAGCCTGCAAATTTACACGGACGGTAGAAAAATATCGAACAAGGCATCACATCCGCAGCTTTCGTGATACCACATTTAAATTACGTAGAACAATACAAGCTGACTTCCACACTAACAGTATTCACATCAGAATTAATAGCAATCGAGAAGGCCCTCATTTATAACCTAACATTAGATAATTATAAGGATACAGTCATCTTAACTGATTCACTAAGCTCCGTCCAAGCAATCAACTCAGGTACTTCTAAAACAAGACCTGACAAAATACATCTCATCAAAACATTAATAAGCAATACAATATCTAAAGGCAAGCTAATAAACATAGATTGGGTCCCTTCCCATATTGGAATACCCGGTAACGAAGACGCTGATAGGGCTGCAGGCACAGCGCATTTAATAGGAAACAATGAAGCAACATTACCAACACATCATGAAATATGTTCTCTCATCAAACAAAAATGTAGGTCAAAGTGGCAAACAAGTGGAATAATGAACACTTAGGCAAAAATGGTGGACATATTTTGCAAGCAATGTGCCCCACCATCCCTACAAAATGTAAATTGTATAGTAAAGATAGGAGAGCAGACATAATTATATCCAGACTAAGGCTAGGCAGAAATGGCATAAAATCTAATTTATACCATCATGATAATAGTAGTGAAGATAAAATGAATTGTTCAAATTGTGACGAGGACGAAATTGAAGATCCTTGGCATTATTTCTTCAATTGCCCCGCCCATAGCACATCGCGAGAAGATCTAAAAGCGTCTTGCCTTAAACACAACATTACACCTTCACATTATCATATAGTATTCCCTCCTAAGGAATGTGAAGCCGAAATGCATCTAGCTTTATTAGAGTACATAAAGGAAACAGGATACTGGGGTAAAATGTAAATACCGCTGCTCCAAAAACAACAGTATAGTTTTAAATTCAAACTGATAACCTAAAGACCAAGATATAGAGGTAGTAACTGAGGATGGCAGAGGGTATACAGTCAACGAAGTGGGCCAACTAAGTGACAGAGGTTACATTGGACCATGTAGGCTTCGTCCAGATATAATTAAGTAATATCACGATAGGTTGTACATATGTTGTATCGTAACGACTTACGGTGATTACATGGTGAACGGCGTATGGGGAGCAGTACCCCACACTGACTGACCATTACTAACAACATAATAAGATAAATATCAAATCATATCAAACATAATACAATCATAAAGTATATGCGGGGTGTGGCGAAATGCTGGCAATATATAACTTCAACGGGGAATGTCCGAATTACCCGAGTTCCAATATATTTGGCGGGTTCTTCTCCCGAGGCAGGCCCAGAGTGCACCCTAACGAACATATTGCCAGCCCGTAGTCATATCCTAGCATATACAAATTTGTATATGCACAATTAAGCCTATAATCAGCTAACAACTATTAACGTCCGGCCTCCAATGATGAGCACTCATGAAGTTAACAGCATTGCGCATTACAGTCTGCTCGTGATCAGGTCTAAAGTAGAGCAGTTACGAAATCTATAGCGTTATGAAATGTCCGGGCGGGTGGGCTTGACTGGTACTAACCCAAGGGATCTTTCAGGTAGGGAATGCCCAATCGGGGACCCCCGCTGGGAAACGAACGATCCGGTCTGCTCACCACCGGACACATAGTGCTCTATCTATTAAATTATAAAGTAGTGACTGCTTACATGCGGGGGCCGGTATTTTAGCGGGTGGGGATAACCATACATGCAAATCTGCACAAATGATTTACCATATTTTTATTTGCATCTTCCTAAATCTACTTTTAATAATAAAGACCAATAACAGTGGCCAACCACAGACAATATTGACAGGGCAACACGACTCGTAGACGTAAACGACATGACCAGTGACAACTTACAAATGACCCCGATACTGACTGGGGGGGACCCATTTTGTCACTAACCATGCATGTCCATCTCCCGTCACTTTACAGAACAATGGAACGCCGTGATGCCGAGGGGTCTTTGAGGTGGTACGTATATATATGTGTATGTGTGTATGTATGTGTATGTATGTGTGTATGTATATGTGTATATATATGTATATATATGTATATATATGCGTGTGTGTGTGTGTGTGTGTGTGTATATATATATATATATATATATATGTATGTGTGTGTGTGTGTGGATGTGTGTATGCATATATATATAGTATGTGTGTATGTGTGTATGGGTATATATGTGTGTGTACATATGTATATGTGTATGTACGTCTGTGTGTGCCTGCGTGCGTGAGTGTGCGTGCGTGTGTGCGTGCGTGCGTGCGTGCGTGTGTGATTGATTGATTAAATGGGGGCTGGGCTAAGTGATGTGGTGTGTGGTTGGCGGGTGTATGGATGGGTTGATGTGGTCCACTAATTCAATGGAATTGGGCTAAGTGATTGAGTGAGTCAGTGGGGTGAGGTAGTCAGCTGGTTGAGAGTAGTTGTGCAAAATCGCCTCCTTTTGAGGTTTTTTTTTGGAGCTTTACTACAGGGACTCCGGAGCTACCGGGGAAACTGGAGGTTTCCTCCACCAGGAGTAATTGCTTTTTATGTCGAAATTGACAATCTGCATTACTCCAATATAGACAAAAATAAAACGATTTAATGTGTATTAGTCTATTTCGGCCAAAATCTGACGGTGTGGTAGGTGACTCAAAACTAAACTAAAATTAAAATAAATGCTAGTAAATAACAAAGACAAATATATATATAAAACCCAATTAACAACCCAAAATCAGCAACCACGGTTATCATGATAGGTTAATATAGCATTCTGATACAGCACACTAACATAGGGTGAGGATGACACGTCAAATACCATACCGTCAGAAATCACTTTCTTCTTCTCTTCTCTTCTCTTCTCGTATGGTGATTAGGTAGGATTGGGACTAAATGTGACAATAAGTTAATTACGTAGAGCACACTTGCTAGACATTAGTGACTCAGATAGTATACTCGCCACTTAATTTCATTTGACCAGTCCGTGTGCCACTCAAAACGCACAAATCACGTAAACTAGTATGGGTTCCCCTCAATCATCTATAATCGATACCCAGCCATACTATATCACACACATATAAGCTGATGGGTGCTATAGGAGGCCTCAAATTATAGGTTACCATACCTGCATAGATTCTCCTATATTTGACGCACATTTTTGGAGCCTGAATTATAAATGCAACATTTATCAAAATTCGGAAATATAAACCAGACCGACGACCATCGGCCTGCTTCTTTACTGGGCTATATATCCCGGGTATGGAAGGTGTTCGAGCCAATTCCCACCCTTAAATATGAGCCGAATGAAAAAACGAATAGTGTCAACCAAATCGATCTTAGCAGCCATACGCTTAAGCAATTTATTCATGTGTTTATGTGATCGAGATAGCAACATTTTTAACATATTTGATACAGAGGGTGCCGCATGTAGTCGAGATAGAGAAAATATACATATTGATATTGCCGAGGAAATTTATATTAAATAAATAAGGACTTTAGTCAATCATTGAGATATAGATATTCGAGATACCGTTGCTCGACTGGATACTGAACAAAAAAATAAAGTTTACTCCGGTTAAATCAAAATAACTTTTTTATTATATGACAAATGTACGATTACTGTCTGTTTCACGAAACCTGCCCAAATGTTAAGGCTATATAAACAACACAAAAATAATTTATTTTTTTATATTAAATTTTATCAAAATTAAAGAATGAGCCTTCTTTCTATTTCGTAAAATTTGGTCAATATAAGAATATGAGGGAGGGGAGGGGGAGGGGGGGGAATGCTCATCCATCGATTTGGTAAAACAGGGTTTCAGCGATTTGCACATGCTCGTGCTGATTAATTCGAATATCAAGTTTTCAAGCACCGGATGAGAAACGTCTTTCTGTCCAAATACGAAAAAACATAGGTGTTTGTTTCAAACCCATGCCACAGTTATCAGTAATGCAGAGGAATACGGCAATTTGGATGTTTCGGGCCAGCGCTATTCCTATTGATGTCAGAAGAGTTTTTACCAGCAGCAGAATTGTCATTTATATTCTGATCTAGGACATACAGTAGACTGACAATGTGGTCGATCATCACAGGATGAGCCGACACATTTAACAACAACGCATAAAGATCTTGCTACCAGACTAATGCAATTTAACGCTCATTGTTACGTCAGTTACAAGGTGCATGATCACGTGGTTACAACAACAATTACTGAAACTTCCAGCAGCGCCTCCAATTCAAGGTACGTAATCTGTAATTTTGTCCTTATTATGTAACAGATTTTAATGAATGGCGTATCAAACGTGTCTTGTTAAACTGCATTTGGTAGTCTCAGTACTTTGGCCCAAACATCTGTCATTTTTGCGAAGAATCGATTTCCGTGTTTTCTGTCAATACTGACAGGTAAATCGATTCTTCACAAAAATGACATAAGTATGTACCAAAGTCCCCAGACCACCAAATGCAGGTCATGAAGACGCATTTGCTGCGCCATATTTCATCAAAATCTGTTGCATATTAAAAAAAATATCAAATAATATTTACTTTGGAGTGGGCGCACTTTCAACATTTCAGACATTGTTGTTGTTGTGGTAACCACGTATTCTCGCCAACCAGATGTCCGAGACAAGGATATTCGCATAAAATTTGCGAGAAAACGTATCCATCGTAATAACTGGTGTGGGACAAGGATATTCCATCCTCGTGATCAGAACATGTCGTCAGAAACTCGGCAAAGCCTCGTTTTCCATAGGAAAATCGTTTTTCGCAATAAAATCAATATTTGATGGAATTTCATCAAATAATTCTTTTGGGGAGGGTGACTTTTTTGTTATTGATGAAAAAGTACTTACTTTTAAATATTATTTATATTTAATGTGTTTAATGGCCAAATGTTGGTCGGCAGCAAAACGTGGAACAGACAGTAATTGTAACATATTTGTTTCATCCCCAGGTAAAAATAAAGTCAAGTGCCATCTTTATTATCCCCTTGCATTTACGAACATTTTAGTCATTTTATTCATTTTAGTGAAACACCAGTTTGTACACTACCGTCATTGGTTTTAACAACACACAGTACATGTACATGTATGTGGCTGTGACTGGAGAAATAAGGCTTATAGGTTTTGGGACCAGTGTAGATCCAGATCAGCCCGTGAATGGGTCTGCACAGTTTGCCATTCCGTCAATGAAACACCTACCATGCTTCTAACAAGCAATTAGATCGATATCAGGCTACATGAATGTGCTGTTTGATCAGTAGCCTCATTCTCCAGTCAAATCAAAGGACTGAACGTCCTTAAATTCTTTGCAGTATGTGTTTGTGGAGGACACATAGACTAATAATTAATCTAGAGTGAAAAGCGTTCGCAAAAAATGAGCGCGGGAATTTCACAGCAGCAAGAACAAGTTATAAATAGATTTTTGGAACACCGCAAGATTGTATTCGTGCACCAAACCATGGAGTTACGAATCGCGAATAATCGAGTATGACAATTAATCGTCGCACTCTTAGAGTACGGAAACATTTGCAATAACATAAATTTAGCACAAAAAAGCAAACAAAACATACATCACACAGAAAGGCGATCAATTTTTTATGGCGTAAGACCCGTGATTTTAAAAAGTTCAACCCGCAAAATAAGTGCTGTGACCAACATTAGCTCATTTGCATAAAAGCTGGAAGACCTCAAATTTGAATGTTGGTTGCATAATTCTTCGCTAGCGCTCAAATAATAATGGTAAGTTCATTAAAGGTACATACCCGCGCAGTAGGCACAACATGTTCTTTATAGGAATTAAATAAGTGTATAATTATGTCACTTTTCCACCAGTTCTAAAAATTACGAGTGCCCGCTATCCAAATATAATCATTTATTAATTATCAATTTACTGTTAGCGACGCGCGGAGGTAACAGTCTATTTTGATAATGTGCGGGGACGACGACTTTCACATCACGGCTTGCGGTGCGCATGCGCAGTATACTACGCGCGCCAGTAGGCTTCCCAATATGTAATCAAGAATATCAACATGTCGAATGTCCAGGACGGAAATTGTATGAAACGGCGTCGGCCAAAACAAAGGCGAAATGTCTGAGGGACAGGCAGTACAGAGAGAGAGTGGTTAATATTGGCGACCTTATCACCAAATGGAGAGTTACGTGGAGATTTAGATTTGGACTCGAACAGAGATTTTTCTTCTCAACTTCCGATACTTCACTGCGCATGTCAAAGATGTGATATGATTGACCGTGTCACGTGACGAGTATTGGTAAAAATAGCACGAGGTTGGAAAATACCCTTTTTTATATATAAAATGCGATTTAACACCAATTAACACGCGCCGTAATTAAAAATAACTTGTTAGTGGGTAGACAAATGGCTCATATAAGGCATGACAGAAAATGAAAAATAGTAGTACAGTGTAACCTGCTGCGTGGGCATGTACCTTTAAGCTGTTGCTAAATGGTCAATTAAGACATACATATCATCATTATAGCTGTACGGCCAGGCATGTGTATGACATCAGCAATATACAGAGAACAAACTTTCCTTTTTTGCTCAGTATTAATTATCAGCATATTAATTTAAAATATAATAATAATCTACTTTATCAGCACTCTATCCTTGGCAGGCATAGTAACGTCAACCAAACTTCAAGCCTCGTATTAATTTTGTGAACAAGAGTTGTTTAACCCTTAAACGGTGGGAGCCAGATATTGTTGTCCACTGGAGACAAATCTCATGCGCTGTCAAAACATTTTCATCAAGAAAACAGGAAAACTAAATTAAACAGCAGACGACAATATTTATTTCAGCATTGTATTTCAGCATACGGTACAAGTACATTGATTATTCGTCTATCAGGAATAAATATATGTGACATATTTGAGAGGAAGAAATACAGGTTTTCATATATTCATAATCATGGAGCTTGTACTTACAGTGATGGCGGCGTCGGTGATTCTTGCTTGCATCTCAAGGCAATGGAACATATTTAAAGTGCTTCTTATGATGGCTCTCATAGATCTCTATGTAGCATTTCCATACCACAACACCGGCTGGACATACAACATACTATACTGGATTTCCTGTCTATTTCACTCCGTTATTATGGTTATTATAGTGGCGGTGATAGTGTTTCTTATAGCGTTGACGAGAGATGTTGTTCATTTTTTTGGTAGCATTTGGAAGTCTTTGAATGCTAACGGCGAAAATATCCGCCAAACAAATTAGGACTATATGTAAATATGTCTTGGAATTTCATTAGAATTGAGTCCTCAGGACTCAATTCTAATGAAATTACAAGACATATTCATGATATTTACAAAAAGAAATAAAAGAAAATATGATTAATTTTTGTCCGCTGGTTTTGAACTATTTATAGCCTACAAGTTTCCCAGCATGCAAAGAGTTAAGGAACATACATGTAGGTGGCACTGTTTTGAGGGAGGACTCATTTAATCCTTAGAATGCGGGAAACGAAAATTGTCTGTCTGAAGTGCTGCCAACTTTTGCCATTTAATAGGTCATTTTGCTCACGAACCTACCGTGATTTTCTGCGTCTGCCATTAATCTGCTCTTTAATATTGTTAAATTCATAAACAAAAAAAAAGTTTCAAGTTTTCCTTCACAGTGCCCATTCATCTGCGAAATGATCAACAGCAACGAAAACTCGGGACGAATTAGCAGATTTATTGACACTTTCGGAACATACCGCGAAAACACCAACCATAAGTCAAGATTCAAGATGGCTGACTCCTGTGTTGTTAAACGCACTAACACAAATTTTAATCTATAGTCCGCAGACGATAACTTGCTACTTGTTTACATACAAATCGATCATAAACAAAACACAGAATAGGTGAGACAGGTAAATATACCCGTGGCAATATTCCTTTTCAATACTTATTTTTGAGATTTGTCATCAAGTGTTATGTAGTCGAGGGGTTACAGTGAAGATATCAATGCCGTAGGTAGTGAGTTCGAATCTTAGTTTTTCATACATGTATACACATATATTTTTATTTGTTTATATTTTATTATATATTTCTTTTTTATGTGTGTTGCTCTTACATATTACATTAACTAAGCATGATATAGATTACATGTAGAACGTTAGTCGCACTTAGAAAACTAATAACTAAATGCACATATGTGTGTACATGAAGAATCTTGGAGTATGTTCTCGCAGATCATGTCATATTGAGGTCAAACAGCAATAGTGATAGCCCTCACCGTTTCACTTATTCCCTTCTCCAGCAAGCAGTCATAAAAAAACAACAGAATGATATTGACAAAAGTAATGCGTTTTGTGAGGTTCGAACTCTCGACCAGATAAAATGAACAAACGTTCTGCTAACGTATGGATATTCTCCCGCTTCGATACCACTGAGCCACACTACATGTCTATTTTGCGCACCAAGATACACTATTATATTGACATGCATGCACGTGCACTTTATCATGTAGTTAGTATACACGAAAACGAGGCATTGATATGATAATACACCTGGTCTACCTATATTTGGACTTATCGATTGACCTCCAGCAACTTATTATCGTCTGTCATTTATAACAACAGTCTTATTTTGAAGGCAAGAAACATTGAAAGAAACGTTTACCATTGGATTGAACTGTGTTATGTTTTATAAAAAACCCTAGTTGATGAACTTGTTAATACCCTGAAAACTAGATCCACCATCTTACAGTATCTTGGACATGACAGGATTTTGACCATGATTTACAATTATAGACTCAATTAACTCTTAGACCACTACTCAACAACAATTGTCGTCTGCTGTTGCTTTTATATCTTGCCTTATTTCTCAATAAAAACATGTTTTGACAGCACATCAGAATCATTTCCAATGGTCGCCCCGTGCAGGCACCGGGGCGGGACCAACTGATCCTGAGAATAGTGCTGCAGTAGCCATTGCTTGTCGTAAAAGGCGACTAAACTGGCTTAACGATAGGGTTCATACTTTCCGGAACCCACTATACCGGATTTGGCCCTCGTGTACATTTTTGGCTTTCTTGTATGTGAGAGTTGAGTCAGGCTATGCCCCATATATAAAAGTAAGATTAGCGCTAATCCTATTACTTTTAGGGGATGGGATAAATGATGCTGGTGTGGCGAGGGCCTGGCACCAGATCAGGTTGTTCTAATTTCAGGACTGAATATATATTTTGATTGTAAATATTGAGTTCGGAAGTTGGGATTTACCCCCCTCGGACAGGTGGATACGGGACATGACCCCGTTGACCCGTCTGCATGTAGACTCCCTGAGGCTTTTACCTCTATGTCAGAAAAGCGGACGTTAAACCCCAACAAACAAACAAAAACATTTCGAATGGAAATGATTCTGAAGTGCTGTCAAAGCATGTTGTAAATTATTCTAAAGTGCTGTCAAAGCATGTTTTTGATGATAAAAATGGAAAATAAACAGCAAACGACAAAAAATTACGATAGCAGTGTGAGGGTTAAGGAACATACATGTAGTGGCACTGTATTGAGGGACGACTCATTTATTCCTTAGAATGAGGGCAACGAAAATTGCCGTCTGGTATTGTTTTATATTTTGTCTCCATTCTCATCAAAAACATGGTTTGGCAGCACTTCAGAATCCTTTCCATTTTTTCGTTGGAAATGATTCTGAAGTGCTGCCAACCCATGTTTTTGATAAAAAAATAGAAAATAAACAGCAAACGACAAATTCAGCATTGCAAGGGTTAAGGAATATAGGTGGCGCTGGACAGGAAGAGACCAGTGTAACATGGCAAGGTCAACGTTAATTGGACTTCCCAGATCAACGATGAAGATCTTACAAACAACGATCTGGCAAAGACTCTGCTATACATGTATACAGAGCTCCAGATAAGCTGCGTATTTGCTTAAATACCCAATTAAAATTGACAAAAACCCAATTGAAATCAGAAGTAGCGAGTACCAAAAAGCAATACAAAATTTGAGATACCTCATGCTGCAAAAAACAATAAATGGACCACAAATATAACATATTTTTCTTATTTTCCATGAAAACACATCTTGGTATTTCATTAGAATTGTCTCCAAAGAAATGCCCAAGACATGTTTTAATTTCGAAGCAGACTATTCAATAATTGCTGTCTGTTCATGTGTAAACAGTAGTGTGATTTTATTTTACCCAATTAAAATTTTGAAATACCCAATTGCTCGAGAAATAATGAAGTGACAATACGCAATTACTAATTCCTTATCTGGAGTCCCGAGTATAACATCATAGTTGTTACCGTTTCGGAGCTATTTCGAGGAAATTTACATTTATGTATTTTTTCTCGAAATAGCTCTGGGACGGATGCATCTCTTGCTGAATTAAATTTTGTCGTCTGCTGTTTATCTTCTATTTTTCAACTTTCTCATCAAAACATGGTTTGGCAGCACTGTAGAATGACAATTATTCTGAAATGCTGTCAAACCATGTTTTTATTGAGAAATAATGCAAAACATAAAGCAAACAGCAGACGACAAGATGCTTGTACAGTGGAACCTCTCTAAACCGAACACCAAGAGTGATTTTTTCTTGGGTCATTTATCTCAGATGTTAATGTATGTTCATGATTGCAAAGCAAGCAAATACTTATCAGCAGGGCTTCTAAAATTTCAGAATGCCAATCAAACATAATTGTCGGCCCGAAGGAGCTGTACATCTCCCCCCCCCCCCCCACCATATGCTAAAATGTTGGGCAAGTAGCTTTTTTGTCTGGGCAAGTAGATAATCATTGTACTTGCCCGGCCGGGCAAGTATGAAAAGTGAATATTGTTAAGCCCTGTCACTTGTGCGAAAATGAGTCACACATTTGACACCTGACCTCCAGAAGTACCTGAGAAACAGAGGCGTGACCGTGACGGGCTACAACAAAGCCGTGTTAAAGGAATTAGCGACCTCCGTCGAGCAGTTACAGCTACTTGTTGACCAAGATTTTTTTAATGATCGTGATTGTGTCGCAACAAAACTCGCACGTGTGGGTCTAACTCATGTTAATCCTCGTTCTATCGATGGATTTACAGCGGATTTTAGTGACATTCCCGAATTCAGCCTGATTTTCATTTGTCTATGGTGGCCAATACACGCCAACATGAGTGTCAATTCTACGTTCAGGTAAGGGGGTCAATAAGTCAGTAAGTGATAAATTACAGTCAGGGAACAAATTAATGACAGTATACCACATCCAGCGTAGATTAATACCCATATCAATGTTTAAAGTACTCAAAATACGACAAAAAAAAAATTCTAACAAGTTTGGGCTTCCATACATTGAAACTTTTGTCACCGGTTTCCCCAATGACGTCATTTGTATGTTTTAATATACTCGATCCGGTGCCAACTATTTCATTCACAAAACAGAAGTAAAAATGGCGATGTCAAAGTAATGCAGAAACGTTAACAAAAATCCTGCTACACCATTGTTTTGTATCGACAAGGCATTTTCAGGCGCGACACCGCTTCCGTGGCGGAATTCTTGTAACGATTGCTCTTCCATCAGTTTTCAATATATCTATAATGATCAGATATCTGGAATCTGTATTTATACTTCAATTGATGATGTCTGTATATTTGTTACCGTATCTTTCTGATATTGCTATGCATAATCTGTAATGTTGTTGAATGTCTTGGTACATACTGTAGCAGTGCATACTGTACTTGTGCCATATCAATAGTTTACCCCTTAACCATTAAAGCGCTGAAAAAGAAAATTGCCGTCTGCTCATTTTGTATATTTTATATTTTTTTCTCTTTTGGCAGCGCAGTAGAATCGTCTCAGTATGTTTTTGAGGAGAAAATATAAAAATATTTAAAAAAGCAGACGACAATTGTCGTTTCCAGCGCTTTAAGGGTTAATGAAACTGCAACACCAACAATCAATCAATCAATAAATCTAGTTTAATCTTGTAGTACCTATGTTCAGTACTTTCAGTACTTTGATTGGAGTCTGAATTGACTGGTAATGTGAGCAGTGCTTTTCTTATTTGTGGCTGTGAAATAGGGCTTATAGGAATTGTGACCAGTATAGCTGACCATGTATACATGTATAACCAAACAAAACAGTGTGATTTTTACACAACACATCATGTTATTTTGTTTCGCTTTGTTTGTGCCTTTTTAAATACATTCGATCGATGGCCATTGTCATAAATATTTGGTGATGCAAGACCCTACTAATTGACCCATACAATATGTCACATTGCTGTGTGCTGCTAGAAAATCAATATCTGGTAACACGAGGCATGTGGCAGCTGTGTATTGCCGCTATCCCACAGGTTGAAGTAATGGACCGAGGTCTATAAATACCGTATTCATTCTAATAAACGCCCGGGCGCTTATTAGAATCATCGGTAAGTCACAGGTCGGGGGTGGGCGATTAATAGAGGCAATGGTTTTTGGTCCGAGTAAAAAATGTCAAAAAGTGAAGAAAACGATTGGATTTGTAAACCTTACAGATGTTCTATGTACTCACGGTGTAGTCTTAGCAATTACTACCGTATCGGACATTTGTATTCGGATAATCTGTATGTTTGGACTGGTCCATTTCTCATTAGAATAATTACTTTAGGATCAGTAAGTATTCGGACATACCCCAAATCCGTAAATTTCTCAAAATATCTCAACAATAACAAAGGGACATCACTCTTCGCGTAACATATACTATCTGGTCAAATCGTCCCCATACCAAATCGTATTTTTTTATATTTTTTTGGATAATCAAGCAAGCCCATCACATCTGGTTCCCGGTTTTGCTGTACAATATTGTGCGTTAAACCGTGACCGGGTACCGATGGCTGTCCAGATAACGACTATAGTGACTCTGCAATAATTGTTAAACAAGGCGAAACTGTTGTGGGACATATTCCTGAAGGACTGTGTCAGCCATTGACAACATTATTTAATAACGGAGATATCACCCAGGTGATCGCAGTTACTTCTGGGGAACCGCGACCCTCCTCTATCGGGACATTTGCAAGGGGAGGTGGCCTTGAAATTCCATGTTCCTACAGAATATTTGGACGCAAAGAACGAAAGGCACATGTCCACGCGTTACTAAAAAGGGAAATACGGAAAATTACAGTTTGACAGGTATGTCCATTTTTCTTTCCAGAGGAGGCCATGGGCGTTTATTAGAGGTCCCAATTTTTGTAAAATCGGACAGAAAATGTTCATTTTTTTGCCAAAAATGGGGGTGGGCGTTTATTAGAGTATGGGCGTTTATTAGAATGAATACGATACATTAAATATACCTAAAAGCATTAATAAGTGAGAAAAAAACACACTGTGCTGTGTATAGGAGGGAGTAAAGAATTTTGTTTAGCTTATTTTTTTTCTTCACTTATTAATGCTTTTAGGTATATTTAATGTATTTATAGACCTCTGTCCATTACTTCAACCTGTGCGCTTGGCAGGCATAGTAAAGTCAACCAAACTTCAAGCCTCATATTAATGTTGTGAACAAGCGGAGTTGTTTAACACTTAACGCGGGAGCCAGATATTGTAGTCTGCTGTTTTTCATTTTTAACTTATATTATTTTGGCAGCACATGATAATTGTCTCCACTGGAGACAATTCTCATGCGCTGTCAAAACATTTTCATCAAGAAAAATGGAAAACAAAATTAAACAGCAGACGACAATATTAATTTCAGCATTGTATGGATTAAATACGTACAAATACAATATATTTGATTTTCATCTACCGGTATCAGGAATAAATATATGTGACATATTTGAGAGGAAGAAATACAGGGTTTCATATATTCATAATCATGGCATTTGAATCTCCAGTGATGGCGGTGGCCGTTGTTGTTGTATTGATTGTTGCTTACGCCTTAAGGGAAACTGTGATGAGTGTTGCTAACACCTTATTTAGGCAATGGATGACATTAATAGTGCTTCTCATAGCTCTGTATGTAACATTTCAATACCACACCGGCTGGACATACGACCCACTATACTTAATTTATGGTCTATTAATAATATTGCTTATAGTGGTGTATCTTGTTGCCGAATATCCTGGAATAGCTGCCCTCATTGCAGTTATTGGCACATTCGTGGTGGTATACCATCTGGGCTATGGATTTTGAGCATGATTGGCACTGGATTGAGGCAGAGCTCACTTATTCCTTAGAATGTGCTACCAACCCATGTTTTTGATAAAAAAATAGAAAATAAACAGCAGACGACAAAATTCAGCATGGCCAGGGTTAAGGAATATAGGTGGCGCTGGACAGGAAGAGACCAGTGTAACATGTGAAAATAACGTTAATTGGACTTCCCAGATCAACGATGAAGATCTTACCAACAACGATCTGGCAAAGACTCTGCTCATAGAGCTGCATACATGTATAACATCATAGTTGTTACCGTTTCGGAGCTACTTCGAGAAAACATACATTTATGTAATTTTTCTCGAAATAACTCTGGGACGGATGCATCTCTTGCTTAAATTTTGTCGTCTGCTGTTTATTTTATATTTTTTAATTTTCTCATCAAAACATGGTTTGGCAGCACTGTAGAATGGCAATGATTCTGAAGTGCTGTCAAACCATGTTTTTATTGAGAAATAAGGCGAAATATGAAGCAACAGCAGACGACAAGACGCTTGTACAGTGGAACCTCTCTAAATCGAACACCAAGAGTCTGTGATCTTATTTTTCATGGGTTTCTTGGTCATTTATCTCAGATGTTAATGTATGTTCATGATTACAAAGCAAGCAAATACGTATCAGGATGGTCATACACTGATTTACGCTGTCTGACCAATGGAACTTGTCAATTTATTGTAACCCGGGTATTTGTATCTAGTAAATGTAAAATACGACACTTTGTTATCAGCCATCGTGTATTTGGTCGATGCATAGCAAGTTACATTATAAGTTCACGCTCCCGATAAGCTGCGTATTGGCGTATTTTACACACTTATTTTAGCTGAATACGCATTGATTATCAAAAGTGGGAGTACATAATACTCACAGCAATGTGAAAATACACATTGATTGTCAACAATGGGAGTACATAATACTCACAGCAATGTGAAAATACACATTGATTATCCACAGTGGGAGTACATAATACTCACAGCAATGTGAAAATACACATTGATTATCAACAGTGGGAGTACATAATACACACAGCAATGTGAAAATACACATTGATTATCAACAGTGGGAGTACATAATACACACAGCAATGTGAAAATACACATTGATTATCAACAGTGGGAGTACATAATACTTACAGCAATGTGAAAATACACATTGATTATCAACAGTGGGAGTACAATACTCCACAGCAATGTGAAAATACACATTGATTATCAACAGTGGGAGTACATAATACACACAGCATGTGAAAATACACATTGATTATCACAGTGGGAGTACTAATACTTACAGCAATGTGAAAATACACATTGATTATCAACAGTGGGAGTACACAATACTCACAGCAATGTGAAAATACACATTGATTATCAACAGTGGGAGTACATAATACTCACAGCAATGTGAAAATACACATTGATTATCAACAGTGGGAGTACATAATACTCACAGCAATGTGAAAATACACATTGATTATCAACAGTGGGAGTACAAAATACTCACAGCAATGTGAAAATACACATTGATTATCAACAGTGGGAGTACATAATACTCACAGCAATGTGAAAATACACATTGATTATCCACAGTGGGAGTACATAATACTTACAGCAATGTGAAAATACACATTGATTATCAACAGTGGGAGTACATAATACTCACAGCAATGTGAAAATACACATTGATTGTCAACAGTGGGAGTACATAATACTCACAGCATGTGAAAATACACTTGATTATCAACAGTGGGAGTACATAATACTCACAGCAATGTGAAAATACACATGATTATCAACATGGGAGTACATAATACTCACAGCAATGTGAAAATACACATTGATTGTCAACAGTGGGAGTACATAATACTCACAGCAATGTGAAAATACACATTGATTATCAACAGTGGGAGTACATAATACTCACAGCAATGTGAAAATACACATTGATTGTCAACAGTGGGAGTACATAATACTCACAGCAATGTGAAAATACACATTGATTATCAACAGTGGGAGTACAATACTACCGCAATGTGAAAATACACATTGATTATCAACAGTGGGAGTACAAATACTCACAGCAATGTGAAATACACATTGATTGTCAACAGTGGGAGTACATAATACTCACAGCAATGTGATACACATTGATTATCAACAGTGGGAGTACATAAAATACTCACAGCAATGTGAAAATACACATTGATTATCAACAGTGGGAGTACAAAATACTCACAGCAATGTGAAAATACACATTGATTATCAACAGTGGGAGTACATAATACTCACAGCAATGGGAAAATACACATTGATTATCAACAGTGGGAGTACATAATACTCACAGCAATGTGAAAATACACATTGATTATCAACAGTGGGAGTACATAATACTCACAGCAATGTGAAAATACACATTGATTATCAACAGTGGGAGTACATAATACTCACAGCAATGTGAAAATACACATTGATTATCAACAGTGGGAGTACAAAATACTCACAGCAATGGGAAAATACACATTGATTATCAACAGTGGGAGTACAAAATACTCACAGCAATGTGAAAATACACATTGATTATCAACAGTGGGAGTACATAATACTCACAGCAATGTGAAAATACACATTGATTATCAACAGTGGGAGTACAAAATACTCACAGCAATGGGAAAATACACATTGATTATCAACAGTGGGAGTACAAAATACTCACAGCAATGTGAAAATACACATTGATTATCAACAGTGGGAGTACATAATACTCACAGTAATGTGAAAATACACATTGATTATCAACAGTGGGAGTACATAATACTCACAGCAATGTGAAAATACACATTGATTATCAACAGTGGGAGTACATAATACTCACAGTAATGGGAAAATACACATTGATTATCAACAGTGGGAGTACAAAATACTCACAGCATGTAAAATACACATTGATTATCAACAGTGGGGAGTACATAATACTCACAGCAATGTGAAAATACACATTGATTATCAACAGTGGGAGTACATAATACTCACAGCAATGTGAAAATACACATTGATTATCAACAGTGGGAGTACAAAATACTCACAGCAATGGGAAAATACACATTGATTATCAACAGTGGGAGTACATAATACTCACAGCAATGTGAAAATACACATTGATTATCAACAGTGGGATACTAATACTCACAGCAATGTGAAAATACACATTGATTATCCACAGTGGGAGTACAAAATACTCACAGCAATGTGAAAATACACATTGATTATCCACAGTGGGAGTACATAATACTCACAGCAATGTGAAAATACACATTGATTATCAACAGTGGGAGTACATAATACTCACAGCAATGTGAAAATACACATTGATTATCCACAGTGGGAGTACATAATACTCACAGCAATGGGAAAATCACATTGATTATCAACATGGGAGTACATAATACTCACAGCAATGTGAAAATACACATTGATTATCCACAGTGGGAGTACATAATACTCACAGCAATGGGAAAATACACATTGATTGTCAACAGTGGGAGTACATAATACTCACAGTAATGGGAAAATACACATTGATTATCAACAGTGGGAGTACAAAATACACACAGCAATGTGAAAATACACATTGATTATCAAAAGTGGGAGTACATAATACTCACAGCAATGTGAAAATACACATTGATTATCAACAGTGGGAGTACATAATACTCACAGCAATGGGAAAATACACATTGATTGTCAACAGTGGGAGTACATAATACTCACAGTAATGGGAAAATACACATTGATTATCAAAAGTGGGAGTACATAATACTCACAGTAATGGGAAAATACACATTGATTATCAACAGTGGGAGTACATAATACTCACAGTAATGGGAAAATACCCATTGATTGTCAACAGTGGGAGTACATAATACTCACAGTAATGGGAAAATACACATTGATTATCAACAGTGGGAGTACATAATACTCACAGCAATGTGAAAATACACATTGATTATCCACAGTGGGAGTACATAATACTCACAGCAATGTGAAAATACACATTGATTATCAACAGTGGGAGTACATAATACTCACAGTAATGGGAAAATACACATTGATTATCAACAGTGGGAGTACACAATACTCACAGCAATGTGAAAATACACATTGATTATCAAAAGTGGGAGTACATAATACTCACAGCAATGTGAAAATACACATTGATTATCAAAAGTGGGAGTACATAATACTCACAGCAATGTGAAAATACACATTGATTATCAACAGTGGGAGTACATAATACTCACAGCAATGTGAAAATACACATTGATTATCAACAGTGGGAGTACATAATACTCACAGCAATGGGAAAATACACATTGATTATCAACAGTGGGAGTACACAATACACACAGCAATGTGAAAATACACATTGATTATGAACAGTGGGAGTACATAATACTCACAGCAATGTGAAAATACACATTGATTATCAACAGTGGGAGTACATAATACTCACAGCAATGGGAAAATACACATTGATTGTCAAATTGAGCAGTGAAAATACTGTAATAAAGTTGAAAATTTACTTAGTTGTAAATAATAAGTTGTAATAAGTGAATTTTAAAAAAAAATAATTTAGCATTGTTCCCTATTTAATAAGGAAGAAAATCAAGAATACATTTGTAAAAGCAAAATACGCATTGAATTTGAAATCTGGTGGTATATTACTCTTTAGATACAAACCTTATCTGGAGCTCTGTAAATTTAGGAAAATACAGGTGGAAATTGCCATAAATAGCAGGTGCTTGTGACAAATTTTATCCACCATCAACATTCACACCCGATAATATTACCTATTATATATGTGGCTATGACTGAAGAAATGGGGTTTATGGGTTTTACGACCAGTGTAGAGCCAGATCAGCCTGTGCATCCGCACAGTTTGATCAGGATCTGCACTGTTCACCATTCAATCAATGAAACACCCGTCATGCTTCTAACAAGGAATATATATTGTTATCAGTTTGCAGCGGTGTGCTATTTGATCAGGATCTACACTGGTCACATAACCCATATTTTTTCAAGTCACAGCTGCATACAGGTTGGGATTCATTCTTTGTCTAGTGAGGTGTACTGCGCTGAATGACAAGTTCACTTCTGCCAATCAAATCAATTTGTGGTGTTGTGTTTGTTTAGCTACCTGACGAAAAAACAACTCCATTTTATAAATGTACTAGTCTGAAAACAATTTTGTGATGATTGGATTGGCTGGAAAATTAACATATCACAGTCCATTCCAGTTATTTAACAAGGTGCATGATCATGTGGTTACAACAACAACGACAAGTACTGAAATTTCCAGAAACGCCTCCAATTCAAAGTATGTATTCTTTTATTATATCCATATTATGTAACGGATTTTGATGAAATATGGCGTATCAAACGTGTCTTGTTAAGCTCGGTACTTTGGCCCAAACTTCTGTCGTTTTTGCGAAGAACCGATTTCGGTGTTTACATAAGTATGTGCCGAAGTCCCGAGACGACCAAATGCAGCTCATGTAGACGTGTTTGTTGCGCCATATTTCATCAAAATCCGTTGCCTATTAAGGAAACTATCAAATAATACTTACTTTGAAGTGGGCGCGTTTTCAACACTTTCAGCCAGTGTTGTTGTTGTCGTAACCACGTGATCATGCACCTGGTTTAGGGCTGAAAGGGTTAACCCTCACTACGCGGGAGACGAAAATTGTCGTCTGCTGTTTTTCATTTTTGCCTTAATTCTTAACAAAAAACCCGTTTTGACAGCACACGAGAATCGTCTCCAGTGGAGACGATTCTCATGCGCTGCCAAAAACAGGTTTTTATCAGGAAATATTGAAAATAAAACATTTCCAGCAGATGACAAAATTTAATTCAGCATAGTAAGGATTACAGAAAAGGTAGAATCTCAGAGATCAACTACCGGTAATGCTCATAATATTCTGTGATAACATGCAACATTTTTTGTGCCGTGAAATATTTATAAAAAACTAACATTTACGACCAAATTGGATATATTTTGTTACTTTGTTACTAGAAATATTTAGGTATAAAGAATATACAATCAAATTGCTAACATGTATAATTTGTTTTTCACTACCCTTACTTCAAGAGACAGTATTTAGATCATAACATGATAAAGTCCGAAAAGAAGTTTGTATATATGACATGACCATATTCGGTCAAAAATAAAATTTGACCCCACGGGCCACACCCATTTTTGACCCCAGGGTCACCATTTTAACAACTTTGAAAGAGCATTGTACATCGATCATTCCTACCAAGTTTTGTCGAAATCCGGTTGGCGGTTCTTGAGAAGAAGATTTTTTGAAGAATTTGTGCTATTTTTAGACGGCAGCCATCTTGGATTACGTAATGACGTCATTTTAACAATTTTGTAATCGCCCTACCTAAGGACCATGACCCTGAAGTTTGGTGATCATAGGCCCAATGGTTACCGAGGAGAAGACGTTTGAAAATGTTCACGGACGGATGATGGACGGACATATTCGGTAACAATAGCTCACATGAGCTTCGCTCAGGTGAGCTAATAAAAAGAGTGACTTTAAAACAATGTGTATTAAATGTGCTTCCCTTCGGAGGTTATTGGAAATTACTATACCGTAAAGATTCTAAAGTATTATTCAGCGAAGGGAAAATTATAAAAAATATACGATTTTCTACTATCTGAACAAAAACATAACGAAGGGACGTTACTCCCAAATGTCTGACCCGACTTGATTGTAGTGTCTGTCAGTTTATGGACATTTTGGCCCAAGACGTTTCAGCCCACTTTGGTCATTATGGTACACTCGGTAAAAATGTTTAAATACTTTTAATGTATATATCAATACAGCGTCAATCATTAATGCTGATCAGATTTACGCATATGGACGTTTCGGACTGTCACCGTTTTGGACCATGGACGTTTCGGCCCGTGTACGTTTCTGTCCGTATCGGTGTGATTAATTTCGGCCCACGGCCACGTCCAGAACAAGACATATTTATTTTTGCTCATCTCCTAGGAAATATCGGCCAACAATCCAACATGTCAATTTCACCCATATTATACGAGATGGGTTTGAGATGCTTTGAAAATGGCGTCTCCATAACCGTTTAAATTCTGATCGCCCCCGAGTCCGTGCAAATAGCTACTGCCGATGAGGAATTTACTGTGACACCTGAATTTGAATTTCGCTTCCGCTTTTGAAAATGAAAGTAGCAATTATGTTGTTTTTTTCCCCCGATTTTCAAGGAAATACTGGAAAGAAAAGAAATCTCGTTGGACAATTGGCTCCGATTTTGTTTCAAGTTAGTACTGGGCGTTTATTAGAGGCACAAATTTCGTGAAAATCAGCCAAAAAATGGGTAATTTTCAGCATAAAAAGTGGGGGGTGGGCATCTATTAGAGCATGGGCGTCTATTAGAATCTTTACGGTAGTTACATAAACAAATATTTAACGCGGATAATGCCCTTTGTGCATAAAGTCATGGAATGTCGTCTAATATTCGGGCGTTTCATGGATGGAATGGCGACACAGTGCAGATCCTGATCAGACTGTGCGGATGCACAGGCTGATCTGGATCTACACTGGTTGCAAAACTGCTAAGCCCCATTTCTACAGTCACAGACACAATAATAGGCCTACTACTGTCTGTTTCACGAAACCTGCCCAAATTTTACGGCCATCGTAAAAACAATGCAAAAACAATATTTTTTGTGATCATATTAAATTAAAGGAAATTTTAAGAACAAGCCTTCTTTTTATTTCGTGAAATTTGGTAAAATGTTGATTTTATTGCGAAAAAACAATTTCCCCATGTTAAATCCCGATAGAGTGAAGATGTCTATGGAGATTTAACATGGAGAAATTTTTAGAATTTCAGAAATACTGGACCGATTTTCAAAATTTAACTTTTGTTTTCTTAGTTAGATCATTTCCAAGCTATCTAGCCAGGGTTTCCGTTTTTTGATTGCTCCCACAGCTCCTCCACCTCCTTTTCTCCCATGTTAAATTCCCATAGACGAATCAATTTTTCGTAATAAAGTTAATATTTTACCAAATTTCACGAAATAAATTGGCTCACATTACGCAAACACGTCTTATTTGGAATTAATAAATCGCTGAACTACTTTCGGCAAGGGAGATAATCAATATCACGCGAACTATTTTCATACGAGCCAAGCGGATTGTTCTGTTTATGATTAGTATATATAGTTTTAAGCTATCTCCTGTGATATATAATGATACATTACTTTGTTATGTTATGGGTACTAATACATGTTGTTTCAATAGCGTATCTCTGTAACGGTATCGTTGTAGATGGAGTTGCAAATAATTTAATAATTATTACGTTCAAATGGTGGCATAATACTGATAGCACTTCTTTATAACTGTGATTGTCGTAAATGGCGCAATAGTCGTGAGGTTAAGGTCGCCGACTTCAATGATTTAATTATCGATGCCCGAAAGGGTCGGGGGTTTAAACCTCGACGTGGTATATATTTTTTTCTCCATATATATTATTTTTGTCATTTTAATATTTTCACAAATTTATGATTTTAATAAAAAATACCTATAAATTGATAGAAGCTTACCAACAATGAAAGTGTCTGTCTTTAAGTAATATATACACAGACAGTTTGTTACTGTTTTTTAAGTTTGAGGTACTGTCTATACCATATAATGTTTTACTGTCCCAAAATCTATTTTTTTGGCTGTCACAATTAATTAATTTTCGGACAGCAAACATTTTTTTATGAATTTGAAATAATTATTGTCCTCCATCTGCTCACAACACTGTTCGAACTGCGCCTGTGGCTACCACGACCAGAATTCACTGGCCGCAAACACAGTAGCCATCGGCGTCTATTTATTAAATTATTATTTTTTATTTTATTTGAATTCCGTGTGAACGCTGCATTTTGTGTCAACACCATTTACAGAAAATATTGGTGATTTTCTAAACGAATATCGGCTATATATTTAGTCAATTTTCAACACCATTTACGGAAAAAAATTACTGATTTTTTAAAACAATATCGGCACAACTAAATACGGTGATAGAATTTTTGTCAACTTTTCAACACCATTTACGGAAAATATTACTGATTTTCTAAAAACAATATCGGCGAAGGTGTACTGAACTACTCTTTATTTTAAATAACCAGCCGTCTAATAGATCTGTGTATAATCGAGAGTATATCGTTAATTGTCATGTTGTCTCCGACAGTGAGGTGTTGCGGCACACATCAAAACGACACGTCAATTTCAAAACATTGCCTAATAAGGGTCACAGCTGTGTGGTGTCATCAGATCAACACCTCGTCACACACCACTACGCATTATCGATTTTTTCCCCCACACAAAGCGACGTGTATTTACAACTAGATCTGTGTAATGTGTCGGGTGTAGCCAAAGACCATACATAAATTCGTAATTATTCACAGATGTAGCCTTAAAATATAATGGATTTCCTTAAATTACGTCCGCAAGTTGACAGATATTTCAGAGCAGACGTCATCGTAATATGCCGTTATTTATTTCCAAAATTAGCCATATATTCTGTAAATGGCGTTGAAAGTTGACAATAAATTAAGACCAGATCAGTACGTTAAATCGCTATCGACGACAACTGACGATCCGATGAGAGAGTAATACCGTTTACGCGTATCCAATGTTAAATATACATCGTTATTTTGTATGACTTTCGTAGTTTTTACCGAGAAATTCAAACCGTTTCCAATTATTGGGGAAAATAATATCATGACTAGCACACCGTTTCACTAAGCAGCGGCTACTCAGGGAATGGGATCACACGATCTATTGTTTACACTGGATTAATGGCGGCCCCCATGAGGTCTCGTGTAAATCTTATTTTTAAATAATACGACTGTGGTTTCTTCCTTTTAGTGATGACCATGTTGCAGCCGTTAACACTTATTTAGCAGCATTATTTATGTAGTTAGTCGGAACATTCTGCAGAGAAATTTGAATAGGACGGAATCGAGCGTTGTTTAAACTTAGTCCTGTTCATATGCACAGGTCAAAATATGAACTGAAAATGGCGCTTTGTGTGACAGAAATCCGTACGCGGACGAATAAAAAATTTATTTTGTTATAAATATCACATATAGCGAAACAGCGGTAGCATATACTGTTTTAATAATATGCATACATATTGTAATTAATGTTTAATAGTGATATACTTATGAATAATATACGATACTATGGTTTATACTCCAGCACTATGTTTTAAGGCTGTGTGATTTGCCTCAATATAAGCTGGATTAATTAATACTTATATTCATGCGCTTCATGAGAACATCAATACATTTAAAATATACAAATATTACTTAAAGGGGTATCGATATGATACATTTTAATAATATAAATATTGAAAATACACATTACAATCGCTTACAACATAAGTTATTGATCGAAAATAGTCACTGCATCGTGACCTATTTGACCGCATTACCTATTGCGCGGCTACCTCATCATACCCCTGTTTACATAGGTAACTGGGGGTATAGTGAGGTATGCTCGCTAATACAATGTTTGCGTAATGATTCTTAAATTTTGATGAAATTTAATATTATCAAAAAAATAATTGTTTTTGCATCGTTTAAATGGCCGTAAAATTTGGGCAGGTTTCGTGAAACAGACAGTAGTGCTGCATACCAGTTCAAAGTCCTCCATCTCTGATGTGATCATGCGAGTGGTGAGTGAGTCCATGACCGCCTCTAGCCGCGATTGTGGCGAGTCGTGGTCATCGTCGTCGTCGTCGTCATCATCAGCAGAATTACCCTGTTGTTTCGCCCGGTTTTCAGTGGACTTGACCAAACAATGTTGAATACAGCACAGCAGATGTGCCTGAAATTGTGTCGATAAATAAGAGACAAGTATTCTCGGTTCGGACAAAACAGGCTTACAGAGAGGGCTCCAGATAACGTGTGTATTGGTGTATTTTACTTATTTATTTTAACCGAATATGCGTTGATTTTCCAAACATGGAGAACAAAATATAAAAAGATATTCAAACTGACGAGTACAAATGCTCTAATAAAGTTGAAAATTCACTATTTGATCTGAAAAAAGTAAACACTGCTTGCTTAATGCAGCTGAAATAAGTGAATTTTCAACATTGTATGCTTTTTTTTGCTCATTAATTCCAGAATACCCTATTTCATATTGGGAAAACTAGAGAAAGTGAGCAGGGGCTCACGTATACCCCCGGCTGCCACCTGGACGACAAATAAAAACTTAAAGTAAAAAAACTTTAACGCAAATTTCTAACTAATTTGACCTTAACCCTTTCAACACCACAGACCTCTATAGAGACAATGTTTGCAAACAGTGCAGATCCAGATGAGCCGGCTCGTAACAAGCCGTCTCATCAGGATCTCCACTGTTTGTTAATAATTTTAAACGTCGTACAGATTACCATTTTAGAAGAATGGGATAATTTGAATGAACAAAATTAATGAAATAGCGTGAAACATTGGCATGGAACATCCTATTAAGTTACTTGGTGTTGAAAGGCTTTTAACCCTTTCAACACCACAGACCTCTATAGAGACAATGTTTGCAAACAGTGCAGATCCAGATGAGCCGGCTCGTAACGAGCCGTCTCATCAGGATCTCCACTGTTTGTTAATAGTTATCAAATTTGAAAAAATTACCCTTTCTGAAGAATGGAATAGCCTGAAAATTTGAATGGACCAATGAAATAGCGTGAAACATTGGCATGGAACATCCTATTAAGTTACTTGGTGTTGAAAGGGTTAACTCATTCACCCCTGGCTACCAATCACCAGTTCACCCCTAGAGATAACTGATAAGCCATACCCTGGCTACTGCAGTGGGCTTATCAGCTCCGACTCCCTGGGAATATTTGATGCAATTTCCAAATAGGATTATCAGGCAAGGGGTGTCTTACATTAACTGACTACAAACAGTTTATATATTATCCAATACATCTGAAAATTCATATGTATAGTCATCCAAGATTTATCTACGTAATGATGTAATTTTCATTATGCAGGACATGATAAAACAGACATAATCTATTAAACAATCTGTATTTATCTAGTTTATTGAATGTACAAGTATGTGTTCAAATCACTATTGACAAAACATGGCTTATTTCATTCATGCCCAGTGTATATCCTGATCAGCCTGCGCATTTATGGGGACTGACTGAAATGTGAACAATGTAGATCCTGACTAGACGGTGTGGATGCGCTGGCCTGTATGGTTATTCATCGGTTGCAAATGTAATAAACCTGGTTTTATCAGATCATAGCAGAGTTAGTTTCACATTATCAATGTTGTGAATTGTTTTGTTTTATATTTGATTTCTTATTAATTTCTATATTATGTACAATGAGGACAGAAAACAATAAATTTGTAGATTTTTTTGCAAAGGTGTGGTGGGTGTGAAACTTTAATTTTTAATTATTTTATTGAACATTATTCCAAATTACTGTACAAATAGACTAATGCCTGGATAGACTAATACTAGTAACCAAAATTAATTAGGCAATTTATTTTAGGGGCGAGTGGGAATGAGAAACTATAATTCCAGTACAAAAATATTTACACAATTCCCTAACATTTGATTGGCCCGTAGCAAGTCTCTGTCCAAAATTTATATCCCAGTAAACTCTCACGCCGAACTACTTTCCGTAACCGTGAGGCGCAGTTAAAATAATTCTGAAGAAAACGGAAAATAAACACATTTTCTGGATGAATTTATTTCAAATGCTGGAATTATAAGGAATGAATGAACGAGCTAGGAAGGCCTCGTCCAGTATTCCCGCGACTTTTCCAAGTTTATATCCCCGATAAATTCCACAAAAAGGCCATTCATTCCTATAATAAAATACTTTTCTCCGGTCTACATGCCATAACTTCGTGCTCATGCAGGTGGGGTAATAACGTACGTAACTTACAGGTCCCAAATGTCACAGTGAGTCTGGAGACAGTATTGAATCTCAATATAATCCAAAATTGAAATCCTTCTTTTCACAGAAATGAACTTCACATTTTTCACAAAAATGAATTTCATATTTTTGACACTCGTAAATGAAATTTCACATTGACACACAATTTGCATCATGATGATGCACAATTTTATTTACACTTTATATAAATACAGGAGTAGGTAGATTTTGTAGTTAACGTTTCAACATATCAGGATACCACGACGCACAAGTGGATATTGCACTGTTGGCAGGTGTTGACCTCGCGTCTCGTCTTTTTTTGCTGCATTGTCGGCAACGGCCTTTCTTCTCGGCTCTCTTTGGGAAACCAGTCTGACCTCTGGCTGTGTGTTTCGTGTAGATGTTTTTGTGCGATCACTAGTGTGGAGGTGTCGGGATATCTTGTCAAAATGGTCTGTTTTCATGACTCTCACGATGTTCAGATTCCCGAAGAGGGCATCAGTCGACCAGTACATTGCCGTTTGTCGAGCTGAAATGCAAATGAAGAATGAATTATAACTGTCCTATTAGCATAACGTGATATGTGGCTGCAACTGGAGAAATGGATTCAATTGTTGGGACCAGTGTAGATCCAGACCAGCCTGTGCATTCGCAGTCAGATCAGGGTCAGACCCGACCTCGCTCTGCCTCTGCTGCAATTACATTTTATAACGAATAAACATTTTCTCGTTCTGTCCGTCAATTTGTAACGTCATCAAAAAAGCTTCTTGATACTTTCTGAGAAAAAAGCTAATTTATCCAAAAAATACTGTCTATTAGTCAGATCATGCACAGGTAAGATTGAATATTACCACCCACTTGAATAAAAAATATGATCTTGACAAAGAGTATTGACTGGAACTTTTCGACTTACTTTAGTAGCCCTGTGAGTATGTGGGTGGGGAGTTCAATTGCATGTGATGTAAATAATGACATCAACTCACCTGTAAAATGCGCATAAAAACCCGGATCCGAGCCAGTCTATCATCTCCTCTTCAACCACTGGCCGCCAATTGGGATCAGGCTGTTTGAGCACAATTATTCGCTATTTCAATTGTAAATTTCGATGCTTTCCTGCGTTGTAAACAGATTAAAATTTTCGCCATGTGGAAATCGATCTTTCTTTGTCATATATAACAAGAAATCTGAAAGGCTGAATTTACGTCGATCTCTAAATATCTATTGAAAACGACCAATAGCAAACGACGACATAACTCGTGCGGGATACACTGCTAGCTTTATCGAGCCGTCAATCCTCGTCGCGCGGGATAGGATTAAGATAAACTGCAACGAGTTAACTCGGCGTGCGGGACACGGAAGCAGATAAGGCTAACGCCTTATCTCGGCGCTAGGGGCAAATGAGTTAACCTTGGACATGAAGGCCGTATGGGTGTGGTATGGAATAAAAATATGGATGCTGATAAGGAAGTATATGAAGTTTGAAGTCAATCCGACTTACCGTTGCAGAGATAATGGGTACCCGAAAACAACGCGGACGGATGGGCGGACAAACAGACGGAATTACAAAAACTATATACCCCTATATAACATACCTTTGTATGCCGGGGGTAAAATAAATTTACTAAACCAAAGGCTCGGCGAGAAACACCTGGTCGCCCTGGGCTAATATACACGGCTCCAACTTCAGCGGGGGGTTCACGTCGCTGTTTGACTCGTAGTACCCCTTCAGCTGCCAGTAAATACAGAATACCAAGCCAGTGTCTTTAGATGTTTAGTTACCGGGTGTGGACTTCATCAAAATTGCTGAATGTCCTATCTACCTAAATGGAGGGAGTAATTATTTATATGTAATGAAATACATGATTTCTTTGATGATTAAACTTATTATCATTCATGTACTGTCTTAACTATTTATTACACTATTATAGCCATTATCAAACAGTGTTTTTTTTGTTAACCCTTTCACCCCTAAGTAACCGGAATGGATTTTGATACATTCATTTTGCAACCAATCCAATCGTTACAAAATGAAAATGGGGTGTTTTTGTTCTCAAAAATATGAAAATTACTTGCAAAAAGTGCAGATCCTGATGAGACGGCTCGTCACGAGCCGGCTCATCTGGATCTACACTTTTTGCCCTTACCACTATAAAGGCTGTGGTGTTGAAAGGGTTGATAAAAAATAAGTTAATATCTGTATTATAGATTGAAAGTTGCTCCCACAAAGTGCACTTGGCTAGTGTGTACTTAGCGATATTGGTGAAATTGGCTGCAGGCTAGCAAACAGGTTTATACGCCGAGCCTCGTCGAAGGCGTTTCATAGTAAATATCAAGTGTTGATAGATAGAGAAAACCAGACTAGAGTCATTTGAATAAAGTGTATCGGGCGAATAAAGGAAGGGAAGGAATATGGAGGCTCGCTGATGCATTTCTAATGTTTCCAAGCCGAGCCTGTGCGGGTTAAAGCCTGGTAGTCTATTTATCATGTAATCTGTAGCCTATTTCACCAACATTGCAAAGTATACTTATCTAGCAAAGTATACTTTCAGGGAGAGATTTTCAATTTAAGGATACATTTATTAATGTTTATTATACTGAATTTATTACATTATCACAGCCATTTTGTAATGTAATAAATTCAGTATAATAATTCTGCATACTTTTAATCATCAAATATATGCAGTCGTTAGTTCTATATGAAATAATGCATTTCGGCAAAAATAAATGATTACTCCCTCAAAGTATACTTTGCTGGATAAGTATACTTTGCAATGTTGATGAAATCGGCTACTGGTAATGTTTTGCACTATGTCATGCACAAGTGGAATGTTGTCTTTCTTCATCATTTTGTAACATCAGGTGACGTTGTTCGACCAATGAAACATCAGCAGACCAGTATCCTAGTGAATGCAGGATATTGTTATTGGTCAGCGCGTATTCAGTTAATGAGAAAATAACCCATGAAGTCTAATGATACAATAATTTTGTTAAAACAATCTGATTTCTTGTTTATTTCTTATAAAAAGTATATGTTGTTACCACTCATTTGAAACGGGGGTTCTTTTTTCAGGAAGAAATGAGGAAATGATGGAATTCTTTTTTTTAACAAAATGTCATACTACTTTAATGGTATCCATGTAACTCTTGGCCATATTTTAATCTGGCTTCACTTCTTTTTTATAAATTATCGTGTGTATAATGTAAGAAAATGTTTATTTAACCAGGTGAGCTGATTATCGAGAAGTAATACGGCTGAGATGTTTGTTTAGCGGAAGGATCAAATCACTAGTGCATTATTTCATGATAATCAGCTCTGACACCTGGTTGAATAAACAGTATTTATTATCACCCAACTCCCTATAACTTGCTATTACTTCGTTTCAACTAATTCCCTGGATTGTGACGTGTCTCGCTAGGACAGTTTCAAGCACCTGGGCAATAGTCAAACCTATTAGCACCTATTTGCACCCAAAAACATCGTGACATCATGATTTTTGTCGAAGATTACATCATAAAATTCAACTCCATTTATATTGGTCAGTCGATGCGCCCCACCATACATTCAAGTTAATTTGATCACATACAGTATATTACAGGTTGAGTAATAAAACAGTTATTTCATGGTCATTTGGGCAACAGTCAAAACATATTGCCTCCGGTGCTGTGGACGACCCGATGCATTATTGCCCGAAGCATAGTGCACCGGGTCATCAACAGCACCGAGGTGCAATTGTTTTGACTGTTTCCCGTTATGAAATAAATGTATAATATGTTCCCTCAGCTTACCTGTTTGTTTATTGGTGTTTAACATCTAAGGTCATGTAAGGCCGGGCAAACGGGTTCAATCCCATTTTAACATGCTGCATTGGAGGGAAAATCCCAAAATCAGAACGGAATATTTACATCGAGAAAACATATATTCAACCCTGAAATTAGAATAACCTGACCTGGTGCCAGGTCCATACCACACCAAAGTCACTTGGCCCCTTCCCCTAAAATCGGATTACGAGTAATCGTAATACTCACATAAGGGGTATAACCAGATTCAACTGTCACATACAAAATGCCAAAGACATATGTGAGGGCCAAACCAGGTCTCCAGTCGGAATTCCTGTAAGGATGAACCCCGATCGTTAAATTACCCATCGCATACTCCCACCTGCCACCCACCAGCTTACCTGTGTGAGCAACATTTCTAGAATGGCATTCTTCAACTGTGTGTTCCTACTAAGAACGTCAACCAGCCCCTGCAACAACAGACACAATCTGACCTGTTATAACAAATTGGGTCAAACTGTGTTTTTCAACAGAGTAGCTGTGACTCTACAACACTACAAAATGTGTTCATAGAAAACGGATCACCCACATATCGCTTTGATAGTAAACAAGACAACATTCCAAGTCCAAAAGGGGGAGATAATCTATGGATATAAAATATTGTATAGCAACACTTCTAGCATGGCTTATCATGGCTAAGTGATTGTAAGACTACACATTTGATTATTGTGTATCCCATAGAAGGTTGTTGACTTGACCGCATATTGTGGGTGAGGTTGACCTCGGAACCTTACGACTCATTCGTACCATTATCTATTGAGATACGCCAGCACTGGGGTAGCTCAAATGTTTGTCAGTTGTCCTCCATTCATCGTTCTGTCATGTTATGCTTGTATGTTGCTTCACTTTGATTAGCGATCATCAAGGCACTTGTACACCAATACTATTGTTGACAATTTGACCATTGATATTCCATAAGTGAAGTTAATTTGTCTAAAACACATAAGTTGCATATAACAGTTGATTGGCTTGCGATCTTTATATATTAAGTGAATAGTATCGGTGTATCAAACAGTGATGTTCACATATCACTGTATCATGTATTCATGTTAGTCTCCCATGTATTATAATGTAAATAATAAGTGATTGACATATCCTAGTCTACTCAAGCCCATCCCTTACATCCCAACTAATTGTTACCCCTTTTTGTCTGTCGGGCCAAGGCATACTTGCCACAATCTTATACCATTTGAACCAGACTTGATCCATACAACTATAGGGGAGACAATTTGTCTCGATCATTCACTGACCTTGGTAATGACCGTGACATTCACTTTGTGCATCTACACATCATAAAGAAGCTACATCTAAAGTTTTACGAGTTGGTGACAGATGGACGGAAGGAAGGAAGGACGGATGGACAAGGGTAACACTACATGCCCCCTCCACTATCGTGGCATAAAAAAATGAACCACAAACTGATCTTGGCCTATATTGGTCCCTTTTGACCATTTTGGCACTGTTATACATATATCCAATCATACGTTCACGGTCCACATGTCATGGCATTTTACCTTCGTTTAAATATGTAGAGGATATTCATATTTTTGCAACGAATATGACATATATGTTCATCGAGTGGTGTGAAATGTCCATATTTTAGGCACTCGTGAAATATGGACATTTCACACCACTCGATGAACATATATGTCATATTCGTTGCAAAAATATGAATATTCTATTTATTATATACCACTCCATGGAAATTGGCAGTTTTTAGACTGTATACGGTAATGAATGTGTATTTGCAGCCGGCATGAATATAGATAGCAGAAGTAGTCGTGTTTTCACCGGAAGTTGTTTATTTCATCGATGAGAACATATGACCTTTATTTACATCGTATAACTATGTATTTCATGGGTAGGAATATAATAAATTGTATTTCCATAGTGTTTACAATTTGCTTAACATCGTTACTAAGATACAGTAGTATACACATAGGATTGGATTGAAAGCAAGGTTGCTTAAAACCGCTCCTGTATTTTACCTTGACCTTGGGCTTACGTGTCACATGGGTGGGCTACCAAACTAAAATAGTGTTGATAATAACCAAAAATTTGAAGTTTCAAGTCAATCAGACTTGTGTTTGAGATATAATGTACTTAAACACTCCAAACACAAATGAAGCAAAATCTTTGACGCAAATATCTAAGTCTTGTGCATATGTTCCTACGAATAGGAAGACATAGAGACGTTTTCCAACTTTATACGGCGGCCATCTTGGATTATGTGTTGATCTCCAAATTGATAAATAGAATACCAGCCTAGTGTCTGTTGATGCTATCAAGCTCATTAGGTTCGTTAGAAAACGGCAATAATTCCTAGGTAAGCCTTTGATTCCTACATGTTTCCTAGCCTTGCCTGACAAACTTTACATCAAAATACACTTTGATGTCAAGTTTATCAGGCAAGGCTAGGAAACACGTAGGAATTCTCTATGTATTCGGCCAATGTGCAACTACTTACCTGATACAGTAGCAGACGGACATCGGCCTGCTGGGACAGACATCTACGCAGGTTACCCAGTATCTCCAAACACAGGGCCTCGTTACTCGACGGGTTGTACGGCACGTGAACATTCACTTGCACCTGTGGGTGTGATAGAAAACGTTTACGTGAACCTGTGGAATTCAGATATAGGCTACAATCCGAGAAAACATGGTGTATTTCAATTAATTCTTTCAACACCACAGGCCTGTATAGTGCTATTGGCAAAAAGTGTAGATCCAGATGAGCCGGCTCGTGATGAGCCGTCTCATCAGGATCTGCACTTTTTGCAAGTAATTCTCTTATTTTTAAGAACAAAAACACCCCCTTTTCATAAATGGACTAGTCTAAAATGATTTTGTGACAGTTGGATTGGTTGCAAAATTAACATATCAAAATCCATTCCAGTTACATAGGGGTGAAAGGGTGGAGACAAGTGTAGATAATGACCAGCGTATGTATGTATTTTTTTAATGGTGTTTAGCGTCTTGTCCACATCTAAGGTCATTTTATGCAACAGGGTTAACAGGGTCTATATTTCACCTGTTGTGATTGGGGGGAAAATCCCAACATCAGAACAAAACAGATTAAATATATATTCAGCCCTGAAATTATAATAAGAGACCAGAGTATGTATAAATACGGTCTTTTAACCCTTAGACCGCTATCTAAATTTTTTTTGTCATCTGCTGTTTATTTTCTATTTTTCATTTTTATTATCAAAACCATGCTTTGACAGCACTTTAGAATACTTTACAATCTGCTTTGACAGCACTTCAGAATCATTTCCATTGGAAATGATTCTGAAGTGCTGTCAAACCATGTTTTTATTGAGAAATAAGGCAAGATATGAAAGCAACAGCATACGACAATTGTTGTGAGTAGCGGTCTAAGGGTTATTGAACCACTTTTATGGCTCCATTCATTCACACTAGAAGCTAGAATATTGAAGACCTGAACAAATTGTGAAGGACATTGAGTACCTCGACTGATTGAAAAGGCAATGAGCCCCATTTTGTCAGATCATGGCCCATATATCTGACTCTGGCTGGAGAAATGGGGTTTATTACCTTGGTGACCAGTGTTGACCAATATCAGCTTGCACATCTGCACAGGGTCTGCACCGGTTGCCGTTTAGTCTGTAACAGACTAAACGGTAACCAGTGCAGACCCTGAGCAGAGACTGTGAAGTACACAAGGGCGTCGTCAGGGGGGGGGGTTCAGGGGGTTAGAAGAAACCCGGGCATTGTTATCACCAAGCTAATCCCCTCATTTTGCCTTACAAACAAGGTGAACACAAGTCGTCAGCGACCTTAGGTGGTGGTCGGACGTGGGTCGTATGCAGATCAAAGCAGCATCCCATGACACACATTGAGGCCAAATATCATCAAAATCGGTGAAGCGGTTATTGAGTTATTGAAAAATGAAAGGTGCTACTAACGCACGCATGCACGCACACATGTACGTAGGCACCGCACACACACATGTACGTAGGCACCGCCACAACACTCAATGTACGTAGGCACCGCACACACACATGTAACGGAAGGCAACCGCACACGACACATGTACGTAGGCCCGCACCACCACACATGTACGTAGGCAACCGCACACCATACCACATGTAACGTAGGCCACCGCACACAAACATGGTCCGTAGGCACCGCATACAACACATTATTAGGCACCAGCACACACACATTTACGTATGGGTACACCACCACCACACACCACATGTACGGTAAGGGCACCACACACTCACCATGGTACCGAAGTACACACACACCACACAATGTACGTAGGTACACACACACACATGTACGTAGTACACACCACACAAGTACTAGGTACACACACACCATGTAACCGTAGTCACACACACACATGTACGTAGGTACACACACACACCACCCCATGGTACGTAGGTACCCGCACCAAACACATGTACGTAGGTTCACACAGACACACACACATGGTTACGTAATGTACACACACACACATGTATGTAGGTACACATACACACACATGTTACGTTAGGCACAGCACACACACATGACGTAGTACACACAAACACACATGTACGTAGGCCACCGCACAAACAACATGTTACGTAGGCACCACACACATAACATTACATGACGTATGTACACACACACTCAAGTACGTAGGCAACCGCCACACACAATGTAAGGTAGGCACCACACCCACACATGTAACGTAGGTACACCACACCACACATGTACGTAGGCCACCACACACACAACATGTACTAGGTACATCACACACACATGTACGTAAGGTTACACACACACATGTACGAGGTAAACACACAACCACTACACACACATGTACGTATGGTACACACAACACAACATGTACTTAGGTACCGCAGCACACACAAGGTACCGTAGTACACACACACACAGTACTAGGTACCGCACACACACATTAACGTCGTACACACACACACATGTACGTAGGCACAACCATCACACCATGTACGTTAGGTACAAACACACACCCATGTACGTAGGTACACACACACACATGTACGTAGGTACACACACACACATGTACGTAGGTTACACACACCCACATGTACGAAGGACACACACACCATTTCATAGGTACAACACTAACACCACATGTACGTAGGTAACACACACACACATGTACGTAGACACCGCACACACACATGGACCTGGTATCCGCACAACACCACATGTACGTAAGGTACACACCACCAAACACATGTACGTTAGGAACAAAACACACACACAAATGGTATACGTAGTACCCGCCCACACACATGTACGAGGAACACACACACACATGTACGTAGGTAACCCCAACACACACCATGTACGTAGGTACACACCACACACAACCATGTACGTAGGTACACAACCAAACACACATGGCGTAGTACACCCACACCATCCACAGTTACGTTATTAGGTAAACACACAACATGTTAACGTATGTACACCACATACACACACACACATGTACTAGGTACAACCACAACAGCAACATGTACGGTTAAGGTTACACACAACACAATGTACGTAGGTACACACACACACAATGTAACGTAGGTTACACCACACATACATGTAAACGTAGGTAACCTCGCACACACTTCATGGTACTAGGCAACCCACACACACATGTACGTAGGCACCACACAACACACATGTAACGTAGGGCACCACACACACACATGGTAACCGTAAGGACACCACACTCACACCATTGTACGTAGGTTACACAACACACATGGTACGTAGGAACAAACGACCACACATTACGTAGGTTACCGGATACCGCACACACACATGTACGTAGGTACAACCAAAACACAAACATGTACGTAGCGGTACCACACACACACCATTGTTACGTTAGGTACAACACACACACACATGTAACAAGGTACACACACACACATGGTACGTAGCACAACAAACACCAACATGTAACGTAGGTACCACACACACAGTTCGTAGGTACACACACGACACATGACGTAGGTACCAGCACACAAACACATGTAACGTAGTACAACACACACACATTGTACGTAGGTACCCAACACCACACAATTAAGTATGTTACACACACACACACATGTAGTAAGGTACACACACACACAAATGTGCGTAGGTACACACACACACACAGTTACCGTAGTTACACACAACACAGTACGTAGGTACACACACTACACACCACACATGTACGTAGGTACACACACACACATGTTAACGAGTAAACACACACACATGACCTAGTTACACACACACACAATAACGTAGGTACACACACACACATGTACGTAGGTACCCGCACACACACATGTTACGGTAGGCACCGCACACCCAACACAACATGTACTTAGGCACCACAACACACACAGGTACGGTAGGCACCCCAAACACACACTGTTACGTAGGACACCACACACCCACATTTACGTAGGTACACACACAACCAAACCCAAAAAAAAAATGTACGGTAGGTTAAACAACACACCACACACCAGGTACTAGGTAAACCACACAACACATGTACTAGGCACACACACACATTGTACGTAGGCACAACACACACACACATGTAACGTAAAGCACCAACAACACACACCTTACGTAGCACCACACACACACATGTACTTAGGCCACCAACACACACAACATGTATGTAGGTACACAAACACACACACATGTAACTTAGCACCACACACACACATGGTTACGTAAGTACCACACACACACATGTACGTAGGTTACACACACACACATGACGTAGGACACACACACACAAGTACGGTAGGCACACACCACACTTGAACCGTAGGTACACACACACACAGTGGGTACGAAGGCACCACACACACAACCTGTACCTAGGCTCACCAAACAAACACCACATGTACGTTAGCACCAACACACACACATGTACGAAGGTACAACCACACACACATTGTTCGTAGGATACACACACACAAACATTACGTAGCACCACACACACACATGTACGGTAGGCACCACACCACACACATGTACGTAGGTACACACACCACACATGAACGTTTAACACCCACACACATGTACGGTAGGACACAACACACACATGTTACGTAGGCACCGCACACACACATGGTACTAGCACCACACACACATGTAATCGTAGGCAATCCACACACACATGTACGGTAAGGCAGAACCTGCACACACACTTGTACGTAGTACAACACACACACATGTACCGTAGCACCACACACACACCAACACCATTGTACGTAGGTACAAAACACACACACAAGTATCCGATACACCCGCAACACACATGTAATCGTAGGTACACACACACCACATTACGTAGGCACCACACACACACACATGGGTACGTAGGTACACGACACACACAATTACGTAGAACCCAACCGGCACACACAATGTACGTAGGTACACACACACACATGTACGCTAAGGCCAACCCGCAACACACACATGTACGTAGGCACCACACACACACAATGGTACGTAGGTAACACACCACACTTGTACTTAATACCGCTCACTACATGTACGGTAGGCACCCACACTACACAGTACTAGGACAACCGCACACAACACATTACGTAGGCAACGAACACACACATGGTACCGTAGGTAACACACCACACAAACATGTACTAGGCTTAACACACACACATGGGTTACATAGGGACAAACACACACACATGTACGTAGGTACAACCCACACACATGTAACGGTTAAGGCACCGCACACACACATGTACGTAGGTAACCCAGCACGACACTACAATGTACGAGGTACACACACACACACATGTACGTAGTTACACACACACACATGTACATAGGTACAACCCACACACAATTCAAACAACATGTACGTAGGTACACACACACCACCCATGTACGTAGGTACACACACACACAAGGTAACGTAGGTACACACACACACATGTACATAGGTACACACAACACAACAATGTACGGTAGGTACAACACACACACATGTACGTAGCACCGCACACACACAAGTACGTAGGTACCAGCACACACACAATTTTACGAGGTACCCACACACACATGTACTTCAAGGTACACACACACACATGTAACGGTAGGTACACCACACACACATGTAAACGTAGGTACCCGCACACACACATGTATCGTAGGTAACCAACAAACACCACAACATTGTACGTAGGTACCCCGCACCACCAGCACATGTACGTATGGCACCACACTGCACATGTACCGGTAGCAACCTAAACACACACCATGTACGTAGGCACCGCACACACACATTTACGTAGTACAACACACACACATGGTAACTTAGGCAACCACACACACACACACCATGAACGTATTTACACAACAACACATGTACGGTAACACCGCACACCACATGTACGTAGGTACACACACACAAAACATGTACTAGTACACCACACACAAGGTACGTAGAACAACCGCCAACACATGTACATAGGTACACACACACACATGTACGGTAAGGCACCACCACACACAGCCCCACAAGTACGTAGGTCACACACAGCAACATGTAACGGTAGACACCGCAACACACATGTACGTAAGGTACACACAACACATGTACGTTAGGCACCACACACACATGTTACGTAGGCAACCGCACACACACATGTAACGTAAGGTACACACACACACACACATGGACTAGGATACACACACACCCATGTACGTAGACACCCCGCACCACACATGTAAGTAGTACACACACACACACACAGTACGTAGCACGCCACACACATGTACGTTGGTACCGGGCACACACACAGTACTTAGGCACGCACACACGGAGTCGACATTTACGTAGGTACCGCACACACATTGGTACTAAGGTACACACACACACACATTACGTAGGTACACACACACACACATGTACTTAGGCACCGCACACGACACATGTACTGTAGTACACATCACACACATGTACGAAGTACACACACACACATTTAACTAGGTACCGCAGCACACACATGTACGTATGTACCGCACACACACATGTACGTAGGTACACACACACACATGTACGTAGGCACCGCACACACACATGTACGTAGGTACCGCACACACACATGTACGTAGGTACACACACACACATGTACGTAGGTACCCGCACACACACAATGTACGTAGATGGCGACCGCACACACACATGTACGTACGTTACACACACACACATGTACGTAGGCACGCACACACACATGTACGTAGGTACCGCACACACACATGTACGTAGGTACACACACACACACATGTACGTAGGCACACACACACACACATGTACGTAGGTACACACACACACATGTACGTAGGTACACACACACACATGTACGTAGGTACACACACACACATGTACGTAGGTACACACACACACATGTACGTAGGTACACACACACACATGTACGTAGGTACCGCACACACACATGTACGTAGGTACCGCACACACACATGTACTTAGGCACGCACAAACACATGTACGGTAGGTACACACACACACAGTGTACGGTAAGTAGCACACACACACACATGTACGTAGGTACCGCACACACACATGTACGTAGGTACACACACACACATGTACGTAGGTACACACACACACATGTACGTAGGTACAACACACACACATGTACGTAGGTACACACACACACATGTACGTAGGTACACACACACACATTACGTATGTACCACACACACATGTACTAGGTACACACACCACACACATGTACGTAGGTAACGCACACACATGTAACGTAGGTACCCGCACACCACACATTTACGTAGGTACACACCACACACATGTACGTAGCAACCGCACCCACACACATGTCAGCGTAAGGTACACACACACACATGTACGTAGGATACGCACACACACATTACGTAGGTACACACACACACATGTACGTAGGTATACCGCACACACACATGTACGTAGGTACACACACACACATGTACGTAGGTACCGCACACACACATGTACGTAGGTACACACACACACATGTACGTAGGTACACACACACACACACATGTACGTAGGTACACACACACACATGTACGTAGGTACACACACACACATGTACGTAGGTACACACACACACACACATGTACGTAGGTACACACACACACACACATGTACGTAGGTACAACCACACACACACACAAAGTACGTAGTACACACACACACAACACACAATGTTAACGTAGGTACACACACACACACCACATGTACGTAGTACACACACACACACACATGCACGTAGGGTACACACATCACACATGTACGTAGGTACACACACACACATGTACTTAGGCACCGCACACACACAAGTACGTAGTACACACAACACACACAAGTACGTAGGTACCGGCACACACACATGTACTAGGTAACCGCACTTACACACATGTACGTAGGTACCGCGGACACACAACATGTACGTAGGTACACACACACACAAGTAAACTTAGGTACCCACGCACACACGGCACATGTACGTAAGGTACACACACACACAAGGTACTAAAGGTACACACACACACACACATGCACGAGTACACACACACACACATGTACACACATGTACGTATGTACAACACACACACATGTACGTAGGTACACACACACACACATGTACACAACATGTACGTAGGTACACACACACACACACAAGCACGTAGTTACACAACACATACATGTAACAACCACATGTCCGTAGTACACACACAATGTAACGTAGGTACCACACACACATGCACGTAGGTTACACACACACACACATGTACACACATTTACGTAGGTAACACACACACACATGTACTAGGCCACCGCACAACACACATGTACGTAGGTACACACACACACATGTACACACATTACGTAGGTACACACACACACATGTACGTAGGTACCGCACACACACATTACAGTAGGTACACACACACACAAGTACGTATGTACACACACACACATGTACGTATGTAACACACACACACACACATGCACGTAGGTTACACACACACACACATTTACGTATGTACCGCACACACATGTACTTAGTGTACACACACACACACAACACACATGTACGTAGGTACACACACACATGTAACTTTAGGTACACACACACACCCACACACATGCACGTAGGTACACACACACATGTACGTAGGTACACACACACATGCACGTAGGTACACACACACATGTACGTAGGTACACACACACACATGTACGTAGGTACACACACACATGTACGTATGTACACACCACACACACACATGCACGAGGTACACATCACAACACATGTACTGAGGTACCGCGCACACATGTACGTAGGTACACACACACATGTACGTAGGTAACACACACACACATGTACGTAGGTACACACACACACACATGTACGAAGGTACACAACACACACATGTATGTATACAACACACACATGTACGTAGGTACACATCACACACCATGTACGTAGGTACCGTGCACCCAACATTACGAGGTACACACACACACATGCACGTAGGTAGAAAACACACACACACATGGTACCGTAGGGTACACACACACACACACACACACACATGTACTAGGTACACACACACACATGTACCGTAGGTACACCACACACACATGTAAGGAGGTACCGCGACACACATGTACGTAGGTACACACACACACATGCACCGTAGGTACACACGACCCACATGTAACGTTAGGTAACACATCACACACACACTACACACACACACATGTACGTAGGTACACACACACACATGTACGTAGGTACACACACACACATGTACGTAGGTACACACACACACATGTACGTAGGTACACACACACACATGGTAACCTTATGTACACACACACACACATGTACGTAGGTACACACACACACATGTACCGATTACACACACACACCACGTGTACGTAGGTACCGCACACACACATGGTAACGATGTATCACAACACCACATGTACGTAGGGCAACCGCACACACACCATGGTACCGTAGGTACACACCTCACACATGCACGTAGGTCCACACACACACATTTACGTATGCACCGGCACACACACATGTACGTAAATGTACCACACACAACATGCACTAGGTACACACACACACATGTACGTAGGTACACCACACACACACACACACACACATGAACGTAGGTAAACCACACACACATGGTACCGTATGGTACACACACACACATGTACTTAGGTACACACACACACATGTTACGTAGGTACACACACAACAACATGTACGTAGGTACACACACACACACATGTACGTAGGTACACACACACACACAGGTACCGTAGGTACACACACCACACATGTACCGTAGGTACCGCACACACATTTACGTAGGTACACACACACACTGTTACAGTAGGTACCGACACCACACATGTACGTAGGCACCCGCACACACACATGTACGTATACACACACACACACATGTAACGGTAGGCACAACACACACACCATGTAATGTAGGTACACACACACACATGTTCGTAGGTACACACACACACACAAAATGTACTTAGGTACACACACACACAATGGTACGAAGGTACACACACACCACAAGTACGTAGGTAACCGGCACACAACATGTACCTAGGTACACAAACACACATGTACGTATGTACCGCACACAACACATGGTACTTAGCACCGCACACACACATGTAGTAGGTACACACCCACACACATGTACGTAGGCACCGCACACAAACACATGTAACGTATGTACACACACCCACATGTACGTAGGTACAAACACACACATGTACGTAGGTACACACACACACATGTACGTAGGTACACACACACACATTTACGTAGGTACACACACACAACATGTAACGTAGGTACCGCAACACACACCATGTACCGTTAGGCAACCGCACACACCACAAAGTACGTAGGGCACCGCCCACACACATGTACGAGGTTACACACACACCACATGTTCGTAGGCACGCACACACAACATGTTACTAGGGGTTACCGCACACCACACATGTACGTAGGTACACACACACACACATGTACCGTAGGTACACACACACTCAATGCACCAACATGTACGTAGGAACAACACATACACATGTACCCGTAGGTAACACCACTCCATGTACTAGGTACACACACACACATGTACGTAGGTACACACACACACATGCACACACATTACGTAGGTACAACACACACACAAATACGTAGGTACACACACACACATGGTACCGTAGGTACACACACAAACACATGTACGTAGGTACACACACACACAACAAGTACGTAGGTACACCACCACACATGTACGTAGTGTACACACACACACATGGTACTGTAGGTACCGCACAAACACACATGTACGTAGGTACACACAACACACACATGAACGTAGGTACACACACACACATGGTACGAATGTTACACACACACCACATGTACGAAGGTACACACACACACATGTACGTAGTACACACACACATGTAACGTAGGTACACACACCACACCCATGTACGTAGTGTACGCACCACACATGTACGTAGGTTACACACCCACACATGTACGTAGGTACACACACACACATGTACGTAGGCACCGCACACACATGTACGTAGGTACACACACACACACATGTACGTAGGTACACACACACACATGTACGTAGGTACCGCACACACATGTACGTAGGTACCGCACACACACATGTACGTAGGTACACACACACACATGCACGTAGGTACACACACACACATGTACGTAGGTACACAGACACACATGTACGTAGGTACCGCACACACAGGTACGAGGTACACACACACACATGTTCGGTAGGTACACACACACACACATGTACGTACTGTACAACACACACATGTAGTAGGCACCGCACACACAATGATACGTAGGTACACACACACACATGTACGTAGGCTACACACACACAAATGTACGTAGGTACACGAACACACACAATGTACGTAGGTACCACAAACACACATGTTTACGTAGGTATCACACATCACCACAATGTACGTAGGTACACACACACACATGTACGTAGGTACACACACACACACATGTACGTAGGTACACACACACACATGTACGTAGGTACACACACACACATGTACGTAGGCCTCCGGCACACACAGGTACGTAGGTATCCACACCCACATGTACGTAGGTAAACACACACACCGGTACGTAGGTACACACAACACAACATGTACGTAGGTCACACACACACACATGTAAGTATGCACACACACACTCATGTACGTAGGTACACACTCACACATGTACGTAGGTAACACACACACTTGTCGTAGGTACAACACACATGTAGTAGGTAACACAAACACACATGTACGTAGGTACACACACACAACATGTACGTAGGCACCGCTCACAAAGTACGTAGGTACCCCCCCCCCCCCCCCCAACACACCACTTGTCGTAGGTACTCACACACACATGTACGTAGTACACAAACACACATGTACGTAGGTTACACACACACCACATGTACGTAGGTTAACTCACACACACATTACGTAAGGTACACACTCACTCGGTTAAGTAAAGGTACTCACACAACACACATGTACGTAGGTACACCACATCACACTTGTAATGTAGGTACAACACAAAACTTGTACGTCGGTACAACACAAACTTGTACCGTAGGTACTCTCACTCACAATGTTACGTAGGTACACACACCCACAAAGGTACGTAGGTACACAACACTCACATGTTACGTAGGCACCGCCACACACACATGTTACGTAGGTAACACACAAACCTGTACGTAGGTTCACACACAAATGATACGTTAGGGTTTAACACAACACACATTTGGTAAGTAGCGGCACCACCTACACACACAATTGTTACGGTAGGTTACAACACACACACTTGGTATCGTTAGGTACACACACCACACATGTACGTTAGGCACCACAACACACCTCATGTACGTAGGTACACACACAAACAATGGGTTACGTAGGTACACAATCACACATGTCGTAGGTTACCGCTCCAACATGGAGTTGGTACCGCAAACCACACATTGGTACGTAGGTACACACAAAACATCATGTACGTAGGTACCGCAATCACAAAATGTATCGTAGGTTTACTCCACACACACCATGTACGTAGGCACCGCACACATCTCATTGTACGGTAGGGTACCGCAATCACCACCACTTTGTACGTAGGTACCGGCAAACAACCATATACGTAGGTACACACACACACATGTACGTATGGTTAGCCGCACACACACATGTATCGTTAGGTACCACAACACACTGTACGTAGGTACACACACACAACATGTTACGTTAGGTACAGCACACACAACCTCTGTAAGTAGGTACACACACAAATGTAACGTAGGTACACACCTAACATGGTACGTAGGTAACCGCCACAAACACACTTGTTCATAGGTAACACCACACACATGTACGTAGGTCAAACAACACAATGCAAATGTTGTTCCGCTCAACTGGTAAGTATGGTACTCACTCACACTTGTTCCGTTGGTACACACTCCACAATTGTTGGAGGTACCCCCCCACCTCACACACACATGTACGTAGTGGTAACCGCTCACACACATGTACGTAGGGTTCCGCTTACACATGTAGGAGGTTCAGCTCACATTGTTCGTAGGTTCCGCATCCTATCATGTTCGTTGGGAGTTCCGCCACACTCATGGTACGTAGGTACCACACCACTACATATACGTAGGGTACCGCACTACCACAACATGTACGTAGGTACCGCACACACATGTAGGTAGGACACACACACAAAACTTGATTCGTTTAGGTACACTCCACAAACAAAAATGTACGTAGGTACCGCACAACATGTACGTAGGTACACACACACACATGTACGTTAAGGTACACACACACACAAATGTACGTAGGTTACACACAACACATGTACGTTGGTTCGCACACACACATTGTACGTTAGGTTATCCACATCACACATGTACGTAGGTAAACACACACACTTGTAACGTAGGTACACACACACAACAATGTTACGTAGGTACGCACACACATGTTCGGTTGGTTACACACACACACATGTACGTAGGTACCATCCACACACTCATGTTACGTAGGTACACACACACCCACACATGTACGTAGGTTCCAAACACACACACATGTACGGTGAAGGTTACCGGCACACACACAAATGTACGTAGGCACCCGCACACACACATGTACGTAGGTACACCACTACACACCATTGTACGTAGGTACACCACACAACAACCCCATTTGGGGGGTTACGTAGTACCGGCTCACCACATGTAAGTAGGTTACGCACACACATGTACCGTTAGGGACGCTTAACAATGTAAGTAGCACCACACAACATGTACGTAGGTACGGCACACACTTGTACGTAGGTACCGCACACAACAACATGTAGTGGTACCGCACAACCACCACAGATGTTACGGTAGGTTACCGGGCACAAAACATTTTCGTAGGTTACACACACCAACATGTACGTAAGGTACAACACACCACATGTTCGTAGGTACACACACCAACACTGGTATTCGTAGGTTCAAACCACACATGTTACCGTAAGGTTACCGCAACACACATGTACGTAGGTACAGCACTACACATGTAGTTGGTACCGAACACACCTGTACGTAGGTACCCGCAAGGCACACAATGTACGTAGGAGGGGAGGGGTACGGCACACACTTTGTACGGTAGGTACCGGCACACACACTGGGCTGTTTACGTAGGTACCGCACACATGTATTCGTAGGTTATACCGCACCAAACAGGTACGTCGTAGGGTACCGCTCACACACATGTACGTAGAGGTACCTGCACAACTACACATTATCGTACGTAGGTACCGCTACACACATGTCGGTATGTACACACACACATTTGTACGTTGGAGGTTGTACCTCACACACTATGTGACGGTTAGGGGTTTTACACTACACACACTTTATGTATCGTTGGTTAAGTTGTGGTCTCTCAACCCACCCCCCCCCACACACACTAATTGTTAGGAAGGGTTATGACCCCGCCCGGTCCCGCCCGCAACGTCCCAACGACACATTGTCCTTTTTGTTTATCGTAGGGAGGTAGGTTTTCGCCCCGGGCATACACACACATGTACGTAGGGGTAACGCCACACACACATGTACGTAGGGTTACCGCACCACAACAATGTTTAACGTAGGGGGGTACACCACACAACCACATGTACGTAGGGTAATCACAACAACCTAATTTTTTACGTATTGGTAACACACACACATGTACGTAGGGTACGGCACACACCTAATCTTGTTACGTACGGTTCACACTCAACACAACATTGGTACGTAGGGCCAGGCATCCCAACACATGGACGTAGGTTACATACAACCCAAACATGTTTAATCGTAGGGTGGGTGTGGGTGGGCTTTATGGAGGGAGAGGGGTTTACGTTCAAGCCACACACAAGTACGTAGGTACACCAACCATCTAATGTACGGTTAGGTTACGCCAACACACCATGGCAACTGAACACTCCGTAGGGTTTTTACCGACACACCACATGTCACTAGCGGTACACCACACACACATGCACCCCCCCCCCCCCCCCGGATCCCCCCGTAAAAAAAAGGGTTACCGCACCACTCATGTAACGGTAGGTTTTAACCACACAATTTCCCCCCCCCCCCCACCCCCCCCCCCCCCCCCCCCCCACAAATGGTTACGATAGGTTACCACACACAAACATGTAGCGGGACTTAGGGCACCGCACACACACATGTACGGTAGGGTACCGCACAAACCGCACAACAATTACGTAGGTAGGCACAAACAACACACATTGTACCGTAGGGTTACACAACACACACTTGTAACGTAGGTTTTAACCGTTTCCGCCCCCCCGCACAGCACTACAAACTCTCACTGTAGGTAGGTTCAACACAACCCACACATTGTTACCGTAGGTACAACTCCACCAACCAATGTTCGATTAAGTTACACCACTTCACACAATGCCAAGTTGGTTCACACACACATCCTTGTACGTAGGTTCCACTACACTCCACAAATTGTACGTTAGGTAACACACAACACACAATGTTACAGTTAGGTTACAAACTCACACTTGTAAGTAGTTACGCACCTCACTATGGTTACGATAGAGGTTCACACAACACCACCACTTTCGTTACGTAGGTACACACACACAACATGCAACGTAGGTTAACCGCAACACACACACATGTAACGTAGGTAAACTCCCACCACACAGTGTACGTAGGTACACACACACAAAACATGTACGTAGGTACCACACACACAATCAACGTAGGGTACCGGCAACACATGTACGTAGGTACGCACACACATGTACGTAGGCTACCACACACACACATTGTACGTAGGCACGAACACACACTAATGTACGTAGGCACCACACGACACACATGTACGTAGGTACCACACACCACCACATGTACGTAGGTTTACAACACCACACACATGTTACGTAGGTACCGCACACACACATGTACGTAGGTACCACACACAAAAATCGTACGTTAGGTACCACACCAACACAATGTACGTAGGTACCTCACAACATGTAGTAGGTACACACAACACTGTTACGTAGGTAACACACACACATGTACGTAGGTCTACCACACCCTACCCACATGTATACGTTAGGCAACGCACACACCATTTACGTAGGTACACACTCACACACCACATGTACGTTAGGGTTACACACAACCCACACATGTACAGTAGGTACCGCAACCAACATACATGTACGTAGGTACACAACCCAAACACATGTTACGTAGGTACACCACAACACCACATGTTACGTAGGCACCGGCACACACTTGTTCGTATGGTAAACACAAACAAACATGTTTACGTTAGGTACACACACACAACATGTACGTAGGTAACCGCACAACACTTATCGTAGGTTTTACACACACACACACATGTACGTAGGTCACACACAACACCATGCTACGTAGGTACACACACCACAAATGTCGTTGGTACACAGTCCACACATGTACGTAGGTACCCCGCACACACAAAATGTAGTAGGTACACACCACATCATGTACGTAGGTACACACCAACACACACAGTAACGTAGGTACACACACACTATGTACGTAGGCACCGCACCACCAACACCATGGTTACGTAGGCACACACCACACACCAATTGTACGTAGAGGCACCACACACACACATGTAACGTAGGTTCACACACACACACATGGTACGTAGGCAACCCACACCCACACACATGGTACGTAGGTACACACACACACATGTACGTAGGTCACGACACCAACACCATGTACGTAGGTACACACACAAAACACACTTGATACGTAGGTACACCACCACCCACAATTGGTACGTAGGTACACACAGACACAACCAGTACCAGTAGGCACCGCTCAACAGGTACGGCAGGCCACACCACACCCACATGTACGTAGGCACATCACACACCAATGTACGTAGGTACACCACCACACACATGTAACGTAGGTACCACACACACACATGTACGTATTGGCACCAACACAACAAACATGTAACGTAGGTACACACACACAACATGTTCGTAGGTACACACAACACACATGTACGTTAGGTACCACACACACAAATGTACGTAGGCACACACAAACCACATTGTACGTAGGTTACACTCACACTCCATGCACGTAAGCACCGGCCACCACAATGTTCGTGGTACAAAACCTCACCACATTGTAAGTTAGGCACCACACACAAAACATTGTAAGTAGGCACCACACACACACATTGTAGCGGTACACAAACACACATGTACGTAGGCACCGACAAACATGTACGTACGGGTAACACACACACACTTGCATCGTAGGCACCACACCAACACCATGTACGTAGGTACACACACACAACATGTACGTATGGTACACACACAACCACATTGTACATAGGACAAACCGCACACACATGTACGCTATGGTACACCACACACACACACATGTAGTAAGGTTACCGCACACACCATGTACGTAGGTAAACACCACCACATGTACGTAGGTACACCCCACACTCACACATGTAAGTAGGCACCGCCACACACCATGTAACGTAGGTACACACACACACTCCATGTACGTAGGTTACCACCACTACCCATGTACGTAGGGTACAACACCCACACATGTAACGTTAGGCACCACACACCACACCACACATGTTACGTAGGTAACCACACACACCATGGTACGTTGGTACACACACCACAACAACATGTACGTAGGTACACCACACAACACACGTATGGTACCGGCCCACACCCACAAACATGTAAGGGAAGGTTAACACAACACACATGTACGTAGGTACCAGCAACCTACAATGTACTGATAGGTACCACACCACACCACAGAGTACGTAGGCACCGCACACCACATGTACGTAGGTACACCCCACAACACCAAACATGTTACGTCGGTACACACAACACACAATGTACGTAAGGTACACCGCTCCACACATGGTACGTTAGGCACCACCACCACCAAACATGTACGTAGGTACACCACAAACACCACATGTACGTAGGCACCGCACACCACAAATGTTAAGCGTAGGTACATCACACACACATGGTACGTAAGGATACAACACACACTCATGTACGGTAGTAGGCCGCACACACACTGTACGTAGGTACCACACACCCACACATGTTCGTAGGTACCCGCACACACACATGTACGTAAAGGCACCACACACAATGTCGGTAGGCACCACACAACATGTACGTTAGGCACCCGCACAAAAAACCAAAAAACCACATGTACGTAGGTTACACCAACACACACATGTAACGTAGGCACCAACAACCACACACACAACAGTAGGTAGAGGTACACACACACACATGTTCGTAGGACAACACACACACAAGTACGTAGGTAACCACACACACACACATTACGTAGGTAACCGCCCACACATGGTACGTAGGTACACACACACACATGTACGTAGTACACACCACACAAGGTACCGGTAGTACGCACACACACATGTACGTAGGTACACACACACACATGTACGGTAGTACCATGCACACACATTACGTAGGTACACACTACACACATGGTACGTAGGCACCGCACACACATGAGTATGTACACACACACACATGTACGTAGGTACACACAACACACATTACTTAAGGTAACAAACACACACATGTACGGTAGTTACCCCGCACACACACATGTAACGAAGGTACACACACAACATACATGTACGTAGTACCCGGCACACACTGTACGGATGTACACAACAACACACAGTTCGAGGCACCGCACAACAACATGTACGTAGGTACACAAACAACACAACACATGGTACGTAGGTACACACACACACATGTACGTAGGTACACACACACACATGTACCGTAGTTACACACACACCCACATACAAGGTACACACACACATGTACGTACGTAACACACACACATGTACGTAGGTACCCCACAACACAATGTACTAGGTACACATTCACACACATGACGTAGGTACACACACACACATGTACGTTAGGTAACACAACACCACACACACATGTACGTAGTGTACTCACACACACATGTACGTAGGTACACATCACACAATTATCGTAGGTACACACACACAAATTACCGGAGGTCATCCACACATCACACATGTACGTAGGTTTACACACACACACATGTACTACGGTAGGTACACACACACACATGTACGAATAGGTACGTCACAACACATGTACGTAGGTACCACACACAGGCACATGTACGTAGTTACACACACACACATGCACGTAGGTACTCACACACATGTACGTTAGGTACAGCACACACACACATGTACGTAGGTACCAACACACACATTACGTAAGGTACCGCACACACACATGTACGTAGGTACACACACACACAATACTATGTACTCACATACACACATGTACGTTAGTTTGTACCACACACAACACAGTACTAGGCACCTGCACACACACATGGTACGTAGGTACACACACTACATACCGTAGTACACACACACACACATGTACTTAGGTACCGCACACACACATGTACGTAGGTACAACACACTCACATGGTACGTAGGTAACCCGGCCCACACACACAAATGGTACGTAGTACAACACACATCCATGTACGTAGGACCGCACACACCCACACATTAGCGTAGGTAACACACACACACAGGGTACGTAGGTACAATATCACACACACACATGTACGTAGTACACCGCACACACACATGTACTAGTACACAACAACACACACACATGTACTAGGTACACACACACACATGTACGTAGGTACACACACACACTGTAACGGTAGGTACCGGCACACACACATAGAAGGTAACACCACTCCACACATGTACTAGGTACAGGCACACACATGTCGTAGGTACACACACGACACATGTACAGTAGTACCGCACACACACAATTACGTAGGTACACACACTACAACACACAGTACGTAGGTAACCACACACACACATGTACGTAGGTACACACACACACACATGTACGTAGGTACACACACACACATGTACGTAGGTACACACACACACATGTACGTAGGTACAACACACACACATGTACTAGGTACTACAGCACACACACATGTACTAGTAACACAAACACACACATACGGAGGTACATCACACACACATTGTACGTATGGTACACACACACACATGTACGATAGGTTACACACACACACATGTAACGTAGGTACATCACACACACATGTACGTAGGATACACACACACATGACGTAGGTACACACACACACAGTTACGTAGTACACCACACACACATGTCCCATGTACGTAGGTACACAGCACACACATGTACGTAGGTACACACACACACACATGTACGTAGGTACACACACACACATGTACGTAGGTACACACACACACATGTACGTAGGTACACACACACACATGTACGTAGGTACCCCACACGTATCTAGGTACAGCACACACACATAGTACGTAGGTACACACACACACATGTACGTAGTACAGTACACACACACACATGTACGTAGGTACACACACACACATGTACGTAGGTACACACACACACATGTACGTAGGTCACCACACACACACATGTACGTAGGTACACACACACACATGTACGTAGGTACACACACTACCACATGTACTGTAGTACACACACACACACACACACATGGTAACGAGTAGGCACACACACATGTACGTAGTACACACACACACATGGTACGTAGGTACACACACACACATGTACGTAGGTACACACACACACATGGTACTACACACACACAGTACGTAGGTACACACACACACATGGTACGTAGGTCATGTACGTAGGTACACAGACACACACATGTACTGTACGTAGGTACACACACACATGTACGTAGTACACACACACACACACATGTAACGTAGGTACGGCACACACACATGTACGTAGGTAACGTAGGCACACACACATGTACGTAGGTACACACACACACATGTACTAAGGTACACACAACACTGTACGTACGGTCGGTACACACACACACATGTACGTAGGTCACACACACACACATAGTACGTAGCGTAGGTACACACACACACAGTACGTAGGTACGATACACACACACACATGTACGTAGGTACGCACACACACATGTACGTAGGTACACACACACACATACGCACATGGACTAACGCTATATCCCCTCTTGCCTATCGGCGAGGGAATAACAAGCAATAAAAAATATATTTTTAGTACCGTGACCTTCACATTGAAGAGACAAATCCCACATTCAATAGGGTTCTTCCCCATGGTTGATATGAATCATGTACATGTAAAGTATTGCGAAGATCGGATAAACGGTATTTGAGTTATCGCACGGAAACGCAAACTGCCTACTGACAGACAGATGGACAGGTAAACACTATATGCCCCGACAACTATCGTTGCACTGGCATCATAAAGTTAGGCCATACCATATCTTTTCTATTTTAAGCGTGCACCCAGTTGACAAAAACCTACAAACGTATCTGGTAAAAACAAAGCCTTGAAAAAAAAAAACCAAGGTAAATTTATGTTAAAAGCATAAATTTAAATTTCAGCCAGCAAACTTTAGAAAAAAAGACGAAAATACTCTGTCTGCTGTTTATTTTCTATTTTCCATTTTAATCATCAAAAACATGCTTTGACAGCACTTTAGAATATTAATTTACAACATGCATTGAGAGCACTTCAGAATCATTTCCATTGGAAATGATTCTGAAGTGCTGTCAAAACATGTTTTTATTGAGAAATAAGGCAAGATATAAAAGCAACAGCAGACAACAATTTTGTAAGTAGCGGTCTAAGGGTTAAACTTAAGTGGACATGAATGAACAGATTTAATACTTGGACAAGTCCCCCAATCAGTTTTCATATTACTTAACCAGTAAATAGTGTAAAATAGCATACACAGTGTGTTTGTTTTTTCACAGAACTACTTTCAAAACCTACCTGCACGCAGACGTTTAACAGAGAAAGAATTTGCTATGGCCTTATCCTGATATACATGTTTGGTTTGTTTGCTGTTTAACAGCCTATCAACAGCTACGGTCATTTAAGGCCGGGTCAATGGGTTTAGTACTAAATCCTATATAGTACCTGTACAAGTACATTTCAAGTACATGTACAAATGGGGGGAAGATCACAAAATCCGAACTGAATATTTACAATAAGAAAACTATATATTCAGCCCTGAAATCAGAATGATCCTGATCCTGATCTGATGCCAGGTCCTCGCCACATCAGAATCACTTGGCCCCTCCCAAAAGCAGTAGGATCAGTAATAATCTTACTACTTTTATAATGGGCAATAACCCAATTCAACTCCCAGGTAACAAAAGAGCCAAAGATAAAAACGTACCTGAGGGCCAAACCAGGCAAATCGTGATTCCTATAAGGAGGAACCCCTACCGTTAATTTACGTCGTCTCGTTTGCCCGACCACCACCCACTTCTGACATACCTGACTAGAGGAGATCGATGACTGACTGGCCTGACTACCCATAATGCCCCCTAACACGCGGAACTGTTTCAGGATCACCAGGAACCCACTGGCACCGATCTTCCGCGAGTCCAGCTGTCTGTACGAACAGAAAATGATTTATTTATTGAATGGTGTTTAACAGCCTGGGCCCGGTTGCTCAAAACCTCTGTTAGCTTAACATACTGTTAAATCCTTAACATTGTTAAGCATTTAACAGTCTGTTAAGCTAACAGAGGCTTTGAGTAACTGGGCCCAGTTAACAGCTACCATCAGTTTAGGCCAGATTAACGGAGTTGAATCCCATATGGATGGGGGAAAATCCCAGAATCAGAACTGAATATTTACAGAAACTATTAACAAGAGCTGTAGGAGAACAGCATAGCTCGACTACGAGGGTTGTCGATGTACACATAGCTTGACAAACAAGGTGGCCGCGGCCTGCATAAAAACCTTAACCAAGGGAAATTAAGTAAGTAATTCAAGGTTAAGGTCAAATATAGGTCAGGGGTTGTTGATGTATATCACTAGGAGATGAAGTTGTTCAAGTATGGTGGGTGTAGGGCCAGGAGTATTCCATATACAAGCTTGACTAAAAACCTTAACCAAGGGGAATTAACTAAGTAATTCAAGAGGAAATGTAGGTCAAGGCAAGGTCAAATATAGATCAGGGGTTATTGATGTACATCCCTATGAGAAAAGGTTGTCCAAGTATGGTGTCTGTATGCACAATAGTATTCCATGTACAAGCTTGACTAAAAACCTTAACCAAGGTTGACTAAAATCCTTAAGCAAGGGGAATTAAGTAAGTAATTCAAGAGGAAATGTAGGTCAAGGTCAAATATAGATCAGGGGTTATTGATGTGCATCGCTATGAGAAAAGGTTGTCCAAGTATGGTGTCTGTATGCACAATAGTATTCCATGTACAAGCTTGACTAAAAACCTTAACCAAGGTTGAGTAAAAACCTTAACCAAGGGGAATTAAGTAAGTAATTCAAGAGGAAATGTAGGTCAAGGTCAAATATAGATCAGGGGTTATTGATGTACATCACTAGGAGATGAAGTTGTGCAAGTATGGTGGGTGTAGGGCCAGTAGTATTCCATATACAAGGTTGACTAAAAACCTTAACCAAGGCGTGACGTGACGGTGACGCCGACGCCGGGGTGACAACATAAGCTCTACTTATTCTTCGAATAATCGAGCTAAAAAGGCGTTTCCAAATGCAAATTGTATCCCAATACATTGGTATTGCCATGACTCCGCACAACCATGCTAGCTCTAAACATTGCGACATCCTTCGTAATGGGAAACAGGGCTTCTAAAATTTCATAATGCCAATCGGTCCAGACGTAACTGTCGGCCCGAAGTAGCCGGTACGATTATTAAGTTGATAACGGATAACCGCTAGATTGTAACATGGCCCTAACAGGACACTGTGCGATTCACATGTTTTAGGAGGCGATTCTCATGTTTTGTCAATTTTTTTTTCTAATAAACATGTTTTGGCGACATAATTAAATCTCGCGTTTTTTTATTACTGATGGTGAACACGTTTTAGTCTTCGCTAGTCGCATATCCAATAAGTCAGGTTTTGTTCGGTCACATCGTACATAATATCACATGCGGTTGTAATCATTACCGACTGTGACGTGTCGGAGAGTGACATCAAAGGTTACAGAACAGCATCTAAATGTTAACCCTTAGACCGCTACTCACAACAAATGTCATCTGCTGTTGTTTTTATATCTTGCCTTATTTCTCAATAAAAACATGTTTTGACAGCACTTCAGAATCATTTACCATGGAAATGATTCTGAAGTGCTGTCAAAGCATGTTGTAAATTAACAGCAGACAACGGTGTAAGGGTTAAGTAGTGCCGATCTGACACACGCCGACCATGTCAACAGAGACACACATTTACGATCAATTATTCAACACATATTTATCCATTTATCACGCATGGAATACAATAGAACTTTATTTAGTAAGATTTGGCTCTGGAATTATCTTTCGCACATAATTATTCCGTCGAAATTTACAAGTCGGAGAGTAGGTGCAGAATCCTCCCCAAAAAAGGTAAGGCAAAAACCAACGATGCGATGCAGTAACCAATAACAGATATCGAAAAAAAAATTCCCCAATAAATATGTATTGGTAGCACATTAAAATCTTCTCCTAAGACGACGATTATCATGTTTTTATCAAGAAATATTAGTCTTTGTCCACATTTGTTCTACATGTTTCAGCAGCACATGAGCATCGTCTCTTGAGTTCCCCTACAGTCAACAAAGTCAACAAAGAAAGTTACGACTATTTTTACGTGGGGACAAGCTACAATCTCGCAGTCTCGCGATATCGCACATGTGTTGATCGCAAAAAAAAGTGAAGTATGAACGCGAGATTGCGAGACGAAAACACACGATTCTCTTATTCAATCTTGCGTTTTCGCAACCTTGCCGCTCGATCTCGCGTTTTTGCTTCACAACCTCGCATCAACACATAAGCAAAACTACAGCAAAATGTGTTTCCAAAAGCGGAAGGTGAGATGGCGAAAACGCAATATGATTCTCATGTCTTTAGGAGACGATTCGCAAGTTTTCGCAAGACAGAAAAATTGCGAAACGACAGACAAATCATAAGGCTGATTGTATTATTTTGGATTGCAGATAAACGCTTTTAACATGGCAGACGTACCTGTGTCCTTTATCAAAATGTTAGCAAACTGTAAATCCCGATGATCCAGCTATTCACGAGCCGTCCCATCAGGATCTACGCCATTCGTACATACTTCATTTATGCCAAAAATAAACCCTAATTAATGCAGCGTAATGTAACAGTTCCAAACTTAATATGGAATACTCTGTGTCAGTTACTTGGGGGTGAAAGGTGTAATATAATAAATATTACAAACACGGATAATCACAGTGCATGGTTTCTTTATTTTAACAAATCATATATCTTTAGAGTCTTTACGCTGAAGTCAGTATATTTATCAACCGCTAAGATCTCCACAGTAAGCTATCGAGACCTACACCCGTCACCACAGGCGTAATATGAACAAATCAATACTGGGAGAAATGTGTTGAAAGGCGACCGAATACGCAACGATTTATTACCCAACAATGTTTTAACACGGATATGCCACTGGTATGTATCATGAAATGAGCATTACTTGGCATCAAAATCGGTACATTTACACAGTTGATACGGAAATAACAGCCGGATTTCATTATTTTCGGACCAAATTTTAAGGATAGTTTGCAAATCTCAGTCGGTCTGAGATTTCAAAATTCGGTCCAGAACCGACAAACTGAAAATTTCCCAGACCCAGAGACCCAGAAATATAAATTGTGTCCGAACATTTATGATAGGTCCCTTTAAAGGGGCATATCAAGATTTTTTTAAAAAATACTATAACAAGATAAACAAGAGGGCCATGATGGCCCTAATTCGCTCACCTGACTCCATGAACACCAGAGGAGAATGTGACATTGAGTTCATATGTGTTTTTTTAGATGGCGGTCATCTTGGATTAAACGACGACTCTCATTTGACCAAATCTGAAATCTGAAAATGCTTCACCCAAGGATCTTAACTTACTATGAAGTTTGGCCAGCATCGGCCATGTGGTTCCTGAGAAAAAGACATTAAAAATCTCGAATAAATGGACCCTTTGGAGGCCATCATGGATGACTTAATCATCCGATTCCGACAAATATTGCACCAGAGCAATCGCCTCATCGATACCTTCAATTTGATATATGACATGAGCATATTCGGTAAAAAATAAAATTTGACCCCCACGGGACACGCCCATTTTTGACCCCGGGGTCACCATTTCAACACCTTTGAAAGAGCATTCTACGTTGATCATTCCTACAAAGTTTCGTCGAAATCCGGATTTTTTAAGAATTTGTGCTATTTTTAGACGGCGGCCATCTTGGATTAGCGACGACCTCCGTTTTAACTAATCTGAAAAAGTTTCACCCATGGACCATAACTGTTCGTGTGAAGAAGAATTTTGAAATCTCTAATAAAAGAACAACCTTTTGACCTTTCGGCGGCATTCTTGGATGACATGACCATCCAATTTCGATAAAATAATGTACCAGAGTGATCGCCTCTTTGATACCTTCGATTTGATATAGACATGACCATATCCCGTCAAAAATAAAATTTGACCCCACGGGCCACGCCCATTTTTGACCCCGGGGTCACCATTTTAACAACTTTGAAAGAGCATTGTACATCGATCATTCCTACCAAGTTTTGTCGAAATACGGTTGGTGGTTCTTGAGAAGAAGATTTTTGAAGAATTTGTGCTATTTTTAGACGGCAGCCATCTTGGATTATGTAATGACGTCATTTTAACAATTTTGTAATCCCCGTACCTAAGGACCATGACCATGAAGTTTGGTGACTATAGGCCCAATGGTTACCGAGGAGAAGACGTTTGAAAATGTTCACAGACGACGGATGACGACGACGGACACATTGCGCTAACAATAGCTCAGACGAGCTTCGCTCAAGTGAGCTAAAAAATAAACACATGTTTAATTGTAAACAGCAAAGTGGTTTAATTGAAGACATATGACGATACTAGGACTGCTGGGTTGTTTCAATTTTCACCGATATCGGTACGTAAATATCAGAATTTCTATCTTGTTGAATGCAACAAGATAGGAAATGCGATAGTTATGTGCCTATAGGAGTGAAAATAGAAACAACCTAGTATCCTAGTATCGTCATATGTCTTCAACCACTTTACACAGGGCCATGATGAAAACACATTTTCATTTTTTATAGGATTTTTAAAAAAAAATCCTGATATATACCCCCTTAAGATCCAGTCTGGCAGTGACCCCTCCACCAACCTTGAGAACATGGCCTTCCTGAGCACAAGTATGAGCGCGTCCTTCAGGGCCATGCTGAGCTTGAGTATAGGTTGGACGGCCCTGAGGAGACCCTCAGCCGACCCCGGTGACAGGAAGGACAGGTAATCGAACATCTCGCGCACCTTCGTCGTTGAGTCCATCAACATCTGTGGGGCCGCGTACACCGTGTCACCGAGCAGGTCTACAGGTAGGATACACGCCATGTGATTTTGTACCTAAGAACATGTGCGATTTTTCATGAAATATATTCACAGTAGCTGTGATATTTTCAGTAAATGACGTCGAAAGATGATTTTTTTTTTTTTACCGTATTTAGCCGTGTATTGCGCGCATTTTTCAGCCCCATTTTTAATCCAGAAGTCACCATGCGTGTTATAAGTAGGAACATAAATTTCAAACATTTTTTCCAACTGATTTGTGCCAGTTTTGCGCAAACAAAACAAGCCCGGAAACGGAAATATCAATTTTTGACAGGTGTCCGCTATGACGTTGAAATACACATAGTGTGCAAAAAGAGAAAAGGAATCAATCGATATGAATGGGTGCAGTAAGTATAGATTGATGGTAAATTGGTATCTTTTGGGATTTAATATAGTAGGAGATGAAGTTGTTCAAGCATGGTGGGTGTAGGGCCAGGAGTATTCCATATACAAGCTTGACTAAAAACCTTAACCAAGGGGAATTAACTAAGTAATTCAAGAGGAAATGTAGGTCAAGGTCAAATATAGATCAGGGGTTATTGATGTACATCCCTATGAGAAAAGGTTGTCCAAGTATGGTGTCTGTATGCACAATAGTATTCCATGTACAAGCTTGACTAAAAACCTTAACCAAGGTTGAGTAAAAACCTTAACCAAGGGGAATTAATTAAGTAATTCAAGAGGAAATGATTCGTCTGCGCATACACTGATATGGGCTATGCTGGAATGTCGTGTATTCAGGTAGTACCTATGTATATTGTTAAACCTAATCAATAAACAGTGAATACACACTATCTGTATCTACGTATATCCACAGTGGTCCAGTGTCCATATTTGGATGGGGGGAATTGTTTATGGCCCATTTCTCATGTGCAGGTCACTAGTAGGAGTTATTATCGCCTTGGGGAAGAAGTTTACACATGGCTGCTGTGTGTTTGCGATTACAGGTAATTATGTTATACACGAATGGCATACTAAATGCGGAATAATTCCACATTGCAATGATATTTGAAATTTCTGTTAATTTACGGAAAATATTGTAAATTGTGTAAATTTGTATCATGAGATATTGCACATGTTCTTAGGTTAAGGTAAACTAGAAAATGTTTTCACAGAACACGGAAGCCCCACATATCGCTATGATAGTAAACGAGGCAAAATTCAGAGTTCAACAGGGGAGATAATCTACAGCTCAGTGTCAAAGCAAAAACAGAAATTCACTTTGTACATCTACCCACCATAAAGAAGCCAAGCATCAAGCCTCCAGCTATTACGGATTAGAAGTTTTAGTTACAAGACAAAATGGTGAAAGACGATAATTGATTTACCTCAGACATCTTCACTTTTTTCGCAATAAAATCAATATTTGATCAAATTTCACGAAATAAAAAGAAGGCTCATTGTCAAATTTGGCTAAAATTTACTATTACCGTATTTCGCTGTGTATTGCGCGCACTGGTGTACAACGCGCATCTATATTTTGGGGGGAAAAAATTGTTTGCATCTATAGCGCGCAACAAATTTTTCAATGCTGAACGTGTGCTGTTAGGCTCTCTCGAAGCTGCTATAAATCGGTGAGAAAAAGATCGCCAAAGGTCAGCTTTACTAATCGAGGCATAAATTATGTTGTATTTATGTTTATTTACTGATTAATATGCTTATTAAAAATTGAAGATGCATGTAATAAATTTATTGAACCTACTTAAGAAGAAATTTGTTGTATATAATTCCACCATCAGGGGCTATGCTGGTCGAACATGTCATAAGGTATTGATGCGTGAATACTTGTCAATACTTTACAAAAATAGTAACACAGTTAGTCGGCAACCTAGCAACGAAAACGACCATTACCGAGTGTTACCGAGTGCGATCTGAATGTGCGCGACGCTTGATTTAGCATCTAAAATCTTACATCAAGCGCTTATGGGATTGAGATAATCGGTCCTCATTAATTATTCACGTCAACTTTGAAAATTTACAACCAAACAATACCCGACAGGCAACTTTTGACCGATATGAGATCGGGACACCAGCGTAAATACAGAAAACATGTAAATTTCCTCTAATACACGTAGCCTCTTATGTTACGAGCCTGGCTATATTAAATCTCCCCCAGAATGGAGAAATGGGGCTTATGGCATTTGCGGCTTGTGTATATCCAGATCATCTTGCTTATTATTCGGCACATTTGATGCGTGTTTTTACTACGCTTAGTGTATCCCAGAAATCCCAAAAGATACCAATTTACCATCAATCTATACTTACCGCACCCATTCTTATGCATCGATTCCTTTTCTCTTGTTTCACACTATGCGTATTTCAACGTCATAGGGGACACCTGTCAAAAATTTATATTTCCGTTTCCGGGCTTGTTTTGTTTGATAAACTAGACAAGAATTCCGCCACGGAAGAGGTGTCGCGCCTGCCGAGGCATTTGACCGTGAACATTACAAGTAAATAAATGACCTTGACCTTGAGAATTTGGATGTGGGGGTGTGTGTAATGAAGCATCATCCATAGACAAACATTGATGTGAAATATTATCAAAGTCTGGCAAGGGGTTAAAGAGATATTGTGAAAAAACAATAACTTTAACGCATTTCTGTTACAAAACCGGTGAACATTACAAGTAAATAAATGACCTTGACCTTGAGAATTTGGATGTGGGCGCGTGCATAATGAAGCATCATCCGTAGACAAACATTGATGTGAAATATTATCAAAGTCTGGCAAGGGGTTAAAGAGATATTGTGAAAAAACAATAACTTTTAACGCATTTTTGTTACCAAACTGGTGAACATTATAAGTAAATAAATTACCTTGACCTTGAGAATTTGCATGTGGGGTTGTGTGTAATGAAGCATCATCCGTAGACAAACATTGATGTGAAATATTATCAAAGTCTGGCAAGGCGTTAAAGAGATATTGTGAAAAAACAATAACTTTAACACATTTCTGTTACAAAACCGGTGAACATTACAAGTAAATAAATGACCTTGACCTTGCGAATTTGGATGTGGGGGCGTGCGTAATGAAGCATCATCCCTAGACAAACATTGATGTGAAATATTATCAAAGTCTGGCAAAGGGGTTAAAGAGATATTGTGAAAAAACAATAACTTTAACGTATTTGCCTTACAAAAAAACCCGGACGACGAGGAGGACGACGGAAAAAGCGCCGACTATAGTCGCGCCTCTGCTAAAGCAGGCGCGACAAAAATGTGTTCATAGAACACGGATGCCCCACATATCGCTTTGATAATAAATGAGGCCAAATTTACCCGAGCGTTAAAGTTTCGTGACGGACGGACCAACCCTATCCTTTACCAAGTCCATAACCGTGTGGGGCTAGCCACATAAGTACCCAAATGTGTGACGGGACGGACGGGACGGACGGGACGGATGGACAAGGGCAACACTAAATGCCCCCTCCACTATCGTGGTGGGGCAATAAAAATGCGTAAAACTGGCAGAAATCAGTTGGAAAAAATGTTTGAAATTTATCTACCTACCTATAACGCGTAGGGTGACTTCTGGATTAAAAATGCGGGTGAAAAAGTGCGCGCAATACACTGTATCAAAAAATAAATATTGTTTCAGCACAAGGTTTTATCAATTAGTATGTATTCGGTCAATGAAAAGCTAGTTGCCTGATAAACAGAAAGTATCAGGGGCCCCGTTTCACTAATCTTCGTACGACTACTAAGAAGTTTGTCAGTGCAAAATGGAAAGTTAAACACAAATGTTAGATTCTACTTACTGAAGCTGTAATGATTACCTAAAACATTTTCTACAGTAGTCTCATTTTCATAGCTATTACACTACTGTCACTGTATTCATTTTTAATACACGCTGTGTATATATACAGTGCCCCAGATAAGCTGCGTATTTGCTTAAATACCCAATTAAAATTGCCAAAAACCCAATTGAAATCAGAAATAGCGAGTATCAAGAAGCAATAACAATTCTGTGGTACCTTTATCATGCTGCAGAAAACAATAAATATACATGTACCACAATTATAGCATATTTTTCTTATTTTCCATGAAAACACATCTTGGTATTTCATTAGAATTGTCTCCTTGAGACAATACTAATGAAATACCAAGACATGCTTTCATTTTGAAGCAAACTATTCAATAATTGCTGTCTGTTCATGTGTAAACAGTAGTGTGATTTTATTTTACCCAATTTTGAAATACCCATTTGCTTCAGAAACGATGGAGTGACAATACTCAATTACTAATTCCTTATCTGGAGCCTGCTGTTACTGTATTAATTTGTAATACACAGTGTTAATATATATACGACAAAAGCCAATTTCTGCCATAAAACTCCCTATGCCTGCTTTAACCCATACACCGCTACTCACAACAATTGCCATCTGCTGTTGCTTTTATATCTTGCTTATCTCTCAATAAAAACATGTTTTGACAGCACTTCAGAATCATTTCCAATGGAAATGATTCAGAAGTGATGTCAAAGCATGTTGTAAATTATTCTAAAGTGCTGTCAATGCATCTTTTTGATGATAAAAATGGAAAATAGAAAATAAACAGCAGACAACAAAAATAATAAGATAGCAGTCTAAGGGTTAAGATAATGTAAACAACAGTAAAACAGCGAGCGGCTGGTAGCCATGTGTTTGTTTGTTTGTTTATTGGTGTTTAACGGCCTATCAACAGCTAAGGTCATGTAAGGCCGGGCAAACGGGTTCGATCCCGTTTTAACCTGCTGCAATTGGGGGAAAATCCCAAAATCAGAACGGAATATTTACATCGAGGAAAAACATATTCAGCCCTGAAAATAGAATAACCTGACCTGGTGCCAGGTCCATACCACACCAAAGTCACTTGAAGGTAGCCATGTGACCTCATCCTCTTCCACACTTACCGAGATAGTGCGTAACTGGGGCGGTTGCCTTGGTAACTACTCGGTTAAATATCTGCTCCAGGATCTCTGCCCGAACCATCTGGTGGGCCTAGAATGGATTTCATTTATTGTTGTTGACCGGCCTATCAACAGCTAAGGTCATTTAAGGCCGGACCAACGGGTTGAAGGGTTGAATCCCGCATGTAACCTGCTGTAGGGGGGGGGGGGGGTTGAGGGGGGGGGGGGGGGGGGGGAAATCCCAAATTCAGAACTGAATATTTATTTTACATCCAAAAACATATATATTCAGTCCAGAAATTAGAATAACACGACCTGGTGCCATACCACACCAACGTCACTTGGCCCCTTCCCCTAAAAGTAATTGTATTAGGAATACACTGCAGCTCCATTATAACGCGGTCACGCATAGCGCGATCTCCATTATAACGCGGGTCTCTCGTGGATCCCAACAAATTATTAAAAAAATTGAGAAAACAAAAAAACAAAGAAAAAAAAAACAAAGAAAAAAAAAATAAAAAAAAAATTGTCCGACGTCGTAGTCATCGTGTAATTAATTGATTCGTGATTTCTGCAAGTTTATTCAAACAACGAAGTTCAAAGTCCATGAAAGGATTATTATTAGTATGTTAGCAAATGTAATACATGTACCTTTAATCAGGTAATCATGTTAATAGGCATATTTATTAATCAATTCAATTACATATAATTGTCGCTAATAAATGGTTGCGTGTTCGATCGCCTTACTTTTTCTTTACTCCCAGGTGTAATATTTAGCGTTCTATAAATAGACTGGTGTTTCAGCATTATCTGGGTATGGGATCACGTGGTCTATTGTTTACACTGCAGCCCACGGCAATCTCGCTTAAATCGTAAATTTCATTCATCAATATGACTTGCAGCGTAAACAATAGATCACGTGACCCCACATCCTGAGATTATGCACGTATCAACCGCATGAATAGGCAGGACACGTGACCATAGGCATTATTTATTATCAATGAATCCGTTTAAGCGTCTGTTGATCGCGAGTAGTATACATTGTAATAAGCGTCTGTCTATCGCGAGCACTATACAACGTAATAAGCATGATTTTATAAATAACTCATATGTTTAATACATTAATACATACAAGTTTGTATGTCATAGGCATTATTTATAATTACTTTAACTTCTGTTCAAATGACATGATTTTATATGGGTCCGTTGTTAATGGAATTCCCGCAATAGTTGGTAACCGAAATGCGAATGATACCAGTAACCCGTGCAGTACCAGTACCCGTGCATGTCCCGAAATTTTATAACGCGGTCGGATTCGATCGCGGTTTGAAATCTTGGACCCCGACCACCGTGTTATAATGGAGCTGCAGTGTAGTCGTATTACTCATATAAAGGGCATAACCACATTTTACTCTCACATACAAGAATGCCAGAAGTACCTGAGGGCCAAACAAGGTCGGTCATGATGAATCCAGATGGTTAAATTACCCATCGCATGCTCCCAACCAAAACTCCATATAATGGAACTCACACTGCAATTACATATACAGAGAACCCCAAGGCTATAAACCTGGGGCCCGTTTCACTAAACTTTGTACGACTAAAGTGTTCGCAAGTGCAAATTTAGGATCGGCTGGAAATTTCAATTGATGGATTTACATTTATTAAGCATAGGCAGCATGTGCAGCCTATGCTCATTAAATGCAAATCCAATAATTGGTAATGTGAAATTTACACTTTCACTTACAAACATTTTAGTCGTACAAAGTTTAGTGAAACGGGCCCACGTTTTCCATACTCAACTCAGGATAACACAGACGCACCATGAGCATCAAAACATGCTGTGAATATTTGTATCCCCTCGGGCACTGGTTATTGTGAATATACATTACAGGTTAATCCAAGTTGAACACGGTTCTGAGTAGAGTACGGAAAAGTTGTAATTTTGGGTCCAGCTATGGCTACAGAATTTTCGTTACGGATAGTTATACATTGTATTTGTTGTTGGTTCTTCTCTGAAGTATATCTTGCGACCACCATTTGAACCGTCTCTCCGAGACATTTCAAATGAGTGGTCACAGCATATACTTTGGACAAGAAATGTGAAAACAGCGGAAAACATTACATTATGCCGACACGGTCCTAATGAATGGTCACACACTTGTACAGAGTGGCCTGCGGTTCTCTTACCAGGCGAATTGCAATTCCTGGAGCGCAGGATTGCAATTCGCGTTCCCATTAATTGCAATTGGACCGCAATCGGACTGCAATAATGTGACTGCGGTCCAAAGAGTTGGTTGCGGAATTGCAATACTTATAGCGCAGTTAGCGCTGCGCTCCGCTTTTAATTGCAGTTTACGCTCCTTTTTTTTCTTTAAACTGCAAAAGAATGACCGCTTTACGCTGCGCTCTGCGGTCAAACCAGCGGACCGCTCTGCTTGACCAATGCGGCAATAAAATCGAAATAGTTGATTTTTTCTGACGAAAAGATATATTTTCCTATCTGTATTTAGCCATTTAAAATCCAATAAAATATACATAAATAGTAGAATTAGGTGTATATATCAGGGTTCCCACTCTTATTGGATGGCCAAATTCAAGGACTTTCAAGGACCTTTTTTTCCATAATTGAAGGACCAAATGAGTGCCGCAGGCATGAGTTTGCTAGGGGGGTTCGGGTGCATGCCCCACCCGAAAAATTTTGAAATATGAGAGGCCAGTTAGTGCAATCTGGTGTCTTTTATTGTCATTTTCCTTGGAACATTTGAATAAATTTTGAGCTGTTTTTTCAAGAGACACTTTCATGAAAAAAAAATGGATGTAAAAAAATGAAAGTTTCATAAACAGGTGCCCTGTAGACTTGGATACATTCGCACATGTCATGGTTTATTCTTTTCAACTACGGATGATACTAGTCGGCAATAAGATTAAGTGTTATTTACTGTAGTGCTCCCATGATTAATCACAATAAGGTCAAAAACTGTAACAAACACGCGGGCCAATGAACAGATGAAAGAAATCACCCCATTGGTCAATATCCGATAAAAATTTAAACATTCAACCAATCGCAAACGGCGTATCAATAAAGCCACAGATAGCGCAAGGGAGATCACCCGTTTGTTTTCGCCCACACACCTGTTCGACCCGGGACGCTTCGGGACCGGGATCAGTTCGCCCCATATACAGAGGGGCGTAACTAGCGAGTGCACAAGCGTTTTCGCGGCATAGACATACAATTTGTTGCACAAAAATATCAACAAGGAGTCTTGGAACGCACAGCCAATAGCCATTTTGGGAATAAACATCAAGAAATTCAGAATTTAAGGACTTTCAAGTACCGTGTCAGATTTTCAAGCACTTTCCAGGCCTTGAATTTTTTTTTTCAAATTCAAGTACTTTCAAGGTTTTCAAGGACCCGTGGGAACCCTGATATATACGCGTAACGCTAAGTTTTTACCGCAAATAGCGAAAGAATGACTGCACAAACGGTATCGCGAAAGAATGACCGCACAAACGGTATCGCGAAAGAATGACCGCACAAACTGGACCGCGAAAGAATGACTGCACAAACAGTATCGCGAAAGAATGACCGCAAAAACGGGACCGCGATTGGACCGCAATTTCAGAGGGGACGAATTGCAATTCAAGTACGGCTGGATTGCAATTCTTGGTAAGAGAATCGCAGACGGGAGTGTATCTATTGGACAAGAAATGGAAACATTCAAAAATGCTGCCAAACTCCGTTTTATTGAGAGAAAAGGCAAACTATGAACAATAACAGACGACAATGTTTTGATCTCGCATTCTAATTGTTCAAATGGTTTGGATCTTGCACCAGTGCCATTTCGTTTGATATTGGCGAGCCAAGGTATTTCTACGCGTTTCCTAGCAAAGCCTGATAAACTTGATATCAAAAGACCCTAGCATGGTATGCAAGGTGTGAGATCACGTGGTTTCCGAACCCGATTTTCCGAAGTGACATAATATGTGACGTCATTTTTACAGTAAATTTTCTTTTCTTTCTAACAAACGGACATACTTTTTATGAGATGTAGCTCACCAAATATGATGGCATATGTGTTTTATGGGTGCTCTGAAAGTTATTTAAAACTTTCACAAAGAATAGAGTACCGTTTATTTCTTACATTCGCATGCTCTAGTTTTTATTTACATTTACGGTAACCGATTCTTTGTCAAAACGACAGAATTATGAGATTAAAGCCACCTATACAATAAAGGGCAACGTGTACCGCATTTGCTGCGGTATATTTCATAAAAAAATGTCATTCCATTAGAAAGATATTAAAGGAAATCTATTGTAAACACATCTAAAAAATATGAGGTCACGCCGTTCAGAAACACGTGATCACACACCTTGGTATTCTGTATCGGGTAGCGCGTTATGCTATTAAATCTTGTTTTTATTGCAATGAACATGGACTGCTTTAATCACATTCATTCGGTAACGTTACGTGACGACCAATGAAACATCCATAACTAGAAATGTGGCCTGTCGGCACACGAATGCCCCCGCTGGCAGCCAAAGAAAACGAGGCATATTTGATTATAAGCCATTTACCCGAGCGTTAAGTTTTCGAACGCACCAAGTCTGTGACCTTGACCCTGGGCTTAGCGGGGGTGGGACGAATGTGGATTTGTCACAGGGCGGTAGAGGACCATTGGAGCAATGCGTGTGTGAAATGTGAAGCAGATCCGAGCAAGGAAACAGAAATTATAAGCGATTTACCCACGTTAAGGTTTCGAAAGCACCAAGTCTGTGACCTGACCCTGGGCTTAGCGGGGGGGCGGGACGAATGTGGGATTTGTCACATGGCGGTAAGAGGACCATTGGAGCAATGCGTGTTTGTGAAAATGTGAAGCAGATCCGAGCAAGGAAACAGAAATTATAAGCCATTTTACCCAGCGTTAAGGTTTCGAAAGCACCAAGTCTGTGACCTTGACCCGGTGGGCTTAGCGGGGGCGGGACGAATGTGGATTTGTCACAGGGCGGTAGAGGACCATTGGAGACAATGCGTGATGTGAAATGTGAAGCAGAATCCGAGCAAGGAAAGAGAATCCGAGCAAGGAAAGAGAAATTATAAGCCATTTACCCAGCGTTAAGGTTTCGAAAGCACCAAGTCTGTGACCTTGACCCTGGGCTTAGCGGGGGCGGGACGAATGTGGATTTGTCACAGGGCGGTAAAGGACCATTGGAGCAATGCGTGTGTGAAATGTGAAGCAGATCCGAGCAAGGAAACAGAAATTATATGCCATTTACCCAGCGTTAAGGTTTCGAAAGTACCAAGTCTGTGACCTTGACCCTGGGCTTAGCAGGGGCGGGACGAATGTGGATTTGTCACAGGGCGGTAGAGGACCATTGGAGGGCAATTGCGTGTGTGAAATGTGAAGAGATCCGAGCAAGGGAAACAGAAATTAAAAGCCCATAACACCCAGCGTTAAGGTTTCGAACGCACCAATCTGTGACCTTGACCCTGGGCTTAGTGGGAGTGGGACGAATGTGGATTTGTCACAGGGCGGCAGAGGACCATTGGAGCAATGCTTGTGTGAAATGTGAAGCAGATCCGAGCAAAGGAAACAGACCAAATTATAAGGCATTTACCCAGAATGTAAGGTTTCGAACGCAACCAAATGTCTGTTTACTTAAATGAACCTTGACCCTCCCTGGGCTTAGCGGGGGCGGGACGAATGTGGACTGTCACAGGGCGGTAGAGGACCATTGGAGCAATGCGAAATGTGTGAAATTATAAGTGCAAGCACGATGCCGAGCATGGAAGGAAACAGAAATTATAAGCAGGTTTACCCAGCGTTAAGGTCTTTCGAACGCTTTACCAAGTCTGTGACCTTGACCCTGGGCTTAGCGGGGGCGGGACGAATGGGATGTGTGATCTGTCCACAGGGCGGCTAGTTAGGTTTGGACCAATTGGAGCAATGACGTGTGTGAAATGTGAAGCAGATCCGAGCCAGGAAACAGAAATTATAAGCATTTACCCAGCGTTAGCTTTTCAAACGCATCAAGTCGTGAGCCTTGACCCTGGGAAACTTAGCATGGGAGTGGGACGAATGATGGATTTGTCACAGGGCGGCAGAGGACCATTGGAGCAATGCGTGTGTGAAATGTGAAGCAGATCCGAGCAAGGAAACAGAAATTATAAGGCATTTACCCAGTGTTAAGGTTTTCGAACGCACCAATCTGTGACCTTGACCCTGGGCTTAGCGGGGGCGGGACGAATGTGGATTTGTCACAGGGCTTGGTAGAGGACCATTGGTTAGCAATGCGTGTGTGAAATGTGAAGGGCAGATCCGAGCAAGGAAACAGAAATATAAGGAAACATTAGGCATTTACCCGCGTTAAGGTTTTCGAACACACCAAGTCTGTGACCTTGACCCTGGACTTAGCGGGGGCGGGACGAATGTGGATCTGTCACAGGGCGGTAGAGGACCATTGGAGCAATGCGTGTGTGAAATGTGAAGCAGATCCGAGCAAGGAAACAGAAATTATAAGCGATTTACCCAGCGTTAAGGTTTCGAAAAAGCACCAAGTCTGTGACCTTGACCCTGGGCTTAGCGGGGTGGGGGGGCGGGACGAATGTGGATTTGTCACATGGCGGTAGAGGACCATTGGAGCAATGCGTGTGTGGAAATGTGAAAGCAGATCCGAGCAAGGAAACAGAAATTATAAGCCATTTACCCAGCGTTAAGGTTTCGAAAGCACCAAGTCTGTGACCTTGACCCTGGGCTTAGCGGGGGCGGGACGAATGTGGATTTGTCACAGGGCGGTAGAGGACCATTGGAGCAATGCGTGTGTGAAATGTGAAGCAGATCTGAGCAAGGAAACAGAAATTATAAGCCATTTACCCAGCGTTAAGGTTTCGGGACGTACGTACGTACGTACGTACGGACGCCGGTAACACTATATGCCCCCCTCACCATTCGGTGGCGGGGGCATAAAAAGTAGTTTCGAATACAGATTGTCCCCGTACATTGCAGCAGTGTCAATGACTGATATAAGCATTTTGTTATCAGTCAATATGTATTTGGTCAATGCGTATATAGATGCCTGATAAAGAAATAGTTCAGATATGTGGCTGTTACTGGAGAAATGGGTCTTATCGAGTTGCGACCAGTGTAGATCCAGATCAGCCTGTGCATTCGCACAGTCTGATCAGGATCTGCACTGTTCGACATTCTGTCAATGCAACACCCGTCATGCTTCTAACAAGAAATATTTCATAATAGATTGTTATCCGGCTACAGGAGTGTAGTATTTGATCTGGAGCTACACTGGTCACAAATACCATAAGCCCCATTTCTCCAGTCACAGCCACATATAGGAAAACCATTTTGAATGAATTGAATGCTTGATTTGGGCTTTGACGGCTGTTTAACAAGGTCATCATTTTTCAGGTGACACAATGTCAACCACTGATTATTGTTCAAGGCACATGGACCAATGCCACAAGCATGACTATATCGTACGCACAGCAAGCGGGTGTGATAAAAAAATAAAAACAAGAAATGGCATCGTTAAACGAAGCTTATCCCCTCGCTAGCAGCCTTGATAATACATGTAATAATAATAATTAAAACTAGAAATGTGGCCTGTCGGCACACGAATGCCCCCGCTGGCAGCCAAAGAAAACGAGGCATATTTGAATTTAAGCCATTTACCCGAGTGTTAAGGTTTTGAACGCACCAAGTCGAAGGCATTTACCCAGCGTTAAGGTTTCGAACGCACCAAGTCTGTGACCTTGACCCTGGGCTTAGCGGGGGCGGGACGAATGTGGATTTGTCACAGGGCGGTAGAGGACCATTGGAGCAATGCGTGTGTGAAATGTGAAGCAGATCCGAGCCAGGAAACAGAAATTATAAGGCATTTACCCAGCGTTAAGGTTTCGAACGCACCAAGTCTGTGACCTTGACCCTGGGCTTAGCGGGGGCGGGACGAATGTGGATTTGTCACAGGGCGGTAGAGGACCATTGGAGCAATGCGTGTGTGCAATGTAAAGCAGATCCGAGCAAGGAAACAGAAATTATAAGGCATTTACCCAGCGTTAAGGTTTCGAACGCACCAAGTCTGTGACCTTGACCCTGGGCTTAGCGGGGGCGGGACGAATGTGGATTTGTCACAGGGCGGTAGAGGACCATTGGAGCAATGCGTGTGTGCAATGTGAAGCAGATCCGAGCAAGGAAACAGAAATTATAAGGCATTTACCCAGCGTTAAGGTTTCGAACGCACCAAGTCTGTGACCTTGAGACCCTGGGCTAGCGGTGGGGGCGGACGAATGTGGATTTGTCACAGGGCGGTAGAGGACCATTGGAGCAATGCGTGTGTGAAAATGTGAAGCAGGATCCGAGCAAGGAAACAGAAATTATAAGGCATTTACCCAGCGTTAATGTTTCGTTTCGAAACGCACCAAGTCTGTGACCTTACACCTGGGCTTAGCGGGGGCGGGACGAATGTGGATTTGTCACAGGGCGGTAGAGGACCATTGGAGCAATGCGTGTGTGAAATGTGAAGCAGATCCGAGCAAGGAAACAGAAATTATAAGGGATTTACCCAGCGTTAATGTTTCGAACGCACCAAGTCTGTGACCTTCACCCTGGGCTTAGCGGGGGCGGGACGAATGTGGATTTGTCACAGGGCGGTAGAGGACCATTGGAGCAATGCGTGTGTGCAATGTAAAGCAGATCCCGAGCAAGGAAACAGAAATTATAAGGCATTTACCCAGCGTTAAGGTTTCGAAACGCACCAAGTCTGTGACCTTCACCCTGGGCTTAGCGGGGGCGGGACGAATGTGGATTTTGTCACAGGCGGTAGAGGACCATTGGAGCAATGCGTGTGTGCAATGTGAAGCAGATCCGAGCAAGGAAACAGAAATTATAAGGCATTTACCCAGCGTTAGGTTTCGAACGCACCAAGTCTGTGACCTTGACCCTGGGCTTAGCGGGGGCGGGACGAATGTGGATTTGTCACAGGGCGGTAGAGGACCATTGGAGCAATGCGTGTGTGCAATGTGAAGCAGATCCGAGCAGTAAACAGAAAATTATAAGCATTTACCCAGCGTTAAGGTTTCGAACGCACCAAGTCTGTGACCTTGACCCTGGGCTTCGCGGGGGCGGGACGAATGTGGATTTGTCACAGGGCGGTAGAGGACCATTGGAGCAATGCGTGTGTGAAATGTGAAGCAGATCCGAGCAAGGAAACAGAAATTATAAGGCATTTAACCAGCGTTAAGGTTTCGAACGCACCAAGTCTGTGACCTTCACCCTGGGCTTAGCGGGGGCGGGACGAATGTGGATTTGTCACAGGGCGGTAGAGGACCATTGGAGCAATGCGTGTGTGAAATGTGAAGCAGATCCGAGCAAGGAAACAGAAATTACTAGAAATGTGGCCTGTCGGCACACGAATGCCCCCGCTGGCAGCCAAAGAAAACGAGGCATATTTGATTATAAGCCATTTACCCGAGCGTTAAGGTTTCGAACGCACCAAATCTGTGACCTTGACCCTGTGCTTATCGGGGGCAGGACGAATGTGGATTTGTCACAGGGCGGTAGATGACCATTGGAGCACTGTGTGTGTGAAATGTGAAGCAGATCCGAGCAAAGAAACAGAAATTATAAGCCATTTAACCGAGCGTTAAGGTTTCGAACGCACCAAGTCTGTGACCTTGACCCTGGGCTTAGCGGGGGCGGGACGAATGTGGATTTGTCACAGGGTGGTAGAGGACCATTGGAGCAATGCGTGTGAGAAATGTGACGCAGATCCGAGCAAGGACACAGACATTATAAGCCATTACCCAAGTTTTAAGGTTTCAAATGAACCAAGTCTGTGACCTTGACCCTGGGCTTAGCGGGGGCGGGACGAATGTGGATTTGTCACAGGGCAGTAGAGGACCATTGGAGCAATGCGTGTGTGAAATGTGAAGCAGATCCGAGCAAGGACACAGAAATATAGCCAATTACCCAGCGTTAAGGTTTTGAACGCACCAAGTACCTCTGACCTTGACCCTGGGCTTAGCGGGGGCGGGACGAATGTGGATTTATCACAGGGCGGTAGAGGACCATTGGAGCAATGCGTGTGTGAAATGTGAAGCAGATCCGAGCAAGGAAACAGAAATTATAAGCCATTTACCCAGCGTTAAGGTTTGAAACGCACCAAGTCTGTGACCTTGACCCTGGGCTTAGCGGGGGCGGGACGAATGTGGATTTGTCACAGGGCGGTAGAGGACCATTGGAGCAATGCGTGTGTGAAATGTGAAGCAGATCCGAGCAAGGAAACAGAAATTATAAGCCATTTACCCAGCGTTAAGGTTCGGGACGTACGTATCGTACGTTACGTACGATACGTACGTACGTACGTACGGACACCGGTAACACTATATGCCCCCCTCACCATTCGGTGGCGGGGGCATAATAAGGCATTTACCCAGCGTTAAGGTTTCGAACGCACCAAGTCTGTGACCTTCACCCTGGGCATTAGCAGGGGGCGGGACGAATGTGGATTTGTCACAGGGCGGTTTAGAGGGACCATTGGAGCAATGCGTGTGTGAAATGTGAAGCAGATCCGAGCAAGGAAACAGAAATTATAAGGCATTTTACCCAGCGTTAAGGTTTCGAACGCACCAGTCTGTGACCTTGACCCTGGGCTTAGCGGAGGGCGGGACGAATGTGGATTTGTCACAGGGCGGGTAGAGGACCATTGGAGCAATGCGTGTGTCAATGTGAAGCAGATCGAGCAAAGGAAACAGAAATTATAAGGCATTTACCCAGCATTAAGGTTTCGAACGCACCAAGTCTGTGACCTTGACCCTGGGCTTAGCGGGGGCGGGACGAATGTGGATTTGTCACAGGGCGGTAGAGGACCATTGGAGCAATGCGTGTGTGAAATGTGAAGCAGATCCGAGCAAGGGAAAACAGAAATTATAAGGCATTTAACCAGCGTTAAGGTTTCGAACGCACCAAGGTCTGTGACCTTCACCCTGGGCTTAGCGGGGGGCGGGACGAATGTGGATTTGTCACAGGGCGGTTAGAGGACCATTGGAGCAATGCGTGTGTGAAATGTGAAGCAGAATCCGAGCAAGGAAACAGAAATTATAAGGCATTTTACCCAGCGTTAAGGTTTTCGAACGCACCAAGTCTGTGACCTTGACCCTGGGCTTAGCGGGGCTGGGACGAATGTGGATTTGTCACAGGGCGGTAGAGGACCATTGGAGCAATGCGTGTGTGAAATGTGAAGCAGATCCGAGCAAGAAACAGAAATTATAAGGCATTTACCCAGCGTTAATAAGGTTTCGAACGCACCAAGTCTGTGACCTTGACCCTGGGCTTAGCGGGGGGCGGGACGAATGTGGATTTGTCACATGGGCGGTAGAGGACCATTGGAGCAATGCTGTGTGCAATGTGAAGCAGATCCGAGCAAGGAAACAGAAATTATAAGGCATTTACCCAGCGTTAAGGTTTCGAACGCACCAAGTCTGTGACCTTGACCCTGGGCTTAGCGGGGGCGGGACGAATGTGGATTTGTCACAGGGCGGTAGAGGACCATTGGAGCAATGCGTGTGTGAAATGTGAAGCAGATCCGAGCAAGGAAACAGAAATTATAAGGACATTTACCCAGCGTTAAGGTTTCGAACGCACCAAGTCTGTGACCTTGACCCCTGGGCTTAGCGGGGGGCGTACGAATGTGGATTTGTCACAGGGCGGTAGAGGACCATTTGGGCAATGCGTGTGTGAAATGTGAAGCAGATCCGAGCAAGGAAACAGAAATTATAAGACATTTACCCAGCGTTAAGGTTTCGGGACGTACGTACGTACGTACGTACGTACGTACGGACACCGGTAACACTATATGCCCCCCTCACCATTCGGTGGCGGGGGCATAATAATAACAAGAGCTGTAGGAGAACAGCATAGCTTGACTACGAGGGTTGTCGATGTACACATAGCTAGACAAAGAAGGTGGCCGCGGCCCGCATAAAAACCTTAACCAAGGTTGACTAAATAACGAAGTAATCCTAGTATAAAAGTAGGTCAAGGTCAAATATAAGTCCGGGATTATTGATGTACATCACTAGGAGATGAAGATGTCCAAGTATGGTTGCTGTAGGCCCAGGAGTATTCCATATACAAGCTTGACTATAAACCTTAACCAAGTTTGAGTACAAACCTTAACCAAGGGGAAATAAGTAAGTAATTAAAGGTTAAATGTAGGTCAAGGTAAAATATAGGTCAGGGTTTATTGATGTACATCCCTATGAGAAAAAGTTATCCAAGTATGGTGTCTGTATGCACAATAGTATTCCATCTACAAGCTTGACTAAAAACCTTAACCAAGGTTGACTAAAACCCTTAACCAAGGGGAATTAAGTAAGTAATTCAAGAGGAAATGTAGGTCAAGGTCAAATATTGATCAGGGGCTATTGATGTACATCCCTATGAGAAAAGGTTGTCCAAGTATGGTGTCTGTATGCACAATAGTATTCCATCTACAAGCTTGACTAAAAACCTTAACCAAGGTTGACTAAAAACCTTAAGCAATGGGAATTAAGTAAGTAATTCAAGAGGAAATGTAGGTCAAGGTCAAATATAGATCAGGGGTTATTGATGTACATCCCTATGAGAAAAAGTTGTCCAAGTATGGTGTCTGTATGCACAATAGTATTCCATCTACAAGCTTGACTAAAAACCTTAACCAAGGTTGACTAAAAACCTTAACCAAGGGGAATTAAGTAAGTAATTCAAGAGGAAATGTAGGTCAAGGTCAAATATTGATCAGAGTTATTGATGTACATCCCTTATGAGAAAAGGTTGTCCAAGTATGGTGTCTGTATGCACAATAGTATTCCATCTACAAGCTTGACTAAAAACCTTAACAAAGGTTGACTAAAAACCTTAACCAAGGGGAAATAAGTAAGTAATTAAAGGTTAAATGTAGGTCAAGGTAAAATATAGGTCAGGGTTTATTGATGTACATCCCTATGAGAAAAAGTTATCCAAGTATGGTGTCTGTATGCACAATAGTATTCCATCTACAAGCTTGACTAAAAACCTTAACCAAGGTTGACTAAAACCCTTAACCAAGGGGAATTAAGTAAGTAATTCAAGAGGAAATGTAGGTCAAGGTCAAATATTGATCAGGGGCTATTGATGTACATCCCTATGAGAAAAGGTTGTCCAAGTATGGTGTCTGTATGCACAATAGTATTCCATCTACAAGCTTGACTAAAAACCTTAACCAAGGTTGACTAAAAACCTTAAGCAATGGGTAATTAAGTAAGTAAATTCAAGAGGTGTAGGTCAAGGTCAAATATAGATCAGGGGTTATGATGTACATCCCTATGAGAAGTTGTCCAAGTATGGTGTCTGTATGCACAATATGTTCCATCTACAAGTCAACTTGACTAAAAACCTTAACCAAGGTTGACTAAAAACCTTAACCAAGGGGAATTAAGTAAGTAATTCAAGAGGAAATGTAGGTCAAGGTCAAATATAGATCAGAGGTTATTGATGTACATCCCTATGAGAAAAGGTTGTCCAAGTATGGTGTCTGTACGCACAATAGTATTCCATCTACAAGCTTGACTAAAAACCTTAACAAAGGTTGACTAAAAACCTTAACCAAGGGGAATTAGTAAGTAACAAGTGACCTTAAAAGGAATTAACCAGTGACTACCTAACAAGATTAAAAGTAAAAATAACCAAGTAATTGGTTAAAGGTCAAGGTCAAATATAGGTCAGGGGTTGTTGATGTACATCACTAGGAGATGAAGTTGTACAAGTATGGTGGGTGTAGGGCCAGGAGTATTCCATATACAAGCTTGATTAAAAACCTTAACCACGGCGTGACGGTGACGCCGACGCCGGGGTGACTACATAAGCTCCAACTATTCTTTGAATAGTCGAGCTAATAACTATTCTTCGAATAGTCGAGCTAAAAAAAGCACAAAAAACACACAAGTCTTCAGTGACCTTGACCATGGGTGGTCGAACGTGGGTGGTATGCAAAACAAAGCACCATCCCTAGCCACACATTGTGGCCAAATATTATCAAAATCGATGAAGCGGTTCATGAGTTATTGAGAAATGTTTGGTGAGTACGTACATGAACTAAATCTATATCCCCTCAGTAAGGGGATACAAAATAGTTTGGAGAAAGAATGAGGGCTCCTTTCCATAAAACTGTGACATACCTTGAAGGTGTTGATGAGTATCTTTGCCCCGAGCTGGCAGGCCCTTTGGGAGGGCCCGGAGTGGGTTGGGGGCGGCACATCTATCCGGCCAAACACCGCCCGGGGCCCGAACGCGTCCATCAGGATAAAGCCCATCTGAACCAGGCCCTGTACAACATGGTCCCAGCCAAACGTGCTGAAAGTCAAGACCAATAAAACAACTTGATATAATTTCATAAGATGGAATGAATGCTGAAAACCGCATGCAAAAATAATAAATACTTAAAAAGTTAAAAGGGTTTGAAATATTTAATTAGCTGAAACATGTGCATTCCACTAAAACAACAACAACAAACAATTTTGTATTTATAATTACATGTATATAGAGGATATTCCATCATACAATTTGAATAGCGGGAAATAATACACAAGTGTGTCAGCATCCGCTTAAGCAATGAGTGAGCGAATGAACGAGTTTGAGTGAGCGAATGAACGAGTTGTTTGCACGGTCACCGATGGACACCAGTGTATTATTTCTGCTCTTCAAATATGTATGATGGAATATCCTATTTTTTACACTTCAACGGTGGATATATATAGTCTATATTTAGTCTATTTTTGAGATCATAATCAATGAATTGTGCTGTGCGCATGCATAGTTACACAATGATGTGTTTCCTGCGTCTTGACACCACATTGTGTGATGTCAAATGTGACGTCATGTAAACTTTTTGAAATCCAAATTACGCAGCTGTTTCTATCAACTAGATATATTTGAGTGCATGTTTGGAATGTGTTCAATTACATTAACATTCTACATTAGTCGAGACCCTTTCCAAGTTTTCAAATAACTTTATTTTGATTGTAATAAAAATTAAAACATTTTGCATGGTAGCTTGTGGTTTCCAAGAAGCAAGCAATTACAGGTGTTCTCTTCACTGTGTATTATTTGTAAGGAGTTGATTACAAGTTTTCTCTCACAGCGAAACCTGTGCAAATAACTCGCAAAAGTGTAATAAATATCTTAATTCTATTTTGTTTCACATCAACTTGATAGTTGATAAATGGCAGACAAACCTGTTTTGTACCGTCTCGAGAACGAAGTCCTCCATGCTGCCAGAATCAGTGACCACCTCCTGGACCCAGTGGGATTGTTCGAGTCTCTCCGTGTCCTTGTAACTCTTCAACACTATCCCTTTCAAGAAGTCGTAAATCTGGCGTATACAAAAGGTCAATATCAAAAGACACCGGCTGATACAGGTCTACGGAATAACCTCTATTTAACACATTTGCTTGATGTATCAGGTGAAAGAGCTTTATAATGGCCGAATACGTACTGACTGACAACATATTGCTGTATCAGGCATTGACCCGATACAAATATCCGGGTTACAATAAATTAAAAACTAACATTTCATTGGTCGAATGGCGTCACATGACGTTACCGAATTACCTCAGTGAAATGACGTCACAGAAACAAGTCTGCGTTCTTGTTAACGAAAGCAACATGATAATTGCTCATTATGTAGCCAAAAACGTTACCGGATAAATAGAACACCATGCTAGTGTATTTCTCGACAAGCTTCGGAATTCCTACGCGTTGCCTAGCCTTGCCTGATAAACTTGATATCATTCATACTAGCCTGGTATTCTCTATGTACAGATCTAGATGCAAGGAAAAACAGTATACCTCCTGTATACCCAAAAATGTGTCAAGACTAACCTTGACATGGATATAAGTGGGGGTCTTAAATATGTTACAGGATGACTGAGGTGCATCAGAGTAATGCACATGTTGATCATACAGTAGTTTCATGAAAGGAAACTATGAGACAATGATGAATGTTGTGACCGTACTGAGACTGTGACCTTGATCTAGGCAGTAGTAGGGGCAGACATGGGTTTGTCACAGTATGAAGAAGACCAGTCGATCGGCTTCGGCATTGCTTTGAATGCAGAAAATTCCAACCCAGATATCGCATGGATTTAAAAGCAAGATAAACGTTGGAACGCGATAAAACTAGATTTGTCAGTAAGCATGGGTTTATGCTGATGTCACGTGGTCCGAAACCACTAGATTTGTCAGCAAGCATGGGTTTATGCAGATGTCACGTGGTCTGAAACCACTAGATTTGTCAGTAAGCATGGGTTTATGCTGATGTCATGTGGTCCGAAACCACCAGATTTGTCAGCATGCATAGGTTTATGCTGATGTCACGTGGTCCGAAACCGCTAGATTTGTCAGCAAGCATGGGCTTATGCTGATGTCACGTGGTCCGAAACCACTAGATTTGTCAGCAAGCATGGGTTTATGCTGATGTCACGTGGTCAGAAACCGCTAGATTTGTCAGCAAGCATGGGTTTATGCTGATGTCACATGGTCAGAAACTGCTAGATTTGTCAGCAAGCATGGGTTTATGCTGATGTCACGTGGTCAGAAACCACTAGATTTGTCAGTAAGCATGGGCTTATGCTGATGTTACGTGGTCCGAAACCACTAGATTTGTCAGCATGCATGGGTTTATGCAGATGTCACATGGTCCGAAACCAGTAGATTTGTCAGCAAGCATAAGTTTATGCTGATGGCACGTGGTCCGAAACCACTAGATTTGTCAGCATGCATGGGTTTATGCAGATGTCACGTGGTCCGAAACCACTAGATTTGTCAGCATGCATGGGTTTATGCAGATGTCACGTGGTCCGAACAACTAGATTAATTTGTCAGCAAGCATGGGTTTATGCAGATGTCACATGGTCAGAAACCGATGTCACATGGTCCATGAAAGGAAACCTGAGCATTAAAGTTTTTGAAGCACCAAGTATGTGACCTTGACCCTGGGCTTGGCGGGGGCAGGACGAACGTGGATTTGGCACAGGGCGGTAGAGGACCATTATAGCAATGCGTATATGAAGTATGAAGCTGATCCGTGGAAGGGAACAGAAATTATAAGATATTTACCCGAGCGTTAAAGTTTTTGAAGAACCAAGTATGTGACCTTGACCCTGGGCTTGGCGTAGGAGAAACGTGGATTTGGCACAGGGTGGTAGAGGACCATTAGAGCAATGCGTATATGAAGAATGAAGCTGATCCGTGAAAGAAAACAGAAATTATAAGATATTTACCTGAGCGTTAAAGTTTTTGAAGCACTAAGTATGTGACCTTGACCCTGGGCTTGGCAGGGGAAGGACGAACATGGATATGGCACAGGACAGTAGAGGACCATTAGAGCAATGCGTATATGAAATATGAAGCTGATCGGTGAAAGCAAACAGAAATTATAAGATATTTACCCGAGCGTTAAAGTTTTTGAAGCACCAAGTATGTGACCTTAACCCTGGGCTCGGCGGGAGCAGGATGAACGTGGATTTGGCACAGGGCAGTAGAGGATCATTACAGCAATGCATATATGAAGTATGGAGATGATCCGTGAAAGACAACAGAAATTATAAGATATTTACCTGAGCATTAAAGTTTTTGAAGCACTAAGTATGTGACCTTGACCCTGGGTTTGGCGGGGGCAGGACGAACGTGGATTTGGCACAGGACAGTAGAGGACCATCAGAGCAATGCGTATATGAAATATGAAGCTGATCCGTGAAAGAAAACAGAAATTATAAGATATTTACCTGAGCGTTAAAGTTTTTGAAGCACTAAGTATGTGACCTTGACCCTGGGCTTGGCGGGGGCAGAACGAACGTGGATTTGGTACAGGGCGGTAGAGGACCATTAGAGCAATGTGTATATGAAATATGAAGCAGATCGGTCGAAGGATGAAGAAATTCTGAGAAATTTACCCGAGCGTTAAAGTTTTGTGACGGACGGACGGACGGACGGACGGACGGACGGACGGACGGACAAGGGTAACACTAAATGCCCCCTCCACTATCGTGGTGGGGCATAACAAGGTGTTCCATGAAAGGAAACAGAAGTTATAAGACATTTACCCAACGTTAAGTTTATGAATGTGACAAGTTTGTGACCTTGGCCTTGGGGTAAGGGCTGAGTGGTGGGTCATGGATTTGCTACAGCATGATAGAGGGTCATCTGAGGAATGCATGTATGAAAATAACAAGGTGTTCCATGAAAGGAAACAGACGTTATAAGACATCTACCCAATGTTAAGTTTATGAATGTGCCAAGTTTGTGACCTTGACCTAGGGGTAAGGGCTGGTTGGTGGGTCATGGATTTGCTACAGCATGATAGAGGGTCATCTGAGGAATGCATGTATGAAAGGAAACAGAAGTTATAAGACATTTACCCAACGTTAAGTTTGTGGACGACGCCGACGCCGATGACGACGACGCCGGGGGTATGCCATAAGCTCTTCTGCACTTCGTGCAGGCGAGCTAAAAATGCAATGAATTGTCGTCCGCTATTTTTGAACAATTTATAGCCCAGAAATTTCCCAGCATGCAGAGTTAAGACACCCAACAATGGATATTGAGCTTGTATGTGGGGTGTCCTGTGGACAACCTGCTGTCAGCCCCTAATTGATCGATTAATTGGGGGTTCAACAGCAAGGACATATACAGACTGGACTGCATCAGGTAACGAGCTTTGTATTGGCTGAATGCGTACTGACTCATAACATATTTCTGTTTCAGGCATTGACCTGACATGAATATCCAGGATACAACTGAAAACTGACGTTTCATTAGTCGGACGGCGTCACACGATATTACCGAATTACGTCAGTGGAATGACGTCACAGAAACAAGTGCGTGTTCTTTTCAATCCAAAAAACGTCATAATTGCTCATTATGTAGCCAAAAACGTATAAATAGAATAGCATTAAAGTGACTCTTGATATCAAGTTTATTAGGCCAGGCTTGATATCCAAAGACACTAGCCTGGTATTCTATAGGGGAGCAATGAAAAATTCAGCATTAACAATACATCATTGTAAGACAGTGTCCTGATCCAATGCCAGGCACCATTACTACACCAGACCATTCAGCCCCAGATATGTATCCTAGTAATATTACCCTTGAGGGGTAAAATTACTAGGATTCACATATGGGGCTGCGGCCTTGTAATGACAATGCTGTGCCCTACCTGATCCTCAAACCTGTGTATCCGTGCGAGGGAGAGACAGAGAGCCAGGTTGAACGGAGCCAGGATCTTCGTGGCACTGCACGCCTGGTTATTCTGTCAGATACAAGTCGGCAGTCAATATCAAATAGGAGATTGTTTTAACCCTTTCACCCCTAAGTAACTGGAATGGATGTTGATATGTTAATTTTGCAACCAATCCAATCATCACAAAATGATTACCAGAATAGTCCATTTATGAAAAGGGGGTGTTTTTGTCCTCAAAAATATGAAAATTACTTGCAAAAAGTGCAGATCCTGATCAGACAGCTCGGCACGCGCCGGCTCATCAGGATCTACACGTTTTGCCAATAACACTATAAAGGCCTGTGGTGTTGAAAGGGTTAAAGGCACTGGGTCACCAATATGCACAGAAACAGATAAAATAGATGAGCAAACATATTTTAAAAGTAGATTTCTATTGTATTTCCAATTGTGATTTTGAATGTTTCAGATAAGTACATAAGTGATGATTTTACTTATTAGTGAAAATTCATTTCATTATAGACATGTATTGTAAATGTAAAAAAATAATTGGGGTTGGTAAAATAAATGTATAAATGTCTATAATATTGAAAAAATAACTGGAATTGTGAAAAATAACTTTTGTGCAAATGACGGTTTCTACGTAAATTTTATTAGAATGGGACTACGATTCAATAGGTGATATAGTATTATCATGCCACAACTAAAACACACATATTTCACTCATTGCACTTCATGTATGAACATTTAACAAAATGTTTACGCTTCTTTCTCCAATTTGCACAAGTGATGCCAATGTGATGGACGTTGTCAGCTAAATAACCAATATACATGGGAGTTCTTTCAAGTCAGCTATAACTATGTTTATTATATGACTAAGTATTTATTTCAGGCATTCTAACTGGCCGAAACACGGCACCGTGATTATCTACAAATTGGTTGTAGACCTCTGAACGGTTTGTTTACACGAATAAGCACTCTCGGAGCGCGAAACCGGTCCGAGATGTGTTTATTCATGTAAACAAACCTATTGTTCACCTCCTAAGAGCGCATGCGTAAAACGGAATTATAACTAAATATAAAGTCTATTCAACTATTGTTTTGAAACACACGATTTATTTCTGGAGAAGTTTTTTGTGGGAGGGAAATCATGGTAAGGGTCATATAATAAAACAATTACCGTATTCTTGCGATTATAAGTCGCATTTTTTTTACTCAGATTTGTATCCCAGAAAGCCCGTCTTATAAATACATGTAGATACATGAGCATTTTTTTCCACCCGAAATATTGACATAAACGACCAAAAATCAAACAAATAAAATGCGTTCCTATATTTCTTGTTGTTATAGTCTTTGGGGTAAAATCCGGTATTGGAATATTGGATTTGTATTCTAAACAGTTCGCGCCTTACTCGCGCCTTACTCGTTCCGGCCCTGTGTCACATTCGGTACACATTTTCTATACCGAAGGCGATGTGTATACCAAGATCAGATCCGGTCGACATTTTCTCTGCCGAATCACAATCTGGCCTCTATCATTTTAATTATCTTTTGAAAACATTTACTGGGCCTATATCGGTCGGTGTCATTTTGCCATGAAAAATATTGCACGACGCCATTAACGGTAAATCCCAATATGTATACCGTAATACAATTCCACGAAAGTTATAAAACTCCATCATTAGTTTCGAAACTGTGTGTTTACACGATGCTGATGAAAGTGGCAAGCCTAAGTCAGCTGGCCGACATCAAGCACACCGCGTGTCAAGATTTACAACACAAAGCCGTATAAAATATCAATACACGCGGTTGCTGACGTCAGTTTCGTATTCGTCACTAAACTGCTACCCTGTCTGATGCATCCCAGTGAAACAATACTACCGAGAACCAGACTCTATTTATGACACGGCAAACGTGTTTATGTGAATTGGGTCTCTATCTCTCACAAATCCCGGCTTATTGCATTATCGGTGGATTCGCGTAGACTGCACATGGTTTACAATGTTCGCCAATCTCTAAATAAAAACATTATAATTACGTCAGCGGACAATGCAAATTTGTCATAGCTATAGGCTGCTTTCAGCGTCATTTACGGAAGATACGACTGATTTTGAAATATTACATAGGCGAAAGTTGTGTGTTGCTTTGTGGAAAAAAATCGATAACACCCATGGTGCAGTCGTGTCAACTAACATGTGTCTTATGTCATCATTCAGCACGAGGCTGTAAACTGTGAGACCTTAAGGCTATGTTTTGAAATTGCACTGATTGGTCAACACGCCTTTTGATGTGCCGCAGACGTGGCGAACGTGCGACTTTCATCCTCGCATCATGGGGGGCAATCAGTTACCCATTTCATGCTGAGGATAGGCTTGTGTTTGCGGAAAATCCTAAATATTTTCCTTCTATGCACTCAGAAGTATATGCCGCGACCACCATTTAAACCGTTTCGTCGAGACGGTTCAAATGAGAGGTCACAAAATATACTTTCAGTGAGAAATAACAAAAATAATATATTTAATAAAGTTCATATCCGTAAATGTGTATTCCGATATTGATTTCGAAAAAAGTTTCCGTAAATGGTGGAGATAATACATACCGCAATCAATAATTAACAATATAATACCATTTTCGGCAGCAATATGATCGCAAATATAACACGATTTCTGACAATAGTCTGTTATACATTTAACACGATTTTGATATACAAATAGGCAAACAAATCGGGAGCCAATGCACAGCCGTGTACTAACCGAGCACGTGTTATAGTGAAGCGTGTACTACCGAGTTCACAGTGTAATTGAAGATACTAGAAAACAGTGAAATACGGACCGGGGAATCACGGACATAGAGTCGGCAAATTACGGACAGAGCAAACCATGATAGGGAAAATACAGACAAAAACGTCCAAGGTACGAATAAAAAAACAGTGCGGGGGAATAAATAACAACAACTCGGCGATTCTTTTTTTTTTTTTTATTTTGTTCGGAAAATTGGGTGCGTCTTATAATCTCATGTAGACATTTTCCCCCAGATTTTGGACTGAAAATAGGGGTGCGTCTTATACACTCTTGCGACCTATAATCGGCAGAATACGGTATAGTCTTTTGAGTCGGTGTACATGAGATTTACGGACCTTCGAAAAGTGATGTTCAACATCTCATGTACACAGACTTAAAAAACAATAATTGTATAATATATCACTTTCAACGAACCGTTGACTGAAAAACACCGATTTTGCATTTGAGACACGCCATGTGATTTCGTACCTACGAGCATGTGTGATATTTCATGACAAATATTTACAAGATTTATGACAGTTTCCGTAAATGATGTTGAAAATTGACAAATTGTTCAAAGCAAATGCAGAATTGAATTTACGCATTTGCTATGAAAAATTTGTCATCTTTCGACGTCATTTACAGAAAATATCACAGTTTCTGAAAATATTTCATGAAAAACGCACATCTTAGGTACAAAATCACATGGTATGTCTCATCTGAGAAGAGTTTTGTTTGTTTGTTTGTTTATAATAACCTGACCTGGTGCCAGGTCCATACCACACCAAAGTCACTTGGCAAATCCCCTAAAAGTAATAGGATTACGAATAATTGTAATACAGTAGAAACTCTGAATACCGGACCCTCTAAATACCGGAATCCTCCCGAAACCGAACAATTTTCATAGTCCCGATTTAGTTCCTTCTTCGTTCAATGTACTAAAAAACCTCTGAATACCGGATCCTCTGAATTCCGGACGGATCAGAATTGCTAAAATCACCAAGCGCCCGCGGCAGGGGATAAATTTCACACAATAGTCGTGTTGGATTTCATGTCAGACAGGTGTGATAAGAGAGACGTTACGCATTTTACACGGTCCACAAGTCAAGTCACATGGTCGGGGCTGTTTATTTGTAAAAGGATGTTTTGTGTCTCACAACCTACAAATATTTCCGAGCATGTGATCGACGCGTGATATTGGAAAACCGACCAATGAAACCGGACTTTCGTCAAAACAAAGAAGAATACTCGATATTTACATTTACAAATCGGGCCGTGTTTGGTCTTGAATTAAATAGCGAAAAACATGCCGCTATTTTCCATTGAAGACTTAAATCGATTGATGCGGCTGTAATTGACGACGGCAGGTATATGTAAGGTAGTTATGAGGTCAAATAATCATTGAAAATTGCCGATTAGTCTTCGCTAATTGGAGTACACGTTTAGTGACAAACCAATTTACACACCTTGAGTAAGAATAGTGAAAAACCTCTAAAAACCGGAAACCTCTCTAAACCGGACTTTTTATCCCATCCGCAGGCTGTCCGGTATTCGGAGTTTCTACTGTACTGACAGGGGTATAACCAGATTCAACTGTCACATACAAGAATGCCAAAAGGCGTACGTGAGGGCCAAACGGGGATTCCGGTAAGGATGAACCCCGATCGTTAAATTACCCATCGCATGCTCCCACCTCATTTGAGAAGAGAGTACACAGCCTGTGGATACTCACCTTCAGACATCTGACAAACTCGCGGCCCAGGTCGTGGTGTTGTTTCACCCCGAAGCTGACATGCAGGATGACGGTGCCCTCGGTCTGTCGCAGGCTCTCCACGCCCGCCCCCGTGTCTAGCAGGTCCTCACTGCGGCGAATACAGGGAATAGCTACAGCTCAGTAGCCGATTTCATCAAAATTGATAAGTAAACCTAGCTAGATATGTCTGCTGCTCAGGGACTACACTGGTGTACAGATTACTGATAGCCTGATCAACCTAGCTAGATATGTCTGCTGCTCAGGGACTACACTGGTGTACAGATTACTGATAGCCTGATCAACCTAGCTAGATAGGCCGGCAGCTCAGGAATTTTTCAATTTAAGGATAAACGTATTCATTTTTATTTAATGAAATACAATATTTAATGAAATAAAATATTTTCTGACAAATTATTATACTGAATTTATTACATTATCACAGCCATTTTGGCTGTGATAATGTAATAAATTCAGTATAATAATTCTGTATACTTTTACTAATATCAAATATATGCAGTCGTTAGTTCTATATGAAATAATGTATTTCGGGAAAAATAAATCCTCCCTCAAAGTGTACTTAGCTAGATAAGTATGCTTGCAATTTTGGCTACAGGTCATATAGGAACAGGACCCCGGTTTCATGTCTCATCCCCGAGTGATGAAAATACTATGAAAGTATTTTTCACGCCAAGGGCGAGGATTGAACTCGCAACCTGGCATTGGACTCCAGTGTCCTAACCTCTAGTCTACAAATCAATCCCGTGCTGCCGCAAATTGTGGGTAATACAAGGGGAATTGTGGGTACATATGGAATTGTGGGTATTATAGCAGGGAATTATAGATACTTCTAGCTAGCAGAAAAAAATAGCATAAATTTACGAAATGTTATTCAACTGTGAAAGTCCATGATATGCAATAAATTAATTAAAGAATAATTTTATGAAAGATTCACCAATTTTGATGAAGCAAGAGAAAGTGAGCAGAGGCTCACGGATACCCCGGCCGCCACCTGGACTGACAAATAAAAACTTTAACATCGGACAGAAGAACGGGTGGACGGACGGAATTATGAAAACTACACCCTCAACATACTTTGTATGCCCGGGTTATAACAATATTTCTGCAGAATTAGGCGTTAGGGCCATGAGATTATGGATAGACTATATTGAGGGCAACCTGCACATGACCCAACACATATTTTGTCGAGGGCAAAACAAATAAGACCAACAGGCCCTGCCCATTGGGTCTGGCGATACATGGGCAATACTGACCTGAACTCTTGCTCAGCCGTGGGTTTCTGCAGGACATCTTGCTCCGTGAAGTAGTTGATAATCCCATCCAACACCAGCTTCTTGTGGCCCTGGAAACACACCCCGCCCAGTCATTACTACATCAATGCTCCAGATAAGTTTTTCATCTAAACAGTATTATACTGCCAGATTTCAAATTCAATGCGTATTTTACTTTTATAAATGTATTATTGATTTTCTTCCTTATTAAATAGGGAACAAATGATATAAAAACAAAGAAATTAAAATATTCACTTATTTGAGCTGCAAAAAGCAAACAGTGTTTGCTTTTTGCAGCTCAACTAAGTAAATTTTCAACTTTATTACAGTATTTTCACCACTCAATTTGAAAATCAATGCCTATTTTCACATTGCTGTGAGTATTTTGTACTCCCATTTTTGATAATCAATGCGTATTCCGCTAAAATAAGTGCGTAAAATATGTCAAGATGCACCTTATCTGGAGCTCTGGGCTTATGGCATTTCTGATCAGTCTTATTGGTGTTTAACGGCCTATCAACAGCTAAGGTCATGTAAGGTCGGGCAAACAGGTTCGATCCCATTTTAACCTGCTGCATTGGGGGGAAAATTCCAAAATCAGAACTGAATATTTACATCGAGAAACAATATATTCAGCCCTAAAATTAGAATAACCTGACCTGGTGGCAGGTCCATACCACACCAAAGTCACCTGGCCCCTTCCCCTAAATTGGCCCCTTCCCCTAAAATAGGATTACGAATAATCGTAATACTCACATAAGGGGTATAACCAGATTCAACTGTCACATACAAAATGCCAAAGATGTATGTGAGGGCCAAACCAGGTCTCCAGTCGGAATTCCGTTAAGTGAGCAGGAGCCGACAAATAAAAACTTTAATGCAAATATTTAAAAAACTTTAACACAATTTTTACCTTTACCTTGGACATGAACGCCACATGTGCGTGGTATGGAATGAAACATATGAATGATGATAAGGAAGTATATGAAGTCAACCCGACTTACCGTTACAGAGATATTTGATACCCAAAAACTTTAACGTGGACGGACGAACGGACGGATGGAAAGAAGGACGAAATTACGAAAACTATATACCCCTCAACATACTTTGTTTGCCGGGGGTATAAAAAATGTCACAAGATCTACAAAAAAAATCACCATTTTGTACGTTGAATTGAAATGATTGCACACAGAAGAAACTATGTTTTGGCGAGAAAAATAGTCAATCCGACTTACCGTTACAGAGATAATGGGTACCCAAAAAATTTAACGCGGACAGACAAACGGACGGACAGAATTATGAAAACTAAATACCCCTCGACATACTTTGTATGCCGGGGGTATAAATACATCAATTTGTTATCAGTACACATATATTCAGACAATGCATAGCGAGTTAAACTGATAAATTATGACGTACCTTCGTAGACAGCAGTAGCAGTTGGTAGACGACAGCCGGGATATCCTGCAGGTCCAAGTCTCGAAACATACGCACAATCTTCTCTATGACGAATCGGAGTTCGTCGTTGGTCAAGGGAACGTCACGGAACATCGTCGCTAGGTGAATTACGGTCTGGGGCTCCCATCTAAATACAGAGCTCCAGATAAGCTGTGTGTCTAAAGAGTATTGTGTCCCCTTATTTCAAATTAAATACGTATGTTATTTTCACAAATGGATTATTGATTTTCTTCATAATAAAATAGGGAACAAATGATAAAAAAAACATTAAACAAATTTAAACATTTACATATTTGAGGGTATTATATACCGTTTATTTAACCGGGTGAGCTAATAACAGTGTTTCCTTAAAATGTTAACTCACATTATTATTTATTCTCTGTATTTAATTTTTGATGTGCAATGATCATACGTTTTATAATCTGTCGAAAATATAATTTTTTCCGGTGACGCATTTAATTAATAATATAAATACAATGTAATTAAAAAATATCATGCCTCATTTGCACATGAAAATAGCCTAATACAACCGCGAGTCACTATCAGTAAAGTAAATATTACTAAATGATTATATCTGTATAGCGGGCACTCATAACTTTTAGAACTGGTGGAATATGACGAGTGGGCATGTACATGTACCTTTAATTGTGTGACAGGAAATGAAAAATCAATACTCGAACAGGGATTCCGCTGGAGAAAATAGAGAATAGTAGGTTAGTGCCGTGAATGGGAACAAATATCTGGCAAGGCTCAGGAAACGGGATGGGCGAGGCTCTGCCGAGCACATCCCGTTTCTGTGCCGCGCCAGATATTTTTTCCCATTCACGGCACTAACCTACTATTCTATTTATCCCGTCAACACCTACAAATTGCTGTAAAATGCAAAAATAGTATTGACTGGATATCAAAAATGTTTCACGGCACTGTGTTTCACGGCACATCTGCACTGTGTTGACGGGATAAAAAAAAATATCGCCACTTTAAAAAATGAAATCGAAAAGAAAATCAACTGTTTGTTTTCATTTTTTGTTATAGTGTTTGTCAAACATGGCAAAAAACACAACATATTTTGATACGTGTTATTGGTTAGGCTACTGCATCGCATCATCGACCTATACACAAGATCGCGAAAACGCCAGACCAAATCGCGAGGCGAAAACGTGAGATTCTATTGTATTCATTCTCGTGTTTTCGCCTGGCTATCTAGCGTTTTCGAGACCGCGATGTCGCGTTTTTGCCTCGGCCTTTTCACGATGTTGCCTTCCGCTTTTGGAAATACGTTTGTTCATGTCATTATGTGTGTAGAATGCATGCGTGTTGAAATTGAGTTTTGCACATACATGACATGTACGTAGAATGCAATTCGAACTAGCATGCTTTATATGCATGGGCAAATTGTATTTCCAAAAGCGGAAGGCAAGATCGAGATCACAAAAATGCGAGATTGTAACATAAAAAAAAAAAAAGCCGTACCCACCCATCCCCAATTAGCACATTTGCGACATATCATTTTCGGTCTAGCTGCACACCTGTGTTTACAATCATCAGTTGGTAATCCAGTTTCACGTGCAAAGTGTGACTGACCTTTAGAATTCAGCGGAAACAAACATACCAAATCAACGCTATGTATCGCCGATGAATTGATAATTACGCATTAGCTTGTGCATTTTCACATTTGTTTGATTTCTTGATAAAAGCAAGATTTGGCAGCACATGAGAATCGTCTCAAGACGATTCTAATATTTTGTAAAAAAACTTGTAACATTTGTTTGATTTCTTAGACCGTGCAAACAATTGACAAATTCAGAAGTCAACAACTTAATTTGTGTTTCTCAAGTCGGGTTTCATATGGTGGCGAGGAAATACGATCGATTGCACACCGTGAAAATCTTGTTGGAATGTAAATGTCAATTGTCACGTAGGCCATTTCCGTTTACCGCCGTTATGTCAGCTGTTATTCTAAGTACGTATGGTCGCTAGTTAGGAGCATTTCTTTCTTTCGTTTATAAGGTATGGGTTGTGGCCTAGGGCTTAGAACACCGACTTTCAAGCTGGAGGTTGTGGGTTCAAACATCGCCTTGGGAATCAAACATACTTTCATTGTATGTCCATCCCACTCAATTTCACTTTTTCGTTCGAAAATTAGCATCCCTTAGATGATGAACACACGTTGGCGAAAAAAAACCTTGGAGGAACGCTAATTATCGTTCTTTCGTGACATAGAAATGAATTTTAAGGTTGCAAACGGGAAAGAACAAATCTTTAGAGGAAATCGGTACGGTCAACTCCATTCAATCAAACCATGTACAAAGTAGTAACACAGTGATTTGTCATTCTGTCGTAAAACGCCGCAGAATATTTTCGCTAATTCGCTAATTCGCTAATTACTTTCAAATTCGAGTACATTAACCCTTTGAACCCGAAAGGCCGCTATATCGGTTTATGCAAACAGTGCAGATCCAGATGAGCCGGCTCGTAACGAGCCGTCTCATCAGGATCTGCACTGTTTGAAAGTAATTTTCATATTTTTGAGAACAACAAATACCCCCTTTTCATAAATGGACGAATCTGAAAATCATTTTGTGACCATTGGATTGGTCGGAACATTAACATATCACAGTCCATTCCAGTTCCTTAGGGTTGAAAGGGTTAATATAATCAGGGTTACAGTATATTGCTATATCACTTGTAGCTGTGAATCGCCAGGACGCCTGCGGTGTTATCGATCGATAAAATGGTCAGTTTTGGGATTAAGTTTATGACAGTCCAGTGCAAAAAATACACAGGTCACCACGTGTCATAGTTAAATGTGTCAATTTATAGATGATTTAAATCTGGCGAAAAAAAAACCAAATGGATCGGGGAATAATCGGCAAGTTTGTGAACCAAATTTATTATTACTTTCGCCATTTAATAACGTATTTCACTAATTTTAGCTACAAAAATAAAAATTTGCCAATTGCAATTTTTTATCGGCAACTATTTATTTTTATCGCCAATTGCGAAAGTGGCGATCGGCAGCGGAAACCCTGTTCAGAAGGGAGATTCATAGTAAAATTTGGCTGAACTATAAATATGTTATTGTGCACATATTGGACTATTAAGGAACTAAATGTTGAAGTTGCTAGCGCTACCTCGTATTTAATCCTTAAAAATCCAAAATTGTACTTATTTTGAGAATGAGCAACTCAGAAACTGTTAGAATTGACCCACCTCAGGAACACTTTCATACATTTTCTTGAAATAAGCCAGTTTGATTGGCCGCGACTGAACACAGCTCAGCCTTGACCAATCAAACTTCCTCATATCCAGAATGAGTACCACGTGGCTGACCCAGCTCGACTACATTTCTTAACATTTTCTTGAAATAAGTCAGAATGATTGACCGAGACTGAGCACAGCTCAGCCTCAACAATTAAACTTCCTCATATTGATCTTGGAATAAGCGAGTTTGATTGGCTGAGACTGAGCACAGGTATAAGCTCAACAACTTTTACATGAGCACCATGTATACGCTCAGAAACTTTATTCCCATAATAACCCTAAGAATTTGGACACAATTTGTTTTGGGAAACCCCGATTTCATAGGGATTTCCCAAAGCAAATTGTATCCAAATACATAATTATGATTGATCCCGTCAACACAGTGCGTATGTGCCATGAAACACGGTGCCGTGAAACATTTTTATTATCCTGTTAAAACGACCTAATCACTGTGTATGAATATGTGCGTTAGCTGGGGTTATTTTTTGGCATTTTAAAGTCATTAGTAGGTGTTGACGGGATAAATAGAATACTAGGTTAGTGCCGTGAATGGGAAAAATATCTGGCGCGGCACGGAAGCGGGATGTGCTCGGCAGAGCCTCGCCCATCCTGTTTCCTAAGCTCTTCATTGTGGGAAGCCATATATTTATATGTGTTTCATAGAAATAATTGTGTTCGAATATTTAGGGTTATTTATTTCGGTAACACCGACCCATCTCAGGAACATTTCCATACAGTTATATGGCCCCAGCGTCAGGGTGGGTGGTGCCCGACATACTTGCAGGAACAGAGACTGTTGAGGATGTGACCCTTGTAGTCGGCACCGCCCCGACTGTTGCCCGCGTATGATATCGTCTCCTGACCCGCGATACACGACAAGATCTTCGGTAACAGCTCCAGCGCCCTGAATGACAAATGTATTTAATGGGTGAAACTACTGTCTGTTCCACGTTTTGCTGCCGACGAACATTTGGCTATTGAACACTTTAAATCTTAAAATCTTTTATTTCCTGAAATTCCATCAAATACATGTATTGATTTTATTGCAAAAAAAAATAGGGAATTTAACATGGGGGCTAAAAATAGATTTTTTAAAAATAATTTTGAAATTTGTGGACCGATATTAAATTCCCATAGCAAATTTTTTTTTTTTTAATAAAATCAATATTTTATTTAAATTTGTTTTATTTTTTATCATTTGTTCCGTATTTGATAAGAAAGCAAATCATTAATACATTTTTAAAAGTAAACATGCATTGAATTTGAAATCTGGGGGTATAATACGCTTTAGATACAAAACTTATCTGAAGCTCTGACACTCGTTTACTCAAAGTCCAAGAAAATATCTTCAGTTAAACGAGAGTTATTGTATAGGGAAACATGTAGGTATGTGTACTTGGGACCAACAATTTGACTGAGATTCAGTCATTTGACTTGCGAGAGTTTAAGGTAATGAGTGTGGATTGTACATGATTAAGAGCTCCAGGTAAGGTGTAAAATGAAAGATAATTATTGATTGATTGCAGTTTGCCGACCCACAAGATAAGCACAGGTGTGGAAGAAAAAAAACAGATATAATTTGATTTTTTTTCTTCACTTTGGATGATTCCCAAACTTTTGACTCAATTTCTTTCTTACGTCAGTCATGTTATAGTTATATATCATAGTGAATATTTCCAGAAAACAGACCTAAAGCACAAGTGCCAGAGATCACACATTAAAACACACAGCATAAATTGGATGCACAGATGGACAGACCCATGCCATCATATGAGACACGCCAGGTGATTTTGTACCTGCGGACATCTGTGTAATTTCATTAAATATGTTTACAAAATTTACAATATTTTTCATCAATAAAAGTCAAAAGTTAACAAAATTTTGCATGTATAATTTTGCAGGTACTCTGCAAATTTTGTCAACTTTTGACGTCATTTACAGAACGTATTGTAAATTTTGTAAACGTATTAAATAAAATTGCGCAGATGTCCGAAGGTACAAAATCACATGGCATGTCTCATATGTTCACATGTTTCATATAGTTATTTAATTCCAACTCCAACTGGTGTACACCATTCTGAACATTTAGTGAAGCAAACGTTCATACATGAATAAACTCCAGAACAGTTTAAATTTTGAATCGATCAAAATTTCAAATGCAAAAAAAAACCACAATATTCATTTATACTGAGCAACGTCCTGGTGTTGGAGAATTGATCAGGTACATATACTTGTAATAGTGCAACAATACTGGCTGAAAACATACCAGTCTACCAGCCTTCAGCCAGTATTGCTGGATTTTTAAAAGTTGATACCCGGATAACTTCTCCAAAAAATCTTGTTTATTCCCTATATCGAGAAGAAAACAAAGGCCAAGTGAAACTAGAAATGTGACCAGAGATCCAGATAAGGTGCATATTGGCATACTTTACACACTTATTTTAGCAGAATACACATTGATTATCAACAGTGTGGGTACAAAATACTCACATCAATGTGAAAATACGCATTGATTTTCAAATTGAGTAGTGAAAATACTGCAATAAAGTTGAAAATTTACTTAGTTGAGCTGCAAAAAGCAAATTGTAAACTGTGTTTGCTTTTTGCAGCTCAATTAAGTGAATTTTTAAATTTGTTAATTTTTTTTTCATTTATTCACTATTTAATACAGAAGAAAAACTAAAATACGCATTGCATTTGAAATCTGGTGGTATAATACTCTTTAGATACAAAACTTATCTGAAGCTCTGTGTGACGACGTACTTTCCCGACTGTGAGTTGCCTCCCTTGATCCCATCGACAAACAGTCCCGCCAGTTCTGCCAGTGAAGTCCCTGGTAATGCATCAGCCTGTATAATGTACAGTAGACCATCTGTAAACCACACACGCAGGCAGTCTGTGTATCCTTAATGTTATAGGTTTCATTGGAGTAAATATGTATGGTGATAATGCCTGTTCATGTTCGCACAGCCGCATACCTTGGCAGTCATGTCTGAATTTCAGTGGAACCTCTCTAAACCGGACACCCTGGGGACCTCCCAGGATGTCCGGTTTAGAGGTTCCACTGTATAACATTCCAGAGTCCCATTTTGTCAAGACTGGCCACACATTGTAAATGGGTTTATTGAAATACCTGGTCAATACATTCCAAAAATGATATTGCATTCATTATATGTAAAAAGTGTCTTATTGCAGAAAATGGACCTTCTCATCTCTGAGAGTGCAATAACAATGAATTATTAAATGTTTCGTGGAATGCTGTCCAATATTTATTGCTATAAAAACAAGCCAACTTTAGAAATGAGCCTCTTTTTTTATTCAACGAAAATCTGCCAAATAATTAAGTTATAAATTTCAATAAAACTGCCATGGACGGCACTTGCCATACGAATGTTCGTCTGGGCCCGGTTGCTCAAAACCTCTGTTAGCTTAACGGACTGTTAAATCCTTAAGGATTTAACAGTCCGTTAAGCTAACAAGAGGTTTTGAGCAACCGGGCCCTGGTTTGTAAAATACTGGTACACTGGTGTAATAAATATGCAAATGAGGCTACTGCAGAAAACATGTTTAGGTAATCAGTACACCTTCAATGTATGATGTGTGCTTATGCCATAAATATAACAGAATATTTGTTGATTTAATATCATATTTATTGCACTGTTAGTCAAGAATTAGCCATTTATTTGATGCAACGTGGCATAGCCACTTTTCTTATTAGTAAACCTGTGTAATAACAATCATACAGGCAGACAGGCAATTGGGTCCATTATTTTAATAGTTGTCGGATCACCAGTTGACAACATCAGCCAACCGAGTAGAGGTTCAAACATCCATCCTCCCAGCTGATAGGTGGTTCACTTAACCTCTAGGGTACCACGAACTATCCACCCCAGAGCTCCAGATAAGGTTTGTATCTAAAGAGGTTTGTATACTTGCAGATTTCAAATTCAATGCGTATTTTACTTTTACAAATGTTTTATTAATTGTTTTCCTTTAATATTAAATAGGAAAGAAATTATAAAAAATAAAACAAATTTAAAAAATCAACTTAGTTGAGCTGCAAAAAGCAAACACAGCTCAACTGAGTACATTTTCAACTTTATTACAGTATTTTCACTACTTAATTTGAAAATCAATGCCTATTTTCACATTGTTGTGAATATTTTCACATTGTTGTGCATATTTTCACATTGCTGTGAGAAATTTGTACTCCCACTTTTGATAATCAATGTGTATTCTGCTAAAACTAGATTGGTCAGTAAGCGAGGCTTACGGAATACCCCCCCCCCAGCCCCCCCCCCCCCCCCCCCCCCCCCCCCCCCCCCCCCGCGTGGGCCCAGGTACCCCTAAATATGTAAAATTTTCCCAAGTGTGTGGGCTTGTGACCTTGACTCTGGGCTTAGCGGGGGCGGCACGAACGTGAATGTGAAGCAGATGCGAGCAAGGAAATAGAAGTTATAACCGAAATTTCTCTGATGTTAAGTTTTTGTAAAGAGATAAGTATGTGATCTTGACCTTGGGATCAGCGGGGATATGTCACAGCATGATAGTAGAGCCTTAGACGAATGCATGCATGAAATATTAAGAATTTTAGATGAAGTTATAACATATTTCTCTGATGTTAAGTTTTGTAAAGAGACCATGTATTTGACCTTGGGATCAGCGGGGGTTGGAAGGTCATGGATTTGGCACAGCATGGTAGTAGAGCCTTACAGCAATGCATGTGTGAAATATTAAGCATATTAGATGAAGGAAATAGAAGTTATAACAATATTTCTCTGATGTTAAGTTTTGTAAAGAGACTAAGTATTTGACCTTGACCTTGGGATCAGCGGGGGTTGGATGGTCGTGGATTTGGCACAGCATGGTAGTAGAGGCTTAGAATGCATGTGTGAAATATTAAGCATTTTAGAAGAAGGAAATAGAAGTTATAACAATATTTCTCTGATGTTAAGTTTTGTAAAGAGACTAAGTATTTGACCTTGACCATGGGATCAGCGGGGGGTTGGGGGTTGGACGGTCATGGATTTGGCACAGCATGGTAGTAGAGCCTTAGCCTTAGGAATGCATGTGTGAAATATCAAGCATTTTAGATGAAGGAAATAGAAGTTATAACAATATTTCTCTGATGTTAAGTTTTGTAAAAAGACCAAGTATTTGACCTTGACCATGGGATCAGCGGGGGTTGGACGGTCGTGGATTTGGCACAGCATGGTAGTAGAGCCTTACAGGAATGCATGTGTGAAATATTAAGCATTTTAGATGAAGGAAATAGAAGTTATAATAATATTTCTCTGATGTTAAGTTTTGTACTAAGTATTTGACCTTGATCTTGGGATCAGCGGGCGTTGGACGGTCGTGGATTTGGCACAGCATGGTAGTAGAGCCTTACACGAATGCATGTGTGAAATATTAAGCATTTTAGATGAAGGAAATAGAAGTTATAACAATATTTCTATGATGTTAAGTTTTGTAAAGAGACTAAGTATTTGACCTTGACCATGGGAACAGCGGGGGTTGGACAGTCGTGGATTTGGCACAGCATGGTAGTAGAGCCTTACAGGAATGCATGTGTGAAATATTAAGCATTTTAGATGAAGGAAATTGAAGTTATAACAATATTTCTCTGATGTTAAGTTTGCGGACGGACGGACGGACGGACGGACGACAACATGACTCCAGTATACCCCCACACAACTCGTTGCGGGGGGTATAATAAGTGCGTAAAAAAACACCCACACGCACGTATCTGGAGCTCTGCCATCCATACCTCTGACATGAGTAAGCCGACAAGTTCGGAGGCCATCTTGTTGTTCATGTCGTTCTGCTGGAGGACCCCGATACAGAACTTGTACACATCAAACCGTCTCTCCTCACTGGCGGGCTCGTCTGGGGGCGATCCTAGAACGCCAAAGTACAATAATGTGGGCAATCACATGACCAAAATATCAGAGCTCCAGATAAGGTGCGTATTGACATATTTTATGCACTTATTTTAGCATAATATGCATTCATTATCAAAACTGGGAGTTCAAAATACTCACAGCAATGTGAAAATATGCATTGATTTTTAAATTGAGCAGTGAAAATACTGTAATATAGTTGAAAATTTACTGCTATTTTCATATGCAAATGAGGCATATTTTTTAATTATGGATACAAATTAAATGAGTCCCCTGAAAAGAAAGTGCATGGCGTGTCTCATGTCATATGCAAATGAGGCATGATATTTTTTAATTATGGATACAAATTAAATGCGTCCCCGGAAAAGAAATTGCATGGCGTGTCTCATATGTGCTGTGACTGATAAAATGGGGCGTATGGCATTGGCTACCAGTCTGAATCCTTATCAGTTTGTGGACTCGAGCAGCCTGGTAACAATCTATATTGGGAGTTAGAAACCGGGTGCTTCATTGATGGAATGGTGAACAGTGCACATCCTGACCAGACTGTGCGGATGTACAGGCTGATCTGGATCTACATTGCCTGCAAAACCCATAATCCCCATTTCTCCAATCACAGCCACATATATGTATGTTCATAACAGGTATTTCTCCAGTCGCAGCCAGACACGCGATGTGATTTTGTACCTATATTAAATATGTTTACAAAATTTACAATATTTTTCATAAATAAAATCAAAATATTTTGTCAACTTTTGACGCCATTGTAAATTTTGTAAAATATTTCATGAAATTCATGTAATTACGCTATGTGAACCCAGATTTATTGGATTTTGTCACATGACCATTAAAGTGTCAAATAATTGGCGAAAATGTCCGCTATTTTCGCTGATACCGTATTTTGATTTGGACTAAATATTTATCGTATAATAATTTGAGCGCCGAAAATGAGTTACGAGGTTTTCGTAGAAGAGCGACGAAATATACTTTTGTATTATTGATTTTCTTCCTTATTAAATAAGGAACAAATGATAAAAAAAAATATATATTAAATTCACTTATTTGAGTTGAAAAAAGCAAACACAATTTCAAACTTTCAGCTAAGTAAATTTTCAACTTTATTAAATTAGTACATATGTTACGTACCCAGCAACACAGCTCTGACCAATGTAAATGTGTCATTGCGCCCTTTCAGTACTTTCCTTTCAATCAGCTTGCAAATCTGAAAATAAATTTTTTGATTGATTTATTGGTGCCAACAGTCATTTAAGAACGGGCCAACAGATTCAATCCCAAATATAACCCGATGCATAAAAATAAATTAACAGCAATGGTGAAAACTGATGAAGCATTGCTCATGTTGGTATACTGAATCAAAAAGGTAAAAACAGTGGAATCTCAAAAAAGGTGATGGACATTGTAATGTATATTTCTTACCCATGCCAAAGGTGACATCTCAAAAAAGGACAGCTAAATTTCCGCAGCTCAAATTCTATTTTAACATTATTTGACCCGTCTCCAACGGTCACCTCTCTACTCTGGCCAACGTCCACTCAAATTTAGGGAAACTGGCCCCTGATGTTGATAAATATTCCAGGACCTCCACCCTGTTAGATTAATCGGCCCTAGTTTTACAGCCATGAAAGTTGACACCGGTCGTGCAAGATCAAATGAGTGCCAAAAATCTGCTGCACATGTACTATTTAACCGTAGAGCAGGGCAGAATATTTGGCACATCCCCACCACCACTTCCAAATGAGACATGCCATGTGATTTTGTACCTTCGGACATCTGCGTAATTTCATGAAAAACGTTTACAAGATTTACAATATTTTCCATAAATAGCACCAAAAGTGTCAATTTCAGAGTAATTTTGTAAACGTATTTAATGAAATTACACGTATGTCCGAATGTACAAAATCGCATGGCGTGTCTCAAATGAGATAGCTTTCTACAAGACAATATCATCAAGAATTACCCTGTTTTGGGAAAATTTTCAGATTTTTACAGAAATACCACCTGTGAATAATGCAATAAACATAAAATCAATATGGAAAAGCCCAATCGGAAGATTAGGAATGAAAATGATTTTCAAATCATAATAGATCAAATAACCCAGTTCTGTAGCCTATTTCATCAACATTGCAAAGTATACTTTACTAGCAAAGTATACTTTGAGGGAGTAATCATTTATTTTTCCTGAAATGCATTATTTCATATAGAACTAACAAATGCATATATTTCATGATTAAGAGTATGCAGAATTATTATAGTGAATTTATTACATTATCACAGCCAAATTGGCTGTGATAATGTAATAAATTCAGTATAATAAAAATTAATAAATTTATCATAAAATTGAAAATTTCTCCCTCAAAGTATACTTTGCTACTAAAGTATACTTTGCAATGTTGATGAAATAGGCTACTGGTCCTGATCATATAGCACACACCTGTAGTCTGATATCGATCTATATTGCTTGCTAGCACCATGATGGGTGTTTCATTGACGGAATAGCGAACAGTGCAGATCCTGAACAGACTGTGTGGATGCACTGGCTGATCTGGATCTACACTGGTCGCAAAACCCCATTTCTCCAGTCACAGCCACAAATCATGATAGATCATTGACACACCTCTTCGCTGGTCACAGTTTTCAAGGTTTCCACCAGCTCAGTGACCTTGTTTTCCTCTGCGAGTGTGATAATCTTCTTATCCATTGTACGGTAATTGTCAATTAACAGCAGAGCTTGACTTGATTCAAATCTGTAACACAAATAGGTATTACATCCTGTATTGTATCACAGGTGGAAGACTCGAACTCGATTCCACTCATAGGCATTCTCTGAAAATAGCGAATCAGAGCTGATTCGCACTTTAGCAGTTAATTGTGAAAGATTTTCTATATTTTTTAACTGAAATGAGTGTTAATATTATTATTAGTAATTATGACATAAATTTACATATGTAGATGACCTGATAAAGTAAATTTAAGCTAGAATCAACAAGTGATCAAGTCCATGGCAGCCAAATTCAACATGTAACAGTTAAGATGGGGTCCATATTTGTGTCAGAATTATTAGTTTGTATTACTTTTACAATACTACGATAATATTTTTTTGGATGGAAAATATCTCAAATATGTCACAATTAACTGCTGAAGTGAGAATCAGATCTGATTTGCTATTCTGCAGAGAAGGCCTAGGCTATGCCAGACTGGATTACAGTCAAAATGGCCCCTGGTCAAAACGGCCCCCCTAAATTGGTCAAAACGGCCCCCCATCCAAAATAAATGGTCAAAACGGCCCATATTTGGTCAAAACGGCCCCCAAAAAAAATCAGGTATAATTTTTATACCCACTTTTTTAGGGAAAAAAAATGGGTATATTGTTTTCGTCACGGGTGTCCGTCCGTCCGACCGTCCGTATCCTGTCCGTCCGTCACGTTTCTTGTAACTCGAAAAACTTCTTTTTCACCTTCATACCTACGCCCACATATTTTGCTATGAGCCGTTATCATGTGCATTTGCAAAGTGAATCGGATTTTTCATCCGCCCTCCATCATGGATTTACCCCCCTTCGACTCAAAATTTCCCAATTTTTTTTTCCTGTCACCGAAAAAACTTTTTCACCTCATACCTAGCCTCATATTTGCTATGTAAAGCTTCGTTATCATGCAGATGCGCAAAGTGAATTCGGATTTTTCATCCGACCCTCCATCATGGATTATCTCCCCCTTTCGGACTCATTTAATTTCCCATTTTTTCCTTGTAACTCAAAAACTTTTTCACCTTCATACCTACGCGCATATTTGCTATGTACTTCGTTATCAGTGCAGATGCGCAAAGTGAATTCGGATTTTTCATCCGACCCTCCATCATGGATTATCTCCCCCATTTCGACTCGATTTCCCATTTTTTCCTTGTAACTCAAAAACTTTTTCACCTTCATACCTACGCGCCTCATATTTGCTATGTAGCTTCGTTATCATGTCAGATGCGCAAAGTGAATTCGGATTTTTCATCCGACCCTCCATCATGGATTATCTCCCCCCCTTTCGACTCAGAATTTCCCATTTTTTCCTTGTAACTCGAAAAACTTTTTCACCTTCATACCTACGCGCCTCATATTTGCTATGTAGCTTCGTTATCATGTGCAAATGCGCAGTGAATTCAAATTTTTCATCCGACCCTCCATCATGGATTATCTTCCCCCTTTCGGACTCAGAATTTTCCCATTTTTTCCTTGTAACTCGATTTTTTCACCTTCATACCTACGCGCCTCATATTTGCTATGTAGCTTCGTTATCATGTGCAGATGCGCAAAGTGAATTCGGATTTTTCATCCGACCCTCCATCATGGATTATCTCTTTCTTTGGACTCAGAATTTCCCATTTTTTCCTTGTAACTCGAAAAACTTTTTCACCTTCATACCTACGCGCCTCATATTTGCTATGTAGCTTCGTTTATCATGTCACATGCGCAAAGTGAATTCGGATTTTTCATCCGACCCTCCATCATGGATTATCTCCCCCTTTCGGACTCAGAATTTCCCATTTTTTCCTTGTAACTCGAAAAACTTTTTCACCTTCACCACCTACGCGCCTCATATTTGCTATGTAGCTTCGTTATCATGTGCACATGCGCAAAGTGAATTCCCATTTTTGATCCGACCCTCCATCATCGATTACCTCCCCCTTTCCGACTCAGAATTTCCCATTTTTTCCTTGTAACTCGAAAAACTTCACCTTCATACCTACGCCCTCTATTTGCTATGTAGCTTCGTTATCATGTGCACATGCGCAAAGTGAATTCCCATTTTTGATCCGACCCTCCATCATCGATTACCTCCCCCTTTCCGACTCAGAATTTCCCTTTCCCATTTTTTTTTTTCCTTGTAACTCTAAAAACTTTTTCACCTTCATACCTACGCTCATATTTGCTATGTAGCTTCGTTATCATGTGCACATGCGCAAAGTGAATTCGGATTTTTCATCCGACCCTCCATCATGGATTATCTCCCCCTTTCGCACTCACAATTTCCCATTTTTTCCTTGTAACTCGAAAAACTTTTTCACTTTCATACCTACGCGCCTCATATTTGCTATGTAGCTTCGTTATCATGTGCTGATGCGCAAAGTGAATTCAAATTTTTCATCCGACCCTCCATCATGGATTATCTCCCCCTTTCGGACTCAGAATTTCCCATTTTTTCCTTGTAACTCGAAAAACTTTTTCACCTTCATACCTACGCGCCTCATATTTGCTATGTAGCTTCGTTATCATGTGCACATGCGCAAAGTGAATTCGGATTTTTCATCCGACCCTCCATCATGGATTATCTCCCCCTTTCGGACTCAGAATTTCCCATTTTTTCCTTGTAACTCGAAAAAGAAAAACTTTTTTCACCTTCATACCTACGCGGCCTCATATTTGCTATGTAGCTTCGTTATCATGTGCACATGCGCAAAGTGAATTCCCATTTTTTGATCCGACCCTCCATCATCGATTACCTCCCCCTTTCCGACTCAGAATTTCCCATTTTTTTCCTTGAACTAACTCGAAAAACTTTTTCACCTTCAATACCTACGCCTCATATTTGCTATGTAGCTTCGTTATCATGTGCACATGCGCAAAGTGAATTCGGATTTTTCATCCGACCCTCCATCATGGATTATCTCCCCCTTTCGCACTCACAATTTCCCATTTTTTCCTTGTAACTCGAAAAACTTTTTCACCTTAATACCTACGCGTCTGATATTTGCTTCGTAGCTTCGTTTTGATGTGCTGATGCGCAAAGTGAATTCGGATTTTTTATCCGACCCTCCATCATGGATTACCTCCCCCTTTCAGACTTAGCATTTGGGGAAAGTGGGTATATTGCGATGGTGCGCCATCGACTTTTTCTAGTTATTTTATGTATTTATAAGAGTTTTTGATAGTATATAGTTTGTATAATGTAGTATAATGAATAATAATGATAATTAATATAATTTAATATATTATCGTATTTTATCCGTATTCGTTACAAAATATTTTCATATTTTTCGTGAAAATCGCTACGCGATGTCACTAGCATGATGGTCAATTATTGTTTATTGAACATAGCAGGATTAATCCAATTATCGAATGGTGGGATAGTATTGCAACATAGACCCTGATCAGTGGATGTACAGGCTGATATGTGGATGTGATCAGTGGATGTACAGGCTGATCAGTGGATGTACAGGCTGATCAGTGGATGTACAGGCTGATATGTGGATGTACAGGCTGATATGTGGATGTGATCAGTGGATGTACAGGCTGATATGTGGATGTGATATGTGGATGTACAGGCTGATCAGTGGATGTACAGGCTGATATGTGGATGTGATATGTGGATGTACAGGCTGATCAGTGGATGTACAGGCTGATATGTGGATGTGATCAGTGGATGTACAGGCTGATATGTGGATGTGATCAGTGGATGTACAGGCTGATATGTGGATGTGATATGTGGATGTACAGGCTGATCAGTGGATGTACAGGATGATATGTGCATGTACAGGCTGATATGTGGATGTACAGGCTGATCAGTGGATGTACAGGCTGATATGTGGATGTGATATGTGGATGTACAGGCTGATATGTGGATGTGATATGTGGATGTACAGGCTGATCAGTGGATGTACAGGCTGATATGTGGATGTACAGGCTGATCAGTGGATGTACAGGATGATATGTGGATGTAAAGGCTGATCAGTGGATGTAAAGGCTGATCAGTGGATGTACAGGCTGATATGTGGATGTGATATGTGGATGTACAGGCTGATATGTGGATGTACAGGCTGATATGTGGATGTACAGGATGATATGTGGATGTACAGGCTGATCAGTGGATGTACAGGATGATATGTGGATGTACAGGCTGATATGTGGATGTACAGGATGATATGTGGATGTACAGGCTGATCAGTGGATGTACAGGCTGATATGTGGATGTACAGGCTGATATGTGGATGTACAGGCTGATATGTGGATGTACAGGCTGATATGTGGATGTACAGGCTGATCAGTGGATGTACAGGTATGAGATGGATGTACAGGCTGATATGATACAGCTGATATGTGGATGTACAGATGGATAGGTGGATGTGATGTACAGGCGATGGCATGGATGTACAGGTGATAGTGGTGGATGTACTGTGGATGTACAGGCTGATCAGTGGATGTACAGCTGATATGTGGATGTACAGGCTGATATGAGTGGATACAGGCTGATCAGTGGATGTACATGGCTGATATGTGATGATATCATGCAGCTATGTGGATGTACAGGCTGATATGTGGATGTACAGGATGATATGTGGATGTACAGGCTGATATGTGATGTACAGGCTGAGTGGAGTGGATGTACAGGCTGATATGGTGTGGATGTACAGGCTGATATCAGTGGATGTACAGGATATATGTGGATGTACATGTCATGGATCAGGTGTAGGGATGCGTGATGTAGTAGTGGATGTACAGGCTGATCATGTGGGATGTACAGGCTGATAGTGGATGTAAGGTATGTGGATGTACAGGCAGATATGTGGATGTACAGCTGATGGATCATGATGTACAGGATGATATGGTGGATACAGGCTGATAGTGTGTACAGTGATATGTGGATGACAGGCTGATATGTGGATGTACAGGTGGCAGGCTGATAGTGTGTAGGCGTGTGGAAGTGGGATATGTGGATGTACAGGCTGATAGTGATGGATGGCTGATCTGTGGATGTACAGGCTGATATGTGGATGTACAGGATGATATGTGATGTGATATGGGATGTACAGGCTGAACAGAATGAGGCTGATCAGTGGATGTAGGCTGATAGTGGATGTACAGGCTGATATGTATGTGGATGTGATACAGGCAAGATCATGGATAGGCTGATCAGGATGATCAGGATGATATGTGGATGTAAGGCTGATATGTGGATGTCACAGTGCAGATCAGTGGATGTACAGGCTGATCATTGGTGGATGTACATGGCTGATATGTGGATGTACAGGCTGATAGTGGATGGATACAGTGATATGTGGATGTACAGGCTGATATGGATGGATACAGGCTGAAATGTGGATGTACGGCTGATATGTGGATGTACTGGAATGTACGGCTGATATGTGGATGTGATATGTGGATGTACAGGCTGATAAGTGGAGTACAGGCTGATGTGGATAGGCTGAGTGGATGTACAGCTGATATGTGGATGTACAGGCTGATATGTGGATGTACAGGCTGATATGTGGATGTGATATGTGGATGTACAGGCTGATATGTGGATGTGATATGTGGATGTACAGGCTGATAGTGGATGTGATATGTGGATGTACAGGCTGATCAGTGGATGTACAGGCTGATATGTGGATGTGATATGTGGATGTACAGGCTGATCAGTGGATGTACAGGATGATATGGGGCTATACTGAATCAGTGTATCAGCCAGGCCCTTGTACATATGAAAATCTATTGACACATAATTATACTGGGTTTATACAATTTGCTAATGGAACAGTTCTGCTTCTAGTCAGTGACATAAATAATAACCCACATGCAGATAATTACTTAACAAAACCCGAAGGAATGTAACCAGTAAACAATTACTGCATTCCAAGCAATTAAATAATTTTCCCAAAAATATAAATGCTCTAAATGTTAAGAAAGTGACAAAGCAAACAAAAATGTTTCAAACAAAAAAGAGGCCTTCATGGGAATGAAGACCAGGTTAAATCATGCGATAAAACAAAATCTGAAAACTTAACATCTGAACATAGTGTCAATGATTTGCTGAATAAATGTTGAACTACATCATGTACATGTATGCAAACCCTTGTGAAATCAAAATAACTTCACCAGTGTCTGGTTTTCATAATGGTCGACACTAATTTTAAATGCGATTACCGGTATATAATTTCCTGATCAATTATTTAGATAAATACTACTGTATTTCAGATAATGACCAATCATAGACAAGTTTGGAACACGCTGTTATGGAGTAAAAACTATAATTGCCAATTGTGGGTTCGTGTGTGGTACATGTAATGTGTCTCTTTGAAATTCATTATAAGTACCATCCACAAATTTGTAATTAGCAATTACAATTACATATAATGTGTCTATTTGAAATTACTATTGTAATAACAACAGACAAACGCCACACCTCAACTCGAATAATAGCATCTCGTATACAACGATAAGCCGCGAAACATATTACATCATACTTTGCATAGCCCAATATCGATCATTCTCTGGCACGATATGTTTTTCCCTGACCAACCGTCAAATATCATTATCATATAGGATAAGACTGTTACGGCTGAGTCTCCATATATCACATGCACTCACACTCAGCCTTTTTCACGGTCTTACATACTGGCTTCGTGCGAGAGGAGAATGAACTAGCTAGGTTAAATTAACCGCCTCATTGCCTCCTTCATTTAATGTACATATTTCGACTGTATGGCAGATATTAGTAAATTCGGAAACAAACGGGCCAACGGTCATTGGCCTGCATTTTTGGGCTCAAATACCAGGGTTTGGAAGGTCCTCGAGCCAATTCCTACCCTTAAATATAAGATAATAATAAATATAAAAACAACATACATAATGCATGCATATTAAAGGTACATAGTATACATACCCACTCAGTAGGCACAACATGTACTTTATAGGAATTAAATAAGTGTATAAGTGTGTCACTATTCCACCAGTTCTAAAAATACCAGTGCCCGCTATACAGATATAATCATTTAGTAATGTTTATTTTACTGATAGTGACGCGCGTTGGTATCAGGCTATTTTCATATGCAAATGAGGCATGATATTTTTTAATTATTTATACTAATTAAATGCGTCACCTGAAAAAATAATAGTTTTGACTGATTATTATATTAAAGCATGATCATTGCACATCAAAAATAAAGACAGAGAATAAATAATATTGTCCGTTAACATTTTAAGGAAACACGGTTATCGCCCCTGATATCAGTGTGGAAATTTTACGTCTGATATAAAATGTATAATAATGCCAATCAATGCGTGGGCTAAAGGTGAATGAATGTTTATTTTGCCAGAAAATGTCTCCGATGATGTCTCAGATAGAGAACATTTTGTGTCTACTGCGTGGGTATGTACCTTTAACGTTCATTTTCATCAATATTCATAATACGTCATTTATCCCAGTGGGCACACGACGTCAGATAGACGTCGGTCGGTTTCCGACGTCGACGTCGGATCATGTTCGAATTTGAAAGTGTTTTAGACGTCAGAATCCGACGTCGAACGGACGTCAGAATCCGACGTTGAATGGACGTCGGGATCCGACGTCGAACGGACGTCACGATTCGACGTTGTATAGACGTCTAATTCTGATGTCATTTCAACGTCCATCCGACGTCAGAAAACGACCTTTATCCAACGTCTGGTTCTGACATCAATTCAATGTCGGGTTTTATCGTCTAGAAAACTTTATTTTGCATTGATTACTTGATCTGCAGTTTCACTCTGGATCAACTAATCAAAATCCTGGTTTGGTACCTGGTCAGTAATAAACACATATTTTGGCTGGCAAATGTATTTTATTATACTTTCACATATATTTTTGCCATAAATTTATGGTGCGATTCGTTACTCGATGGAATCATATAGCAGGGACTTAGTTAACTTTAACCCTTATCCTGCTGCAGACGACAATCATGCGGATGGAAATTGCTGAATATTCGATCTTTTCGCGATAAAAACATACCTAGGCATTTCATTAGAATTGTCTCACGAGAAAATTCTAATGAAATGTCAAGTAATCTTTTCATGGAGAACTGGAACTGTGTCCACGGATACGAATGCCCCTCACTGGTGCATCGATGGTCAACCATAAACGTATCGTCCACTTCCACCTCGGGTTTCGAGTCCGCGTTGGATCTACGAATGCGTGAATTGTACGTATCCTGAAGCGTCGCCGGCGATGTCTTGGGGCGAGCTTGTTTCTGATTCTTTTTCATCTTAGCATCGTGCTTCATTCGTCGCTTCAGCAGTTCTTCGAGAGGATCCTTATTAGAATCCGGTTTACTTTTCACAATTTCTCTCTGCCTGTCTCTGTATCGTCTCAATCGTTTCTTCATCTCGTTCTGCGCTTTACGTATTTCCATGGTCGTACTGTGTTTCAGTGTATCCAAGAATGCCAGCGTGATTTCAAACATTCATTGTTCGATAAGATTGGCTCGTTGGGAAGATCGATCGGCTTCAATCTCTTCCATTTCTGTGTTGCTCTCGTTTGTTTGTTTGTTTATTGGTGTTTAACGGCCTATCAACAGCTAAGGTCATGTAAGGCCGGGCAAACGGGTTCGATCCCGTTTTAACCTGCTGCATTGGGGGGAAAATTCCAAAATCAGAACTGAATATTTACATCGAGAAACAATATATTCAGCCCTAAAATTAGAATAACCTGACCTGGTGGCAGGTCCATACCACACCAAAGTCACTTGGCCCCTTCCCCTAAAATAGAATTACGAATAATCGTAATACTCACATAAGGGGTATAACTAGATTCAACTGTCACATACAAAATGCCAAAGACGTACAAATGTACATGTATATGAGGGCCAAACCAGGTCTCCAGTCGGAATTCCGGTAAGGATGAACCCCGATCGTTAAATTACCCATCCCTTGCACCCACCTTCCACCCACGTGTTGCTTTCGTCTGTGTATGTCTTAGCGTTGTCTGAAATATACATAAAACAACACAATTATGAAAAAATACAAATGTTTGCATATCTTTAAGTATTGGCCCTTACATGATGTATACCTCCATAAAGCCAACATGTGCAAACAATGTATATCCAGATGAGACGGCTCGTCGTCTCATCAGGATCTGCCGCATTTGCCACTATTATTCATCTAGAATTGTCTTTTGTCATAAATGGAATAGTACAAAGACAAGGTAGGATAACCAGGGTTGAAATGGTTAATAATAATAATACACTAGTATACGTTAGGCCATCAAAAGTACTTTGGTTCTCAGATATCGCCGCGTCTGAATAATCCCTGCGCGTCTGGCATTTTATTATCATGGAGAATAAAAGTGTACTATAATTTTGCCACATGATCAATAAAAAACACTACCATGAAAAATATGTTAAATCCAATCATGTCTGACAAAAATCTTGTGATTCTTCACATCTAATGAGTTTATCGTAACTTTATATAACATTTTCCTTTTGTTTGAGATGTTGTCTTTTTTTTTTTTTTTTTCCTCTTGATTTTTTTTCAAGTTGCCAGATGCATATACATGTATGCATGAATAAAATCACACAAATATGCATCTGGCAACTTGAAATAAAATCACACATGAACATCTCAAACACAAACAAATTATATATATTTAACAAGAGCTGTAGGAGAACAGCATAGCTCGACTACGAGGGTTGTCGATGTACACATAGCTTGACAAACAAGGTGGCCGCGGCCTGCATAAAAACCTTAACCAAGGTTGACTAAAAACCTTAACCAAGGGAAATTAAGTAAGTAATTCAAGGTTAAATGTAGGTCAATGTGGCCGCGGCCTGCATAAAAACCTTAACCAAGGTTGACTAAAAACCTTAACGAAGGGAAATTAAGTAAGTAATTCAAGGTTAAATGTAGGTCAATGTCAGATATAGGGTCAGGGGTTATTGATGTACATCACTAGGAGATGAAGTTTTCCAAGTATGGTTGCTGTAGGCCCAGGAATATTCCATATACAAGCTTGACTAAAAACCTTAACCAAGGGGAAATAAGAAAGTAATCCAAGGATAAAAGTAGGTCAAGGTCAAATATAGGTCAGGGATTATTGATGTACATCACTAGGAGATGAAGTTGTCCAAGTATGGTTGGTGTAGGGCCAGGAGTATTGCATCTACAAGCTTGACTAAAAACCTTAACCAAGGAGAATTAAGTAATTCAAGAGGAAATGTAGGTCAAGGTCAAATATAGATCAGGGGTTATTGATGTACATGTACATCGCTATGAGAAAAGGTTGTCCAAGTATGGTGTTAGTATGCACAATAGTATTCCATGAACACGCTTGACTAAAAACCTTAACCAAGGGGAATTAACTAAGTAATTCAAAGTTAAATTAGGTCAAGGTCAAATATAGGTCAGTGGTTGTTGATGTACATCACTAGGAGATGAAGTTGTCCAAGTATGGTGGGTGTAGGGCCAGGAATATTCCATATACAAGCTAGACTAAAAACCTTAAACAAGGGGAATTAACCAAGTAATTCAAGAGGAAATGTATGTCAAGGTCAAATATAGATCAGGGGTTATTGATGTACATCACTAGGAGATGAAGTTGTGCAAGTATGGTGGGTGTAGGGCCAGTAGTATTCCATATACAAGGTTGACTAAAAACCTTAACCAAGGCGTGACGGTGACGCCGACGCCGGGGTGACAACATAAGCTCTACTTATTCTTTGAATAGTCGAGCTAAAAAAAGCCGTTCTCCCGCTGCACATTCTGCACACCCCGTGACTGCCAAAGTCCTTATTTGTATGGCCTAATGTATATGTTGTAGACCACTACCGAATACATGTTCGATGAGCGTTACAGCTTCAAATCTCGTTTCCTATGAAACTTGTAAATTCGTTTTATAAATAGCCACTCATGTAAGAAACTAATTTCACCAACAAGAAATATGTGTATAAATCAGCATACTTCCTTTTTACGGAGCCCCGCAGGGGACGTAGAATTTTTTTTATATTAAATCGTTCCCACGAAATAACAATGCGTTCCCTCAATTTAACAATTTGTTCCCATGGGAACGAATTGTTAATTCGTGGGAACGAATTGGTATATCGTGGGAACGAATTGTTAATTCGAGGGAACGAATTGTTAATTTGAGGGAATGAACAATTTGTTCCCACGAATTAACAATTTGTTCCCATATATCGTGGGAACGAATTATTTTGTGGGAACGAATTGTTAAATTGAGGGAACAAATTGCTAAATTGAGGGAACAAATTGTTATTTCGTGGGAACAAATTAACAAAAAAAAAAAAAGAATTCTACGTCCCCTGGGTGGCTCCGTACATGTACAGTGTGATGTACAATTCGAATAAACTTCGAGTATATGCGCCATTATCTAAGGCGAATAGTTTCACAAAGACAGTATGTAACGATGACAAAATCTATAATTACTATAGCTGTCCTACAAGTTTTGAGAAAATGCGACCGCATAGACCTCCATTAAAGGCACAATTATATGATAATGCATGCAGTTTGTAAATGGTGAATAGCGACAATATATTAACAACACATGAATAGGAATGTGCAAAGTGAGACGGGGCGAAATAATTTCACGAATTGAAACGTGAATCAACTGATCACGGCGTTGTCATGTATTTTTGTATTAAAAATGTTATTGAAAACATGTTAGCTGACATGCATGCATCAATATACTTACATAAGAAAGTTAATTTCTTCAAGATTACGTCGATCTTTCCCCAATTTCAAATTAAAATCACAAAGAGAAAACGGAAATGGCGGGATAACCTAAACACAATTGGAGCACCTCGGAGATTATAGATTAACCAGACCTCCGCTTTGGCGAAACGATCCGAGATAGTTCCGAATGAGTCAGGTCGGCTGTTTTCCAGCGTATTACTGTATCTGTGGCTACCGCTATGCAGGAACGCGGGAACCAGGTCCAGTGGCATTTGACACGGACGCTAATAAAGCATGTCAGCTGTCAACACTCCGAGCGCGCACGAGAATCTTGACCTAGAATTCTGCGACGTTAATGAAATTGCACGTACGCCCATCCCAACCTAAATACATACACAAAATTAATCGTCTAGGATATAAAATGATTAATTACATAGGCCTAAACATGTCGCAAATAAAGGTTAAACTGAATAAAGTTGGTGTGGAAATCAGATCAGCTGCTCTTCCATTGGCGTATCTATAGGCTAACGTAGAGATAGATTTGCTGACAGTGAGTCACCTTTTAGTGTATACCAATCACGACCTGGACCAGACGTCTATTCGACATCGGAAACGGACGTTGATCCGACGTCGTGATTCCGATGTCAACCCGACGTTGTGTTTGTGTCGCGACGAACTACGACTAGCAAACAACGTCAGTACGACGTTGTAATCCGACGTTGGATTTGAGTCGCCGACGTCATGACCTGGATCCGACCTAGATCCGTGTTTGCTGGGATTATCGTTATTTTAGATGAATATTAAGAATATGTGCAGAAAAAAAAATATATATATAATAGGGGGCCATTGTGACCAGGTGCCGTTTTGACTTGCTTCCGCCAGGCTACTAGTTGAATTGTATACATGTATCTAGAATCAGAACTCTGGCTACGGACGGTACGGGAGTAAATTGCAAGTTACCGTTCGCAATTAGTATTCCATATGTAATGTAACGAGCCGTGCATGCGTCAAATTAATCCAACCAAGTAAACCTAACATGTGATAGGCTCACCAGGTTTACTGAGAAAGCATGTTTCATATCCTTCTAAGCTTAAATCCCTGGCTTTTACTAGCCATATACATGTACGACTCGCAACTGTCTTGTCAGTTGGCAACCAAAACTCTAGGTGTTTGACTATAAGGAAGATAGATAAATAGCATAGACAGTCTAGACATCTACAGTTCTAGACAGCACTGTTGTTGTCACTGATCATTTGCTTAGATGCAGGCACGAAAACCAATAACACTATTGATTAATTGCATTAGTCGCGAAAACAGTAAGCAAACATCTGTTGTAAACAACGCATTAATAAATTAAATATGCCATACTAGCCAAAAATAAAATGTCAACGGCATATTATCAGTGAATATTTTGAAAAAAATTCCACCTCTAATGTTTACAAATTATTTCATCAAAAATGGCGCGTAAAATTACTTCCGGTAAATTAGCCAATAAAAATACGCGTTATAAATTGTTTTCATTATTGACCAGTCATTTGCGTTCTAACAAAATTCTTTGGAAGGTGGTTTTGTTTACAACAAAATACAACAACAACAGAAATTTCATGAACACAATTTTCTATCTATCTATCTATCTATTCATTTCTGCCTTTCTAAATTAATTCACATTGTATAGCACATAACTGTCGTATCATCTCCCGGCGCCATGTCAGAGCAAAGTGGAAAGAAGAGACAAATCTGTGAAATCAGTGGTGTAACGGATTCTAAAGCAAAAAAGACAAAAAATGAAAGTGAACTTGTCACTGACAGGCCCACTAATGACAATTCCTTTCTATCCGGTATGCATGGACTTATTTTGCAGGCTGGTATAGAGAAAATGAGAATGAAAATTTTCAAAAATAATGTTGAAAAATTTGGTGGAACAGTAACGGACACATTTAGTGAGAGTAATACGCATGTAATTGTTGAAGATAAGATGACTGCTGAAAGAATGTGTAAGATTTTAAAAATGGACGAACCACCTGGTAATGTACCTGTGATTAAATCCACATGGTTGAGTACATGTTTTCGAGAAAAGAAACTTGTAGATCCACGTGACTTTTTACTTGATCTCTCGGTGTATAATAAAATGTTGAAAGATTATGTGCCAGACTCGTCTCCATCCACCAAATGTTCAACAATTGAGCCAAAGGCAACCACTAGTGCTGCAGCAGATGTTTCCAACTTGCCAGTGGTTGGAACGATGTTTGGACATTCCAAGAAACAGAAAGGTGCAGCTGATGATGATGATAGTGATTATGAAGCTAGTGATGGTGAAGAAACGGGTTCACATATGGAACTATCAAATATCGCTGCAGCTACTTCCAATTCATCTGGAAGAATTTTACCTGTGAGTCATTTATTAGTTTCTTCCCTAAATAACTGTAATTGTACTTTTGACATTCAGGGCCAGCCCAGAAAACGTATACGGCGGTTAAAAGAGATGACCATTGTAAATTTTCCAAATATTTATTTATCTCCACAAACTATAAACACATTCACTCGACATGTGACTTATTCAGAATTTATTGCATTTAACTTATGCTTACCATGCTCCAGATAAGGTGCGTATTGGCGTATTTTACCAGGGCTCCAGATAAGGTATTGGCATTTACGCACTAATTTTAGCAAAATATGCATTGATTATCAAAAATAGGAGTACAAAATACTAACATCAATGTGAAAATATGCTTTGATTTTCAAATTGAGTAGTGAAAATACTGTAATAATGTTAAAAATTACTTAGTTGAGATGCAAAAAGCAATCAGTTTTTGTTTTTTGCAGCTCAAATAAGTGAATTTTTAAATTTGTTTTATTTTTTTATTATTTTATTTATTTTTTTATTATTTGATCCCTATTTAGTAAGGAAGAAAATCAATAATATATTTGTTTTTGTAAAAGTAAAATACGCATTGAATTTGAATTATGGGGATGTAATACTACAAAACTTATCTGTAGCGCTGCTTACAATACACATATTTTCATCTTCAGTAGCCTACCGGTAATTCCACACTGACTCTTTCTTCAAGTTCTGAGACCTGCAGTCAAATTATATAAATTTTGTGCAGTGTTTGTGTGACATATCTGATATTGTTGTAGATTGGCATTTTGTGACAAGTACGGTAATGAGAGTTTGTCTTTTTTTTCTCCACTCAAGCAATTATACTATCTTTGCATTTTTTGGCACTTGGGGACAAGATTACCTTGATTTCCCAATGGCAACAGGAGCTTATTAAGTTATATTTGGTTTTAGTCCCAGATTATCTTGTGCATCATCTTTGTTATTTCTTGTGCCTTTTGTTTTAATTTTAGAAAGGACACTGGGTATGTGCTCAGTCTTCAAAGAATAAAGTAGAAAACTGCAATCAACACATCACAGACAAGCTACAGGCAAGTGTCCATCCGACATCCTAGAAAAGCCTGCCTATCCTTGCATGTAGGGTGTCCTGCACAAGCAGTTAGTGTCTACCCCTGTACACTGTGTGATTATTACTTGCAGATTGGAAAAAGCAGAGGCTGAGATATTCATGTATATTTGTGTCATCAGGATCGGTGGAAATTAATTTTTGGTGCTCACAATCAGCTCAGCCTCATCCAATAAAACTTCCTGATTTCAAGCGTGAGATTGGTGTACCTTGGTTATTGGTTATGTTTATAATCATGAGCCGTCTCATCAGGATCTGCACGTTTTGCAAGCAATTTTCATATTTTTGAGAACCAAAACATGCCTTTTTCACAAATGTACTAGTCTGAAAATCATTTTGTGACCATTGGATTGGTTGAAAAATTAACATATCAAATTCCATTCCAGTTACTTAGAGGTGAAAGGGTTAAAGTAATAAACTGTAAATTTGGTCTGTCGGGTCACAAATATGTCTGATGGCAGCAAAAGACTAGCTGGAAAATTATGGTCGCAAGTAATTAATGGTTTAACATGGGAGAAATGGTCTGCTCTTGTTCTACACACATGCAAAGTTTCACAGAAAGATTTAATAATATATAATGTAAGTTATTAATTTAATGTTTTGGATAGACAGACAGAGCCAGTTCCCCAAGCACTTCAGAACAGTTCTCATTGAATGCGGAGTAATATTAAAAACTGTTCTGGATTGTTTGAGGAACTGGCTGGAAAGATCAAGAAAGTGATAGCAGCCAAGGATTCGCCACACTTGTGCGTAGTTCTCATGCACTTTGTTTCATAAAAATCGGTGGAATAATAAGAAGGTTATGATAAAAATAATACCCGAGTCGAGGCGAAATCAGCTGCTGTTACCGGTATTCACATATCCAAAAGCGCACACCTGCACACAGGATGATACTCCTCTGTGAGTATAGACTCTGATCAGTGTAATTGGATGCACAGGCTGATCTTGGTCTACACTGGTCTCAGGACACAGGACACGCCTCCCCATCCCCTACGCCTCCACAAACTAAGTACATTGTATTCATTTAAATAATCAACAAAAGATGACCAAATTATATAAAAAATTGGGATATTTATCAATGAGAGAAAGAATCACATGGATAAATTTCCCCCAAAAAAGATTGTCAGAAAATGTTTTGTATTTATATAATTTATGACATTTTAATATGGTTTTGGTAATCTTTTGTTCATTATTTTAATGAATACATAAGTTGGGGCTCCTGGGTCTGCGTCGTGAGCCTGTGATCATGGCCCATGTGTTTCTCCATAGGAGATGGTTCGTACCTATGAGAGCACGAATGATACGTGGAGGGCCTTTGGATACCAGAAAGCTATACAGGCACTGAAAAGACAAACCAAACAAATAACAACATTTGAGGTAAGTAGGATGAACTTTTGGGAGTGTTAAATAGCTTCTTTAATTTTGTCTGGGTCTTTCTATATAGAATGCCGACTCTATATAAACTCAAATAATTATTGCTAGCGCTAGCATTAAATATTTAGAGCTAGCTCCAAATGATATTTTTATGATATACCAGTATTGCAATTGTGATAATAACCCATTACAGGTGGAATACACCTTTACAGGTAATTAGGGCCCGCCGAGAATCGGCAGTGCCCTATAGGTTTCGCCCTGACTGTCCATCCATCTGTCTGTCTGTCTGTCTGTCTGTCTGTCTGTCTGTCTGTCTGTCTGTCTGTCTTGTCTGTCTGTCTGTCTGTCTGTCTGTCTGTCTGTCTGTCTGTCTGTCTGTCTGTCTGTCTGTCTGTCTGTCTGTCTGTCTGTCTGTCTGTCTGTCTGTGTCTGTCTGTCTGTCTGTCTGTCTGTCTGTCGTCTGTCTGTCTGTCTGTCTGTCTGTCTGTCTGTCTGTCTGTCTGTGCTGTCTGTCTGTCTGTCTGTCTGTCTGTCTGTCTGTCTGTCTGTCTGTCTGTCTGTCTGTCTGTCTGTCTGTCTGTCTGTCTGTCTGTCTCTGTCTGTTGTCTGTCTGTCTGTCTGTCTGTCTGTCTGTCTGTCTGTCTGTCTGTCTGTCTGTGTCCGTTCGTTCGTTCGTTCGTTCGTTCGTTCGTTCGTTCGTTAATTTTTTGGAAGTTTTTGTAAGAGTTTCTCAAATCACCTATGGGGGCCCTAAGTGCATTAACAGACCACATTTTCTAGTTTATTTTTGTTATTTCTCAGTGAAAGTTCTGTGTATCAGATGTTGTCACAATAGTGTCAGTTGGTGAGGAACATCCAAAACAATAGGTAACTGGTGGATAAAACATCTGTATCATTAAGGGATTAATTTGAGCTGCCGTCCATTATCACAGGAAGCGAAGGCACTACCCGGCGTTGGCAAGCGTCTGGCAGAGAAAATCTGGGAAATAGCCGAGAGTGGGGAACTTCGCAAATTAAACGAGTTTAAGTCGAGCGACGTGATCCGGGTCATTGAACTGTTCAAGGATGTGTGGGGAGCTGGGGCCACAACGGCTCGGGCCTGGTACCAGCAGGTTGGTTGTCAGCTCTTTGGCTAGCTGGTAAAACATCTGAATGTGGGAAATGAAAATTGTCGTCTGCTGTTGTTTCATATCTTGCCTTTTTTCTCTCAATAACACATGGTTTGGCACATTAGAATCATTACGCGAATGAGTCCTACATCTTTCCACCGATCCAATTCATACTTGGTATATGCGACAATCATCAAGTGCTGCAGCTTGAATTGTTTTATGCGCCCACGATCCATATGGAGTTATGCCCTTTTAACACTAAGAAAATGCAACTTTATGTTTGTTTTCTACTACTTCTACAGTTTTTAGCTAGGTTTTTTGAAAAAAAATCCAGGCTATTGGATTGGCGAAAGCCGGGCGGGCGCGGGCGGGCGGCGTCCACAATTAATGTTAAGTTTTCGTGTTTGAGTCCATTTCTTTGTTACTGTACCACCTAGGACCACCAAACTTTCACAGCTTCATAATCAAGGGGTGCCCACCACATATCACTATCCAACATGTTACTTTTTTTTTAACTTAACCCATTTTTTCCGTGCAGTCGACTTAGCCATTTTCAATGTTAAGTTTTCGTGTTTGAGTCCATTTCTCTGTTACTGTACCACCTAGGACCACCAAACTTGCACAGCTTCATAATCAAGGGGTGCCCACCACATATCACTATCCAACATGTTACTTTTTTTTTTAGCTTGACCCATTTTTTCCGCGCAGTCGACTTAGCCATTTTCAATGTTAAGTTTTCGCGTTTACAATGTTAAGTTTTCGTGTTTAAGTCCATTTCTTTGGTACTGTACCACCTAGGACCACCAAACTTTCACAGCTTCATAATCAAGGGGTGCCCACCACATATCACTATCCAACATGTTACTTTTTTAGTCAGGTTTTTTGAAAAAAAATCCAGGCTATTGGATTGGCGAAAGCCGGGCGGGCGGGCGCGGGCGGGCGGGCGGCGGGCGGCGGGCGGCGGGCGGCGTCCACAATCAATGTTAAGTTTTCGTGTTTGAGTCCATTTCTTTGTTACTGTTCCACCTAGGACCACCAAACTTTCACAGCTTCATAATCAAGGGGTGCCCACCACATATCACTATCCAACATGTTACTTTTTTTTTAAATTGACCCATTTTTTCCGCGTAGTCGACTTAGCCATTTTCAATGTTAAGTTTTCGCGTTTACAATGTTAAGTTTTCGTGTTTAAGTCCATTTCTTTGGTACTGTACCACCTAGGACCACCAAACTTTCACAGCTTCATAATCAAGGGGTGCCCACCACATATCACTATCCAACATGTTACTTTTTTTTTTAACTTCACCCATTTTTTCCACGCAGTCGACTTAGCCATTTTCAATGTTAAGTTTTCGCGTTTACAATGTTAAGTTTTCGTGTTTAAGTCCATTTCTTTACTGTACCACCTAGGACCACCAAACTTTCACAGCTTCATAACCAAGGGGTGCCTACCACATACAACTATCCAACATGTGACAACTTTTTTACCTTCACCTATTATTTCTACGTAATTGACTTAGCCATTTTCAACGTTAACTTTTTAACGTACGTCTGGTTAAAGTTTTTTGGTTAAAACTTTTTCGTTATACTATCTCTGCAACTGCTTCGCCCATTACCTTGAAACTTCACATGGGTGTTTATCATCATCCATATTTTCATTCTAACCCCCAACCGTGCGGCCCCTGTGCCCAATGTCAAGGTCAAATTACTTTGAATTTTTTTGTTAAAGTTTTTTTGTGTACTATATCTCTGCAATGCTTCACCCAATACCTTGATACTTCACATGGGTGTTTATCATCATTGTCGCACCTGCTTGCGGAAAGCGCGATCCTGTGCCCAATGTCAAGGTCAAATTACTTTGAATTTTTTTGTTAAAGTTTTTTCGTGTACTATATCTCTGCAACTGCTTCACCAATACCATTGATACTTCACATGGGTGTTTATCATCATTGTCGCACCTGCTTGCGGAAAGCGCGATCCTGTGCCCAATGTCAAGGTCAAAATTACTTTAAGAATTTTTTGTTAAAGTTTTTTCGTGTACTATATCTCTGCAACTGCTTCACCCAATACCTTGATACTTCACATGGGTGTTTATCATCATTGTCGCACCTGCTTGCGGAAAGCGCGATCCTGTGCCCAATGTCAAGGTCAAATTACTTTGATTTTTTTGTTTAAAGTTTTTTCGTGTACTATATCTCTGCAACTGCTTCACCCAATACCTTCATACTTCACATGGGTGTTTATCATCATTGTTGCACCTGCTTGCGGAAAGCGCGATCCTGTGCCCAATGTCAAGGTCAAATTACTTTGAATTTTTAATTTTTTTGTTAAAGTTTTTTCGTGTACTATAATCTCTGCAACTGCTTCACCCAATACCTTCATACTTCACATGGGTGTTTATCATCATTGTTGCACCTGCTTGCGGAAAGCGCGATCCTGTGCCCAATGTCAAGGTCAAATTACTTTGAATTTTTTTGTTAAAGTTTTTTCGTGTACTATATCTCTGCAACTGCTTCACCCAATACCTTGATACTTCACATGGGTGTTTATCATCATTGTCGCACCTGCTTGCGGAAAGCGCGATCCTGTGCCCAATGTCAAGGTCAAATTACTTTGAATTTTTTTGTTAAAGTTTTTTCGTGTACTATATCTCTGCAACTGCTTCACCTTGATACTTCACATGGGTGTTTATCATCATTGTTGCGCCTGCTTGCGGAAAGCGCGATCCTGTGCCCAATGTCAAATTACTTTGAATTTTTTTGTTAAAGTTTGTTCGTGTACTATATCTCTGCAACTGCTTCACCCAATACCTTCATGCTTCACATGGGTGTTTATCATCATTGTCACACCTGCTTGCGGAAAGCGCGATCCTGTGCCCTATGTCAAGTTCAAATTACTTTAAAAAAAAATTTTAAAGTTTTTTTCGTGTACTATATCTCTGCAACTGCTTCACCCAATACCTTGATACTTCACATGGGTGTTTATCATCATTGTTACACCTGCTTGCGGAACGCGCGATATTGTCGGCATTTTGGCATACGTCCGTCCGTTCGTCCGTGTGTCCGGTTAACGTTTTTTGGTTAAACTTTTTCCATCTACTATATCTATTTTTTTAGTGTCCATGCCTCGCCCCAAGGCGCGACATGCAGGCCACGGCCATCTAGTCTACAAAAAATGGGTATAATTATGTTATCCAAGTGTCTATGCTTGGAAAAAACCTGGCCTTCGTGGCTTTGCCTCGTTTCTTGTTTTTAACTTGACCCATTTTTTTCGCGCAGTCGACTTAGCCATTTTCAATGTTAAGTTTTCGCGTTTACAATGTTAAGTTTTCGTGTTTAGGTCCATTTCTTTGGTACTGTACCACCTAGGACCACCAAACTTTCACAGCTTCATAATCAAGGGGTGCCCACCACATATCACTATCCAACATGTTACTTTTTTTTAACTTGACCCATTTTTTCCGCGCAGTCGACTTAGCCATTTTCAATGTTAAGTTTTCGCGTTTACTATGTTAAGTTTTCGTGTTTAGGTCCATTTCTTTGGTACTGTACCACCTAGGACCACCAAACTTTCACAGCTTCATAACCAAGGGGTGCCTACCACATATAACTATCCAACATGTGACGATTTTTTTACCTTCACCTATTATTTCTATGTAATTGACTTAACCATTTTCGACGTTAACTTTTTAACTTACATCTGGTTAAAGTTTTTTGCTTAAAACTTTTTCGTTATACTATATCTCTGCAACTGCTTCACCCATTACCTTGAAACTTCACATGGGTGTTTATCATCATCCATATTTTCATTCTACCCCCCAACCGTGCTGCCCCTGTGTCCAATG